>CAJQUW010007735.1:47500-380351 GCA_907163375.1 Prostheceraeus crozeri
TGATTTGAGAATGATTATTTTATATTATTAATCAAGTTTATTTGGAATTTTTATTTGCACATCACACCCAGCAGCAGTTTAGTAACCCTATTATTAATCCTATTATTTAGTCGGAGGCACGGTTATTAAATCAAATTCAATGTCTGTGATTCAATAATCTTCAGTACATACCTGGAATGTGATTGTGAAATCTCTCTCTCTCTCTCTCTCTCTCTCTCTCTCTCAAAAAGTTTATTGCCCATCTTGTGGGAACAAACAAGGTACATATGAAACTATTTACAGTAATGTCAATGTGAGTAGCAGAAAAATTTAAGATGACAATTGATGGAATGGGTGAAATGAAAGCTAAAAACACACACTTGCACCATGAAAGCCGTTGTATGCCGTGAGTGAATTGATGATTAGGACGAAAATCTGAAAAAGTCTTGAGGTATATACAGTCAAAAGTTATGCTATGAACGAGACAATGAACGAATGAATGAATGAATGAGTCATAACATCTTTAACTAGAGGAGAGGAGACAAGCATGTATCAAAATATGTAAACATCGTTTTCATTTTGATTTGAGAATGATTATTTTATATTATTAATCAAGTTTATTTGGAATTTTTATTTGCACATCACACCCAGCAGCAGTTTAGTAACCCTATTATTAATCCTATTATTTAGTCGGAGGCACGGTTATTAAATCAAATTCAATGTCTGTGATTCAATAATCTTCAGTACATACCTGGAATGTGATTGTGAAATCTCTCTCTCTCTCTCTCTCTCTCTCTCTCTCTCTCTCTCTCTCTCTCTCTCTCTCTCTCTCTCTCTCTCTCTCTCTCTCTCTCTCTCTCTCTCTCTCTCAGAACTCAGAACTCAGAAAGTTTATTGACCAAATTTTGGTACAAACAGAGAAAGTTATGTGGTGATGATAATTACTGTAACATAAAAAGAGATGAGATTTACAAAAAAATTAAGTGGATGAATGAACGAATGCGGCAACCACAACCAGGAATGATGTCTGATTCACGATGAGGAATGATGTATATGAAGCACTTCAACGGATGTTGCGTTAGAATGAGTCTGAAAAGTTTCTGATGCACAATTAGAAATTCACATTATGATATTATTAATGATATTATTTACAAAAATTTGAGAACGATGACATTGAGGCATGAGCATGAAATGATGACAACAAAATTACGATAGCGAGAATGGTTATGATACATTTACAAAGGCATGAATTTCTCTCATCGCATGTTGAACATAATCATTATAGTATGCATGAGTAAATGAGCAGGAAGGATTGTCATAAACGAATGAGGAGAGGAGGGAAATATATCTCAAAAGGATGATATGCATAGCAATTGTAATGATAAATACATGTTAATTTAAGAATTAGTAAATGTTATTAATGTCTTATTTACCAATCACACTTCATCACAGCAGATTATTAACCCTATTATTAAATCGGAGGTTCGGTTATTAAAATCAAAAATTTTGTAAGTACAAGTAGTAGAACGTGATGTGTTCCAAGAGTCAAGAATGTAATATAGCATTCCTCTGGTGAAGCAAGAGAAACCCATGGGACAGATCACGTTCAAGAACAGAAATTCAGATGAATAATTTTACATACCTGGAATGATATGACAAAAGTTTGGTTAGTCAAATATGGAGCACGAGCGGTTGAAGTTTCCGACCTCCGATATGTAGGAATGCTTGCAGAGTGAGACAATTGTTGCATCGTCTATCAGTATCAGTAAACATTAATCACTCGGCACTGTTTCTTATGTCCAAGGTTATGTGGATCGATCATTAATTATTCATTTTATTGTTTCATAGATATTGAAGTCAGTACTTGCTAAAAATCGTAATGGAATGGGCTTGATAATACATTTATTAAATAAGCAGGTTGGCATGTCAAAGTAACTGCCCATTGTTTCTTATATATGTATGGTGCGTTATCGATGAATTCATTAATGGCATGCGTCTGTCCAACCTTTTTTGTGTTCAAAGTTGCATAGAAATCGAATGTAGTTGATCAATATGACAAGTTGCGTGCATTGATGAATTTGTAAGACAGATGGAAATCCAAATGTTAACGGAATCTATTGTTTCTCAAATACATGTGATTTCATAAGTTTATGTAATGATCATCATCACACATCTGTCAACTTTTCAGGGCTTCATAGAAATCGTATCATAAGCAGTTGATCAACTCAATGGAGCAGTCATGATAATAAAACTGAAAACTGGACAGATTGATATAGTAGATGTTATCATTATCGATTGTTCCTTATGTGCATTGCTTTGGCAATGAATTCATCGATGGCACATGCCTGTCTTGCCTTTAGCGTATTCATATTTTCATAGAAATCCGACCGATCACAATTACTTAGGAATGGAATCAATGCAAGTCGTTCAGTCATATATCGTGGACAAATTGATATGAAATGAAAAATGTCTCTATTTCATTCTTATCACAGAATTTGCAAATGAAATCGTTATGAGTAGTTCGGTTTTGATATGTGCCAGTTTCTGCTGCAAGAGTGTGATTACCAGTTCGAAGTTTCAGGATATTTTCAATCTTGATTTTATTGCTAACTAGATGCAAATATTGCTTCGTCTCACATTGAAATCTACATAGTTCTAAATATCTTATTCCTTTGCTGCTATTTCTTGCGCTGTTAATCCAGTCTTTCCTGAAATATTCAAATAAAACGGTGTTGATAACAGTTTTTGGCTTTTTATCATTATAATCAAAGTTTTGTAGCTGTTGTAATTGAGTCTTTTCCATCAGTTTAACTATCCTGTCACACCATGTATTGCGGAATAATTTCAAATTTAAGTTGGCATTTATAGCCTTAAAAATTCGTGTAATCAGCCTATGATTATTTTCATCTTCCTTTAACTTCATGTAATAATTAAAAGCTGATTTATAGTAATGGAATTCCAAGGGTTTTATGCCGAATTCACCGATTATGCAATAGTTTGGTGTCGTGATTCTTAAATGGTGAAATTTTTTATAGAATTGCATAATAATTTTATTCGGATCATTCAAATTTCTATCAAAATATAATTCACCACCATATTTCATTTTCGATAGTGTCAACATTTCAAATGTTTCATTTAATATCTTCGCGTCAACAGTTACAAATTCTTTCAGAGTTTTGGCAGTTATGTATGATGATAGTTTTCCTTTCTTAGTGACTTCTTCAATTTGCTTTCTGTCGCTTTTTGCGATCCAAACACCTAAGTATTTATATTCTTCTACTACTTGAATCGGTGTTATAGCATCATCATCCTTCAGTAATAACTCCCTAAAAATGTTTGTTTCATTGTATATCATAATTTTAGTTTTTTCATAGTTTATTGTTAGACCGTTTTCATTACAAAATGTTCTCATGTATTCCAGCTGTCTGATCAATCCATGTTGGGATTTGCTCAATAATACCAGATCATCAGCATATACTAGTGATGCTAATTTAATATCAATTATTTCAACTGGTTCAATGTTTTTCATATTTGCGTCAAATTTACAGAGCAAATCATTAATATAAAGACAAAATAATATTGGTGATAAACTGTCTCCCTGTGGAATTCCATTATTTAATCTAAATTCTCCACTTTCTTTTCCATCAAATAATATTTTGTATTTTTTATTATTTATTATATTTTCCATTAAGGACAAATAGTCGCCTTTCGGTATAATAGCTCTTAATAGCTCTCTCTCTCTCTCTCTCTCTCTCTCTCTCTCTCTCTCTCTCTCTCTCTCTCTCTCTCTCTCTCAAAAAGTTTATTGCCCATCTTGTGGGAACAAACAAGGTACATATGAAACTATTTACAGTAATGTCAATGTGAGTAGCAGAAAAATTTAAGATGACAATTGATGGAATGGGTGAAATGAAAGCTAAAAACACACACTTGCACCATGAAAGCCGTTGTATGCCGTGAGTGAATTGATGATTAGGACGAAAATCTGAAAAAGTCTTGAGGTATATACAGTCAAAAGTTATGCTATGAACGAGACAATGAACGAATGAATGAATGAATGAGTCATAACATCTTTAACTAGAGGAGAGGAGACAAGCATGTATCAAAATATGTAAACATCGTTTTCATTTTGATTTGAGAATGATTATTTTATATTATTAATCAAGTTTATTTGGAATTTTTATTTGCACATCACACCCAGCAGCAGTTTAGTAACCCTATTATTAATCCTATTATTTAGTCGGAGGCACGGTTATTAAATCAAATTCAATGTCTGTGATTCAATAATCTTCAGTACATACCTGGAATGTGATTGTGAAATCTCTCTCTCTCTCTCTCTCTCTCTCTCTCTCTCTCTCTCTCTCTCTCTCTCTCTCTCTCTCTCTCTCTCTCTCTCTCAAAAAGTTTATTGCCCATCTTGTGGGAACAAACAAGGTACATATGAAACTATTTACAGTAATGTCAATGTGAGTAGCAGAAAAATTTAAGATGACAATTGATGGAATGGGTGAAATGAAAGCTAAAAACACACACTTGCACCATGAAAGCCGTTGTATGCCGTGAGTGAATTGATGATTAGGACGAAAATCTGAAAAAGTCTTGAGGTATATACAGTCAAAAGTTATGCTATGAACGAGACAATGAACGAATGAATGAATGAATGAGTCATAACATCTTTAACTAGAGGAGAGGAGACAAGCATGTATCAAAATATGTAAACATCGTTTTCATTTTGATTTGAGAATGATTATTTTATATTATTAATCAAGTTTATTTGGAATTTTTATTTGCACATCACACCCAGCAGCAGTTTAGTAACCCTATTATTAATCCTATTATTTAGTCGGAGGCACGGTTATTAAATCAAATTCAATGTCTGTGATTCAATAATCTTCAGTACATACCTGGAATGTGATTGTGAAATATCTCTCTCTCTCTCTCTCTCTCTCTCTCTCTCTCTCTCTCTCTCTCTCTCTCTCTCTCTCTCTCAAAAAGTTTATTGCCCATCTTGTGGGAACAAACAAGGTACATATGAAACTATTTACAGTAATGTCAATGTGAGTAGCAGAAAAATTTAAGATGACAATTGATGGAATGGGTGAAATGAAAGCTAAAAACACACACTTGCACCATGAAAGCCGTTGTATGCCGTGAGTGAATTGATGATTAGGACGAAAATCTGAAAAAGTCTTGAGGTATATACAGTCAAAAGTTATGCTATGAACGAGACAATGAACGAATGAATGAATGAATGAGTCATAACATCTTTAACTAGAGGAGAGGAGACAAGCATGTATCAAAATATGTAAACATCGTTTTCATTTTGATTTGAGAATGATTATTTTATATTATTAATCAAGTTTATTTGGAATTTTTATTTGCACATCACACCCAGCAGCAGTTTAGTAACCCTATTATTAATCCTATTATTTAGTCGGAGGCACGGTTATTAAATCAAATTCAATGTCTGTGATTCAATAATCTTCAGTACATACCTGGAATGTGATTGTGAAATCTCTCTCTCTCTCTCTCTCTCTCTCTCTCTCTCTCTCTCTCTCTCTCAAAAAGTTTATTGCCCATCTTGTGGGAACAAACAAGGTACATATGAAACTATTTACAGTAATGTCAATGTGAGTAGCAGAAAAATTTAAGATGACAATTGATGGAATGGGTGAAATGAAAGCTAAAAACACACACTTGCACCATGAAAGCCGTTGTATGCCGTGAGTGAATTGATGATTAGGACGAAAATCTGAAAAAGTCTTGAGGTATATACAGTCAAAAGTTATGCTATGAACGAGACAATGAACGAATGAATGAATGAATGAGTCATAACATCTTTAACTAGAGGAGAGGAGACAAGCATGTATCAAAATATGTAAACATCGTTTTCATTTTGATTTGAGAATGATTATTTTATATTATTAATCAAGTTTATTTGGAATTTTTATTTGCACATCACACCCAGCAGCAGTTTAGTAACCCTATTATTAATCCTATTATTTAGTCGGAGGCACGGTTATTAAATCAAATTCAATGTCTGTGATTCAATAATCTTCAGTACATACCTGGAATGTGATTGTGAAATCTCTCTCTCTCTCTCTCTCTCTCTCTCTCTCTCTCTATCTCTCTCTCTCTCTCTCTCTCTCTCTCTCTCTCTCTCTCTCAAAAAGTTTATTGCCCATCTTGTGGGAACAAACAAGGTACATATGAAACTATTTACAGTAATGTCAATGTGAGTAGCAGAAAAATTTAAGATGACAATTGATGGAATGGGTGAAATGAAAGCTAAAAACACACACTTGCACCATGAAAGCCGTTGTATGCCGTGAGTGAATTGATGATTAGGACGAAAATCTGAAAAAGTCTTGAGGTATATACAGTCAAAAGTTATGCTATGAACGAGACAATGAACGAATGAATGAATGAATGAGTCATAACATCTTTAACTAGAGGAGAGGAGACAAGCATGTATCAAAATATGTAAACATCGTTTTCATTTTGATTTGAGAATGATTATTTTATATTATTAATCAAGTTTATTTGGAATTTTTATTTGCACATCACACCCAGCAGCAGTTTAGTAACCCTATTATTAATCCTATTATTTAGTCGGAGGCACGGTTATTAAATCAAATTCAATGTCTGTGATTCAATAATCTTCAGTACATACCTGGAATGTGATTGTGAAATCTCTCTCTCTCTCTCTCTCTCTCTCTCTCTCTCTCTCTCTCTCTCTCTCTCTCTCTCTCTCTCAAAAAGTTTATTGCCCATCTTGTGGGAACAAACAAGGTACATATGAAACTATTTACAGTAATGTCAATGTGAGTAGCAGAAAAATTTAAGATGACAATTGATGGAATGGGTGAAATGAAAGCTAAAAACACACACTTGCACCATGAAAGCCGTTGTATGCCGTGAGTGAATTGATGATTAGGACGAAAATCTGAAAAAGTCTTGAGGTATATACAGTCAAAAGTTATGCTATGAACGAGACAATGAACGAATGAATGAATGAATGAGTCATAACATCTTTAACTAGAGGAGAGGAGACAAGCATGTATCAAAATATGTAAACATCGTTTTCATTTTGATTTGAGAATGATTATTTTATATTATTAATCAAGTTTATTTGGAATTTTTATTTGCACATCACACCCAGCAGCAGTTTAGTAACCCTATTATTAATCCTATTATTTAGTCGGAGGCACGGTTATTAAATCAAATTCAATGTCTGTGATTCAATAATCTTCAGTACATACCTGGAATGTGATTGTGAAATCTCTCTCTCTCTCTCTCTCTCTCTCTCTCTCTCTCTCTCTCTCTCTCTCTCTCTCTCTCTCTCTCTCTCTCTCTCTCTCTCTCTCTCTCTCTCAAAAAGTTTATTGCCCATCTTGTGGGAACAAACAAGGTACATATGAAACTATTTACAGTAATGTCAATGTGAGTAGCAGAAAAATTTAAGATGACAATTGATGGAATGGGTGAAATGAAAGCTAAAAACACACACTTGCACCATGAAAGCCGTTGTATGCCGTGAGTGAATTGATGATTAGGACGAAAATCTGAAAAAGTCTTGAGGTATATACAGTCAAAAGTTATGCTATGAACGAGACAATGAACGAATGAATGAATGAATGAGTCATAACATCTTTAACTAGAGGAGAGGAGACAAGCATGTATCAAAATATGTAAACATCGTTTTCATTTTGATTTGAGAATGATTATTTTATATTATTAATCAAGTTTATTTGGAATTTTTATTTGCACATCACACCCAGCAGCAGTTTAGTAACCCTATTATTAATCCTATTATTTAGTCGGAGGCACGGTTATTAAATCAAATTCAATGTCTGTGATTCAATAATCTTCAGTACATACCTGGAATGTGATTGTGAAATATCTCTCTCTCTCTCTCTCTCTCTCTCTCTCTCTCTCTCTCAAAAAGTTTATTGCCCATCTTGTGGGAACAAACAAGGTACATATGAAACTATTTACAGTAATGTCAATGTGAGTAGCAGAAAAATTTAAGATGACAATTGATGGAATGGGTGAAATGAAAGCTAAAAACACACACTTGCACCATGAAAGCCGTTGTATGCCGTGAGTGAATTGATGATTAGGACGAAAATCTGAAAAAGTCTTGAGGTATATACAGTCAAAAGTTATGCTATGAACGAGACAATGAACGAATGAATGAATGAATGAGTCATAACATCTTTAACTAGAGGAGAGGAGACAAGCATGTATCAAAATATGTAAACATCGTTTTCATTTTGATTTGAGAATGATTATTTTATATTATTAATCAAGTTTATTTGGAATTTTTATTTGCACATCACACCCAGCAGCAGTTTAGTAACCCTATTATTAATCCTATTATTTAGTCGGAGGCACGGTTATTAAATCAAATTCAATGTCTGTGATTCAATAATCTTCAGTACATACCTGGAATGTGATTGTGAAATCTCTCTCTCTCTCTCTCTCTCTCTCTCTCTCTCTCTCTCTCTCTCTCTCTCTCTCTCTCTCTCTCTCTCTCAAAAAGTTTATTGCCCATCTTGTGGGAACAAACAAGGTACATATGAAACTATTTACAGTAATGTCAATGTGAGTAGCAGAAAAATTTAAGATGACAATTGATGGAATGGGTGAAATGAAAGCTAAAAACACACACTTGCACCATGAAAGCCGTTGTATGCCGTGAGTGAATTGATGATTAGGACGAAAATCTGAAAAAGTCTTGAGGTATATACAGTCAAAAGTTATGCTATGAACGAGACAATGAACGAATGAATGAATGAATGAGTCATAACATCTTTAACTAGAGGAGAGGAGACAAGCATGTATCAAAATATGTAAACATCGTTTTCATTTTGATTTGAGAATGATTATTTTATATTATTAATCAAGTTTATTTGGAATTTTTATTTGCACATCACACCCAGCAGCAGTTTAGTAACCCTATTATTAATCCTATTATTTAGTCGGAGGCACGGTTATTAAATCAAATTCAATGTCTGTGATTCAATAATCTTCAGTACATACCTGGAATGTGATTGTGAAATCTCTCTCTCTCTCTCTCTCTCTCTCTCTCTCTCTCTCTCTCTCTCTCTCTCTCTCTCTCTCTCTCTCTCTCTCTCTCAAAAAGTTTATTGCCCATCTTGTGGGAACAAACAAGGTACATATGAAACTATTTACAGTAATGTCAATGTGAGTAGCAGAAAAATTTAAGATGACAATTGATGGAATGGGTGAAATGAAAGCTAAAAACACACACTTGCACCATGAAAGCCGTTGTATGCCGTGAGTGAATTGATGATTAGGACGAAAATCTGAAAAAGTCTTGAGGTATATACAGTCAAAAGTTATGCTATGAACGAGACAATGAACGAATGAATGAATGAATGAGTCATAACATCTTTAACTAGAGGAGAGGAGACAAGCATGTATCAAAATATGTAAACATCGTTTTCATTTTGATTTGAGAATGATTATTTTATATTATTAATCAAGTTTATTTGGAATTTTTATTTGCACATCACACCCAGCAGCAGTTTAGTAACCCTATTATTAATCCTATTATTTAGTCGGAGGCACGGTTATTAAATCAAATTCAATGTCTGTGATTCAATAATCTTCAGTACATACCTGGAATGTGATTGTGAAATCTCTCTCTCTCTCTCTCTCTCTCTCTCTCTCTCTCTCTCTCTCTCTCTCTCTCTCTCTCTCTCTCTCAAAAAGTTTATTGCCCATCTTGTGGGAACAAACAAGGTACATATGAAACTATTTACAGTAATGTCAATGTGAGTAGCAGAAAAATTTAAGATGACAATTGATGGAATGGGTGAAATGAAAGCTAAAAACACACACTTGCACCATGAAAGCCGTTGTATGCCGTGAGTGAATTGATGATTAGGACGAAAATCTGAAAAAGTCTTGAGGTATATACAGTCAAAAGTTATGCTATGAACGAGACAATGAACGAATGAATGAATGAATGAGTCATAACATCTTTAACTAGAGGAGAGGAGACAAGCATGTATCAAAATATGTAAACATCGTTTTCATTTTGATTTGAGAATGATTATTTTATATTATTAATCAAGTTTATTTGGAATTTTTATTTGCACATCACACCCAGCAGCAGTTTAGTAACCCTATTATTAATCCTATTATTTAGTCGGAGGCACGGTTATTAAATCAAATTCAATGTCTGTGATTCAATAATCTTCAGTACATACCTGGAATGTGATTGTGAAATCTCTCTCTCTCTCTCTCTCTCTCTCTCTCTCTCTCTCTCTCTCTCTCTCTCTCTCTCTCTCTCTCTCTCTCTCAAAAAGTTTATTGCCCATCTTGTGGGAACAAACAAGGTACATATGAAACTATTTACAGTAATGTCAATGTGAGTAGCAGAAAAATTTAAGATGACAATTGATGGAATGGGTGAAATGAAAGCTAAAAACACACACTTGCACCATGAAAGCCGTTGTATGCCGTGAGTGAATTGATGATTAGGACGAAAATCTGAAAAAGTCTTGAGGTATATACAGTCAAAAGTTATGCTATGAACGAGACAATGAACGAATGAATGAATGAATGAGTCATAACATCTTTAACTAGAGGAGAGGAGACAAGCATGTATCAAAATATGTAAACATCGTTTTCATTTTGATTTGAGAATGATTATTTTATATTATTAATCAAGTTTATTTGGAATTTTTATTTGCACATCACACCCAGCAGCAGTTTAGTAACCCTATTATTAATCCTATTATTTAGTCGGAGGCACGGTTATTAAATCAAATTCAATGTCTGTGATTCAATAATCTTCAGTACATACCTGGAATGTGATTGTGAAATCTCTCTCTCTCTCTCTCTCTCTCTCTCTCTCTCTCTCTCTCTCTCTCTCTCTCTCTCTCTCTCTCTCTCTCAAAAAGTTTATTGCCCATCTTGTGGGAACAAACAAGGTACATATGAAACTATTTACAGTAATGTCAATGTGAGTAGCAGAAAAATTTAAGATGACAATTGATGGAATGGGTGAAATGAAAGCTAAAAACACACACTTGCACCATGAAAGCCGTTGTATGCCGTGAGTGAATTGATGATTAGGACGAAAATCTGAAAAAGTCTTGAGGTATATACAGTCAAAAGTTATGCTATGAACGAGACAATGAACGAATGAATGAATGAATGAGTCATAACATCTTTAACTAGAGGAGAGGAGACAAGCATGTATCAAAATATGTAAACATCGTTTTCATTTTGATTTGAGAATGATTATTTTATATTATTAATCAAGTTTATTTGGAATTTTTATTTGCACATCACACCCAGCAGCAGTTTAGTAACCCTATTATTAATCCTATTATTTAGTCGGAGGCACGGTTATTAAATCAAATTCAATGTCTGTGATTCAATAATCTTCAGTACATACCTGGAATGTGATTGTGAAATCTCTCTCTCTCTCTCTCTCTCTCTCTCTCTCTCTCTCTCTCTCTCTCTCTCTCTCTCTCTCAAAAAGTTTATTGCCCATCTTGTGGGAACAAACAAGGTACATATGAAACTATTTACAGTAATGTCAATGTGAGTAGCAGAAAAATTTAAGATGACAATTGATGGAATGGGTGAAATGAAAGCTAAAAACACACACTTGCACCATGAAAGCCGTTGTATGCCGTGAGTGAATTGATGATTAGGACGAAAATCTGAAAAAGTCTTGAGGTATATACAGTCAAAAGTTATGCTATGAACGAGACAATGAACGAATGAATGAATGAATGAGTCATAACATCTTTAACTAGAGGAGAGGAGACAAGCATGTATCAAAATATGTAAACATCGTTTTCATTTTGATTTGAGAATGATTATTTTATATTATTAATCAAGTTTATTTGGAATTTTTATTTGCACATCACACCCAGCAGCAGTTTAGTAACCCTATTATTAATCCTATTATTTAGTCGGAGGCACGGTTATTAAATCAAATTCAATGTCTGTGATTCAATAATCTTCAGTACATACCTGGAATGTGATTGTGAAATCTCTCTCTCTCTCTCTCTCTCTCTCTCTCTCTCTCTCTCTCTCTCTCTCTCTCAAAAAGTTTATTGCCCATCTTGTGGGAACAAACAAGGTACATATGAAACTATTTACAGTAATGTCAATGTGAGTAGCAGAAAAATTTAAGATGACAATTGATGGAATGGGTGAAATGAAAGCTAAAAACACACACTTGCACCATGAAAGCCGTTGTATGCCGTGAGTGAATTGATGATTAGGACGAAAATCTGAAAAAGTCTTGAGGTATATACAGTCAAAAGTTATGCTATGAACGAGACAATGAACGAATGAATGAATGAATGAGTCATAACATCTTTAACTAGAGGAGAGGAGACAAGCATGTATCAAAATATGTAAACATCGTTTTCATTTTGATTTGAGAATGATTATTTTATATTATTAATCAAGTTTATTTGGAATTTTTATTTGCACATCACACCCAGCAGCAGTTTAGTAACCCTATTATTAATCCTATTATTTAGTCGGAGGCACGGTTATTAAATCAAATTCAATGTCTGTGATTCAATAATCTTCAGTACATACCTGGAATGTGATTGTGAAATCTCTCTCTCTCTCTCTCTCTCTCTCTCTCTCTCTCTCTCTCTCTCTCTCTCTCTCTCTCTCTCTCTCTCTCTCAAAAAGTTTATTGCCCATCTTGTGGGAACAAACAAGGTACATATGAAACTATTTACAGTAATGTCAATGTGAGTAGCAGAAAAATTTAAGATGACAATTGATGGAATGGGTGAAATGAAAGCTAAAAACACACACTTGCACCATGAAAGCCGTTGTATGCCGTGAGTGAATTGATGATTAGGACGAAAATCTGAAAAAGTCTTGAGGTATATACAGTCAAAAGTTATGCTATGAACGAGACAATGAACGAATGAATGAATGAATGAGTCATAACATCTTTAACTAGAGGAGAGGAGACAAGCATGTATCAAAATATGTAAACATCGTTTTCATTTTGATTTGAGAATGATTATTTTATATTATTAATCAAGTTTATTTGGAATTTTTATTTGCACATCACACCCAGCAGCAGTTTAGTAACCCTATTATTAATCCTATTATTTAGTCGGAGGCACGGTTATTAAATCAAATTCAATGTCTGTGATTCAATAATCTTCAGTACATACCTGGAATGTGATTGTGAAATCTCTCTCTCTCTCTCTCTCTCTCTCTCTCTCTCTCTCTCTCTCTCTCTCTCTCTCTCTCTCTCTCTCAAAAAGTTTATTGCCCATCTTGTGGGAACAAACAAGGTACATATGAAACTATTTACAGTAATGTCAATGTGAGTAGCAGAAAAATTTAAGATGACAATTGATGGAATGGGTGAAATGAAAGCTAAAAACACACACTTGCACCATGAAAGCCGTTGTATGCCGTGAGTGAATTGATGATTAGGACGAAAATCTGAAAAAGTCTTGAGGTATATACAGTCAAAAGTTATGCTATGAACGAGACAATGAACGAATGAATGAATGAATGAGTCATAACATCTTTAACTAGAGGAGAGGAGACAAGCATGTATCAAAATATGTAAACATCGTTTTCATTTTGATTTGAGAATGATTATTTTATATTATTAATCAAGTTTATTTGGAATTTTTATTTGCACATCACACCCAGCAGCAGTTTAGTAACCCTATTATTAATCCTATTATTTAGTCGGAGGCACGGTTATTAAATCAAATTCAATGTCTGTGATTCAATAATCTTCAGTACATACCTGGAATGTGATTGTGAAATCTCTCTCTCTCTCTCTCTCTCTCTCTCTCTCTCTCTCTCTCTCTCTCTCTCTCTCTCTCTCAAAAAGTTTATTGCCCATCTTGTGGGAACAAACAAGGTACATATGAAACTATTTACAGTAATGTCAATGTGAGTAGCAGAAAAATTTAAGATGACAATTGATGGAATGGGTGAAATGAAAGCTAAAAACACACACTTGCACCATGAAAGCCGTTGTATGCCGTGAGTGAATTGATGATTAGGACGAAAATCTGAAAAAGTCTTGAGGTATATACAGTCAAAAGTTATGCTATGAACGAGACAATGAACGAATGAATGAATGAATGAGTCATAACATCTTTAACTAGAGGAGAGGAGACAAGCATGTATCAAAATATGTAAACATCGTTTTCATTTTGATTTGAGAATGATTATTTTATATTATTAATCAAGTTTATTTGGAATTTTTATTTGCACATCACACCCAGCAGCAGTTTAGTAACCCTATTATTAATCCTATTATTTAGTCGGAGGCACGGTTATTAAATCAAATTCAATGTCTGTGATTCAATAATCTTCAGTACATACCTGGAATGTGATTGTGAAATCTCTCTCTCTCTCTCTCTCTCTCCTCTCTCTCTCTCTCCTCTCTCTCTCTCTCTCTCTCTCTCTCTCTCTCAAAAAGTTTATTGCCCATCTTGTGGGAACAAACAAGGTACATATGAAACTATTTACAGTAATGTCAATGTGAGTAGCAGAAAAATTTAAGATGACAATTGATGGAATGGGTGAAATGAAAGCTAAAAACACACACTTGCACCATGAAAGCCGTTGTATGCCGTGAGTGAATTGATGATTAGGACGAAAATCTGAAAAAGTCTTGAGGTATATACAGTCAAAAGTTATGCTATGAACGAGACAATGAACGAATGAATGAATGAATGAGTCATAACATCTTTAACTAGAGGAGAGGAGACAAGCATGTATCAAAATATGTAAACATCGTTTTCATTTTGATTTGAGAATGATTATTTTATATTATTAATCAAGTTTATTTGGAATTTTTATTTGCACATCACACCCAGCAGCAGTTTAGTAACCCTATTATTAATCCTATTATTTAGTCGGAGGCACGGTTATTAAATCAAATTCAATGTCTGTGATTCAATAATCTTCAGTACATACCTGGAATGTGATTGTGAAATCTCTCTCTCTCTCTCTCTCTCTCTCTCTCTCTCTCTCTCTCTCTCTCTCTCTCTCTCTCTCTCTCTCTCTCTCAAAAAGTTTATTGCCCATCTTGTGGGAACAAACAAGGTACATATGAAACTATTTACAGTAATGTCAATGTGAGTAGCAGAAAAATTTAAGATGACAATTGATGGAATGGGTGAAATGAAAGCTAAAAACACACACTTGCACCATGAAAGCCGTTGTATGCCGTGAGTGAATTGATGATTAGGACGAAAATCTGAAAAAGTCTTGAGGTATATACAGTCAAAAGTTATGCTATGAACGAGACAATGAACGAATGAATGAATGAATGAGTCATAACATCTTTAACTAGAGGAGAGGAGACAAGCATGTATCAAAATATGTAAACATCGTTTTCATTTTGATTTGAGAATGATTATTTTATATTATTAATCAAGTTTATTTGGAATTTTTATTTGCACATCACACCCAGCAGCAGTTTAGTAACCCTATTATTAATCCTATTATTTAGTCGGAGGCACGGTTATTAAATCAAATTCAATGTCTGTGATTCAATAATCTTCAGTACATACCTGGAATGTGATTGTGAAATCTCTCTCTCTCTCTCTCTCTCTCTCTCTCTCTCTCTCTCTCTCTCTCTCTCTCTCTCAAAAAGTTTATTGCCCATCTTGTGGGAACAAACAAGGTACATATGAAACTATTTACAGTAATGCCAATGTGAGTAGCAGAAAAATTTAAGATGACAATTGATGGAATGGGTGAAATGAAAGCTAAAAACACACACTTGCACCATGAAAGCCGTTGTATGCCGTGAGTGAATTGATGATTAGGACGAAAATCTGAAAAAGTCTTGAGGTATATACAGTCAAAAGTTATGCTATGAACGAGACAATGAACGAATGAATGAATGAATGAGTCATAACATCTTTAACTAGAGGAGAGGAGACAAGCATGTATCAAAATATGTAAACATCGTTTTCATTTTGATTTGAGAATGATTATTTTATATTATTAATCAAGTTTATTTGGAATTTTTATTTGCACATCACACCCAGCAGCAGTTTAGTAACCCTATTATTAATCCTATTATTTAGTCGGAGGCACGGTTATTAAATCAAATTCAATGTCTGTGATTCAATAATCTTCAGTACATACCTGGAATGTGATTGTGAAATATCTCTCTCTCTCTCTCTCTCTCTCTCTCAAAAAGTTTATTGCCCATCTTGTGGGAACAAACAAGGTACATATGAAACTATTTACAGTAATGTCAATGTGAGTAGCAGAAAAATTTAAGATGACAATTGATGGAATGGGTGAAATGAAAGCTAAAAACACACACTTGCACCATGAAAGCCGTTGTATGCCGTGAGTGAATTGATGATTAGGACGAAAATCTGAAAAAGTCTTGAGGTATATACAGTCAAAAGTTATGCTATGAACGAGACAATGAACGAATGAATGAATGAATGAGTCATAACATCTTTAACTAGAGGAGAGGAGACAAGCATGTATCAAAATATGTAAACATCGTTTTCATTTTGATTTGAGAATGATTATTTTATATTATTAATCAAGTTTATTTGGAATTTTTATTTGCACATCACACCCAGCAGCAGTTTAGTAACCCTATTATTAATCCTATTATTTAGTCGGAGGCACGGTTATTAAATCAAATTCAATGTCTGTGATTCAATAATCTTCAGTACATACCTGGAATGTGATTGTGAAATCTCTCTCTCTCTCTCTCTCTCTCTCTCTCTCTCTCTCTCTCTCTCTCTCTCTCTCTCTCTCTCTCTCTCTCTCTCTCTCTCTCTCAAAAAGTTTATTGCCCATCTTGTGGGAACAAACAAGGTACATATGAAACTATTTACAGTAATGTCAATGTGAGTAGCAGAAAAATTTAAGATGACAATTGATGGAATGGGTGAAATGAAAGCTAAAAACACACACTTGCACCATGAAAGCCGTTGTATGCCGTGAGTGAATTGATGATTAGGACGAAAATCTGAAAAAGTCTTGAGGTATATACAGTCAAAAGTTATGCTATGAACGAGACAATGAACGAATGAATGAATGAATGAGTCATAACATCTTTAACTAGAGGAGAGGAGACAAGCATGTATCAAAATATGTAAACATCGTTTTCATTTTGATTTGAGAATGATTATTTTATATTATTAATCAAGTTTATTTGGAATTTTTATTTGCACATCACACCCAGCAGCAGTTTAGTAACCCTATTATTAATCCTATTATTTAGTCGGAGGCACGGTTATTAAATCAAATTCAATGTCTGTGATTCAATAATCTTCAGTACATACCTGGAATGTGCTTGTGAAATCTCTCTCTCTCTCTCTCTCTCTCTCTCTCTCTCTCTCTCTCTCTCTCTCTCTCTCTCTCTCTCTCAAAAAGTTTATTGCCCATCTTGTGGGAACAAACAAGGTACATATGAAACTATTTACAGTAATGTCAATGTGAGTAGCAGAAAAATTTAAGATGACAATTGATGGAATGGGTGAAATGAAAGCTAAAAACACACACTTGCACCATGAAAGCCGTTGTATGCCGTGAGTGAATTGATGATTAGGACGAAAATCTGAAAAAGTCTTGAGGTATATACAGTCAAAAGTTATGCTATGAACGAGACAATGAACGAATGAATGAATGAATGAGTCATAACATCTTTAACTAGAGGAGAGGAGACAAGCATGTATCAAAATATGTAAACATCGTTTTCATTTTGATTTGAGAATGATTATTTTATATTATTAATCAAGTTTATTTGGAATTTTTATTTGCACATCACACCCAGCAGCAGTTTAGTAACCCTATTATTAATCCTATTATTTAGTCGGAGGCACGGTTATTAAATCAAATTCAATGTCTGTGATTCAATAATCTTCAGTACATACCTGGAATGTGATTGTGAAATCTCTCTCTCTCTCTCTCTCTCTCTCTCTCTCTCTCTCTCTCTCTCTCTCTCTCTCTCTCTCTCTCTCTCTCTCTCTCTCTCTCTCTCTCTCTCTCAGAACTCAGAACTCAGAACTCAGAATGTTTATTGACCAACTTGGTACAAACATGAGATAAAAAAATGCATATACAAAAAAAAAAATAGAAAAGATGAAGTACACATGAATGAATGAATGCGGCAACAGCGATTGATGGAAATGAGGATGGTATAAGCGTTCGGAGGTAAGATGACAGCGGTGATCACAAGTGTTCTTCGGTGGGCGCATGATGTCTGAAAAACTCTTCAAAGTTCTTGAGTGATGACTGGGACTATTTACAGGTTTGATATTTATATGAGGACGATAACGTGATAAGTTAATGCATGAGAAGAATATGAAGATATAGCATATGAGAAAACATTTCATAGATAAATGAGAAGAGGAGACTCAATATTCATGTATCATATCATGTCATGTAATTATATGATCGGGATTGATGATTAATTAAGTTTTAGTAAATCATTTATTTGCACATCACACCATCGCAGCAGATTATTTACCTATAGCCTTATTATTTGATCGGAGATGCGGTCGGTTATTGATGTCAAAGTAGGTTTATATTAGAATAAAATGTGGTTAAACATGATGCATTTTAGGACTTTATCAAATGATAAATCAACTATCCAAATGGTGCAGTCTTAAGTGAATAGCATTGAAGAAAAAAGAATTCCTCAATGCTTAAGAAACCCAAGACCGCAAATACCGTGGCCACTAATAGATCACACGTTAGAAACGAAAGAGCATCACGTCTAAACACAAAATCATAAGAAATATCCCAACTCTTACCTGAAATGGTGCAAGGAATGTTGAAATTAGAGAAATTCACGATTGAGATTTTACCGATCGACCTCCGATATTCAGTATCGATAGCAGAGTGAAACATTTGCTGTGCATAGTGCATCAATGTCAATATGAGTATTAATCATTTGCTATTGTTTTGCCGTTCACCGTTACGTTGATATATCAAGAAAAATGCGCTGCCTATTGTCAAAATAAGCGGACAGCTATAACTTCATAGAAATCTGATCGAGTTTAATCATTCACAAATTTGGTGAAACTATTATCAAATAGATGAGGAATTTGTTATCTATTGTTTCTACTAACCATCAGTTAGTCAATGAATTCATCAATAGTTTTGATTTCTTAACTGTAAGTCCTTCAATATTTGCGTGATCAAATGCAATTTTCTAGTAATAGAAGCAGCCTATTTCTTTCAGCTGAATCGCGAAACAATTGATATGTAGCGATGCAGTTTTCACTTAATTTTTAGTGCATTTGTGAGACCATAGCACTCTATGACATAGTTCAGTCTACGAAGAAAAAGAAATTTAATTCGATTTACTGTTGTTGAATTACGAACCAATTGATAAGTTATGACAGGGTTCTTTTGTCTGTCATAGAAATCGGATCGAATGCAATAATTCAAGACTAGGAAAGATCAATCTCTTATCATGTCAAAATTAGTATAGAATATATTATCTATTGTTTCTACATTGCATCGCTTTATCAATGAATTCATCAATTGCTTTGATTTGTCCTATCTTTAATGTATTCATAATTTCATAGAAATCTGATCGTGTACAGTCTGCTAGGAACGGAATCAGCATTCTTCTTTCTGCGTTGTATCGCGAACAAATTGATACAAAATGATAGATATCTTCCGTCACATCATTTTCACATAATTTGCAAGTAAAGTCATCATGAGTGCTTCGATTTTGATATGTTCCAACTTCAGCTGCGAGAGTGTGATTTCCAGTTCGCAACTTAAGGATATTATCAGTTTTTATTTTTTCATCAACTAGACATAGATATTGTTTCATATCGGATTGGAATCTACAGAGCTCTAAGTATCTTAGTCCTTTGTTGCTATTCTTTGCACTATTTATCCATTCACTTCGGAAATATTCAGTTAGACGATTGTTAACAACAGTTTTATATCTTTTGTCGTAAATGTCAATATTCTGTAACTTTTGTAAATGGATTTTCTCCATAAGTTTGAGTATTCTGTTACACCATGTGTTATGGAATAATTTTTTATCAATGCTGTGATTTATCCTGTTAAATAAACGTGTAACTAGACTTTGATTAGTTTTAGTTTTCAACTTAAGATAATAATTCAAGGCTGATTTGTAACAATGAAATTCCATAGGTTTTACATCAAATTCGCCAATAATGCAGTAGTTCGGTGTAGTGATTCTTAGGTGATGAAATTTTTTGTAGAACTGCATAATTATTTTATTTGGATCATTTAAATTTCTATCAAAATAGAACTCACAACCATATTTCATTTTTGATAAGGTTAGCATTTCAAAAGTTTCATTTAGAATTTTTGAGTTGATATTTCCAAATTCTTTCAGTGTTTTAGCAGTCAAATATGATGATGCTCGTCCTTTCTTTGTGATCTCTTCAATATGCTTTCTGTCAGTTTTAGCTATCCAGATACCTAAATATTTGTATTCTTCTACTATTTCGATAGATGTTGTGGTATCATCATCATTTTTTAGCATGAGCTCTTTAAAGTTTTCTTTCTCATTATGAATCATGATTTTAGTTTTGTTGTAGTTGATGGTAAGTCCATTTTCATTACAAAAAGTTTTCATGTGTTTGATTTGCTTGATTAATCCTTGTTGAGATTCACTAAATAAAACAATATCATCGGCATAGACTAATGAGGCAAGCTTTATATCAACTATTTTAATTGGGTCGATATTATTTATGTTTTTATGTAGTTCTATCAAAAAAATCATTTATATATAGACAAAATAAAGTTGGCGATAAACTATCTCCCTGTGGAATTCCATTTTCTAATATAAATTCTTCACTTTCGGCTCCATTAAGCAAAATTTTGTATTTCTTCTTATCTATAACATTTTCCATCAAAGAAAGATAATGACCATTAGGAATGATGCCTCTTAATTTATTGATCAAACGATATTTTGGGATTGAATCGAAAGCCTTTGATAGATCAATGAAGCAAATGTATAATTGCTTTTTACTGTTTTTATAGATTTGTATGATTTCTTTTAGCATCCAGATATTGTCTAAGGTAGAATTTTCTTTCCGAAATCCTGTTTGACATTCATGAATTAATCCATGTCTGTCAATCCAAGTATTCAGTCTGTCATTTAATATTTTTGTAAGCACTTTCTCAACACAGGAAGACAAATTTAGACATCGGTATGAGTTACTATTGTTTTTATCTCCTTTTTTGTATATAGGTATCATCCAACTTAATTCCCATGGAGTGCTTTTATCTTGAAAAATGCTGTTATAGAGTATTTCCAATATCTGGATTTGGCTGGGGTTATTTTTGAATATTTCGTATACAACATGATCTGGACCACTTGATTTCATATTTTTCGTTGATTTTATTGCTTTTTTTTCGATTTCTTCGACTGTGATTCTGTTATCTAAAAAATTTTCTTCAGTTATCACAGGTAAATTGAAAGAGTTAGGTTGATTTTTTTTAACTACGTTTGAGATGCTCAATTGAAAATCTTTAACTTTAGTAACATCCTTAAAATTTTCTGCACTTAGTTTAGTGTCTATTTTTTTGTTTTTTTCCAGGTCTATTTTTATTTATTAGTTCCCAATATCTTTTGGAATCATTATTTAATTTTGCTTTTTGTAACTCTTCTAATTTTGTTTTTTGTAGTTTTCTTTTTTCTAGTTTCAGAGTTTTATTAAATTGTCTCTTTTTTTCTAATAAAGAGGTTAGGTTTTCTTCAGTTTGGTTATATTTGTACACATCAATTGCATTTTTATAATTTTTTTCGAAGATATCTAGTATCTTTTGAGTATTTAGCTTGTTTTTTTAAATCCATTTTCTGGTAAATCTCCTTACTTGTGTTAACTAATTCATGATACAAATCTTTTGTATTTAACTTTTTTTTATTTATCTTTTCTGCAAGTTCTACACTTTTTGCAAATACGACTTCTTGATATTCATAGGAATTAGAATTAAACATCATTTTGAATGGTCTTACATTCTTATACATGGTGCGACTACAATTTTTATTATGCATTTTTGATTCTGATTTTATATTCAAGTTTATGTCTATCTTCAATGGTCTATGGTCCGTAAATAGCTTAGGTTCAAGTATTTCAAAGGCTTTCAATTTTCCTATCATAGATCCTGATAAGATTAGATAGTCAACAACTGATTTATAGTTCCTACCATTTTGGATTTTACAAAATGTATGTGCGCCTTCTTCATATCTGCCATTAGCTATGACAAGAGATGTTTCATTGCAGAATTCTATCAATTCTCTACCTTGTTTATTTATTACTGAATCGTCTGATATTCTAATGGGGAGATCCATATGTTCGTTGTCATTTACTATACCAGTTCTACTATTAAGGTCTCCCAACATTAGTATGTTCTTCATTTTGTATTTTTTAATATAATCTTTTATTCTATCAAAGTAATATTTATCAGCATATTTCGAATCTCTGCTTTCTCTGTAGCAAAGTATCAGAAAGATTTCCTTCATATCTTTCCATTTATTGTTAGCAATTTTAACTATTAATGTATCCCCGTTTTCGGTAATTACCTTTTCGATACTTTGTTGGTTTATATCATTTCTATAATATAATCTAGCTCCTTTAATTGGTCTTCCAAAATTATTTTTATCTTTGCTTATCGTTTCGATTATACCATATCGATTTAATGAGAGAGAAATATTGTTCGACTCATTTTCAATTAAGTGTGTCTCTGTAAAACATATGAGATCAACACAATTTATATCTTTCATCATGTCAGAATCTTGAAGCTTATCTCCATTTAAGCCATTAATGTTAACGTGATATATTTTCAATGTTTCATAGTTAGGATCGCTCACTTTTTCGGTATTTTCCGTCTCCTCTCCTCGTTCATCTATGTTAAAATAAAGGTGGCACTGAATAAGTGTTCGTGTTGGGGTACATCATACTTGGTTGAGGCACAGGTTGATAATTCACAGATGAGAAGTGTTGCTGTTGTTGAGGATAATTGAGCTGGTATTGACCATACGGCGGAAGTTGATGAGGTGCTGGTCCATGATATTGGGGTCTCACTCTTGTTCGATAAAATCCTCCATTATTGTTTCCATTCCATCTTTGTCTTGGTCTCCTCGCATTGTAGCAGTTTCTCGCAATATGGCCAGGTCGAGAACATACATAGCAGATAGGAGGTGGTCTTCTTTGATTGTTGCGGTTATAGGTTCCATTACGATGATATATTGCCGTTGGTGGTGGTGGTGGTGGAGGTGGAACTGTTGGTTGTGGTGTTGGTTGGAACTGCTGTTGCTTTTGGTGACGCTGCTTCTCGCTCATCGAATGTCTGATGTCGTCGAGTAAGTGTTTTAGGACAGTCATTTCACTTCTTGTCTCCTCTTTGTGCTTTTGGAACATATGCCGTAGGTCATCATCATTGCTGTTGTCGTTGTGGCTTGGCCTGCTCTGGTGGTCTTTTTCTTCGTATTGGGTTAATTGGTCTTGTAGGACTGTCAAAGAAAGCGCCATATCATCGTTTGATCTCTGTAGGGCTCGAGCTTCTTCATTAAGGGTCTCAATCTGCTCCTTCAGAGTGTTTCTCTCTTCTATCACCTTGCTTAAATTGTGAGTTAAGTCCAAGATTTCTCCGTCCTTTAATTCTAATCGCTTTTTGTAATCGTCCAGAAGAGCAGATTTACCATCAAACTTTGACATTTTCTCCTTCACGATGGTCAGTTCGGCTGGATGCATTTGCTGGACGCACTCTGCACAAGCATATTTTCGGTGGTAAAGATTTTCTTTGTAATATTTTACTAGCTCATACTCAGGGAGGTCGGTACACACAAAGTGCCAAAATGTGTCGCACTTTCTGCATTGTAATCCGTCCTGTGATGTGGATTGTTGGCATTTCTTGCACATATTCTGTACATTGGCGATAAAGCTGGACGATGGGGATGTTGGCTGATTTACAACCGGTGTTGGTGTTAGAGTTGCTGTCGCCGCATTCATCATTCTGAAATGGTGCAAGGAATGTTGAAATTAGAGAAATTCACGATTGAGATTTTACCGATCGACCTCCGATATTCAGTATCGATAGCAGCTCTCTCTCTCTCTCTCTCTCTCTCTCTCTCTCTCTCTCTCTCTCTCTCTCTCTCTCTCTCTCTCTCTCTCTCTCTCTCTCTCAAAAAGTTTATTGCCCATCTTGTGGGAACAAACAAGGTACATATGAAACTATTTACAGTAATGTCAATGTGAGTAGCAGAAAAATTTAAGATGACAATTGATGGAATGGGTGAAATGAAAGCTAAAAACACACACTTGCACCATGAAAGCCGTTGTATGCCGTGAGTGAATTGATGATTAGGACGAAAATCTGAAAAAGTCTTGAGGTATATACAGTCAAAAGTTATGCTATGAACGAGACAATGAACGAATGAATGAATGAATGAGTCATAACATCTTTAACTAGAGGAGAGGAGACAAGCATGTATCAAAATATGTAAACATCGTTTTCATTTTGATTTGAGAATGATTATTTTATATTATTAATCAAGTTTATTTGGAATTTTTATTTGCACATCACACCCAGCAGCAGTTTAGTAACCCTATTATTAATCCTATTATTTAGTCGGAGGCACGGTTATTAAATCAAATTCAATGTCTGTGATTCAATAATCTTCAGTACATACCTGGAATGTGATTGTGAAATCTCTCTCTCTCTCTCTCTCTCTCTCTCTCTCTCTCTCTCTCTCTCTCTCTCTCTCTCTCTCTCTCTCTCTCTCTCTCTCTCTCTCTCTCTCTCTTTTCACGCCGTTGCAGTGACCTGATCAACTTCTTCCTCCTGCCTTTATGCTCTCTCCAAGCAAGTTACGTCAGGGACTCCGGCCACCTCCTCGCCATATTGAGAAGTTTTATCTGTGGCCCAGACGATATCCTTTTCTCAATGGACGTCACATCCCTCTACACCAACATCCCAATTGAAGAAGGCATCCAATCGGTCAGCGAAGCATTCCTACGCCACCCTGATCCATGCCGCCCAGACCTTACCCTCATCTCTCTCCTCAAAACTACCCTAAATTCAAATGTCTTCATTTTCCAAGACTCCTGCTGGAGACAGAAGCGAGGTGTCGCCATGGGTAACCCGTTTGGCGGAGCTTTTGCCAACATCTTTATGGCAAAATGGGAAACTTCAGCCCTCAATGACTATCCACTCAAGCCATCACTTTGGAGGCGCTACCAAGATGATATCTTCGGCATCTGGCCCCACGGCAGGCAGGGTCTCATCGACTTTCATAACTTTCTCAACCGACGCCATCCTAACATCGATTTATCCCTCGACTTCGGACACTCCGTCAACTTTCTCGACCTCAGCATCCACATCTCAAATTCCAAACTCGAATTTACTCTGTTCACCAAAGACACGGATACACACCTCATCCTACCTCGTTCCTCTTCTCACCCTCCCCACACCTTCAGGGGAGTTTTATACAGCGAAATCCTGCGATTCGCCACCCACAACTCCAGTAGAGAGGCATTCAACTCATCTCTCAACTCGATCTCCAAAGTCTGGCAGTCACAAGGCCACACCAGAACTATGATTCGCTCCGCAAAATCCAAAGTCATCTCTTTCCTCAATTTCCACTCAGTTTGGGCCCCGGGCATGGTGCCCTGTGACTCAACCTCGTGCTCAACTTGCCCGTTCGCCACCTTCTCTGACTTCTTCAAATCGCCTCACTCAGCTAATTGCTTTCCAATCAATTGTCGCTACTCCTGTCAAAGCCAAGGTGTAATTTACCTAATTTCCTGCCTCAACTGCGGCGCTTCCTATGTCGGAGAAACCGGCAGAAGCCTAAGTGCACGGATCAGCGATCACATGTACGCAATACACAACAATCCCTCCTCGTCCTCCGTCGCCAACCACTTCTCCAGAATTTGCCAGCCCTCCAACTTCACCTTCACTGCGATCGACTCCAGTCTCAATCCCCAACGCAGGAAGCTGAAAGAATCCCGTTGGATTACAATCCTTAAAACCAAGCAACCCAACGGACTAAATACAATAACTTCTTTTCTCCCCAAAACCACAAATTTAATTCTCCCTTATACAAAGTGTACCTCTAACCTCATCAATGTCATTCGTGAGCTCTGTGGAACCATTCCTATTCGCCCTTCTTATACCCGTGACAGTAACCTACATGACATTTTCAATTAACGTCCTCTCTAAAATCTTCCGTCAATTTCCTCTTTCTTTCCTCATCTTCTTCTCCTTCCACTCTCCTTCCCTATCTTCCTTCTAGGTCTGCCGATTTCTTCTCTCACAACATAATTTTCCTTTTGTAATTAATTTTCAATTTATTTCACGCATTCCTATTCCAAACAAAATCTTGGTCCTTTTGTAAAGTAATCTTCAATTTATTTTCACACTTCCCATTTCAATAATTGTTTAATGAGCCGCTTCTCCTAGCCTCTTGAATTTTGGTCCTTTTGTAAATAATCTTCAATTTATTTTTACGCATTCCTATGTCAATAATTGCTTAATGAGCCGCTTCTCCTAGCCTCTTGAATCTTGGTCCTTTTGTAAGTAATCTTCAATTTATTTTTACGCATTCCTATTTCAATAATTGTTTAATGAGCCGCTTCTCCTAGCCTCTTGACTTCACGTCTTCTTCTTTGAGTTTGTTTACTAAATCTCTTGACGACTCTGTTTTCTTAACTCGTTCACGCCTTTTGTTCAGCGTTTCCTTTCATCTGCCCCTCAAAAACTTAGCTCCACACTCAATTCCTGCTCAACTCCACTTGTCATTGTATTCAACGCCCAGTGCTATTGTCAATTTCTCCTATTGTCCAATTAGTCTCCCACCCTTACTTATGTGAATTTTTCTTTGCATTAACATCATTTTTGTATCTTGAGCTGATGAAGCATTACGCGAAACCGGTCCTCAATTACATTTACTCCATCAAACTGCTGCTGAATTTTTGATTTTTGATTTTGAAAGGACGTCAGAGCGAGCGACTCAGGCTCTTGCCTCTCACTCTCCCTCTCTCTCCTCAACCTGTCCAGTGCCTTTCGTCCTTGAATTACTTTCATCTAATTCAGCATGCGTCGCACAATCCTACCTACACCAAATCGCAACTCCTCAATAACCAACTCCCGGAGATTCCGCAACCATCATAACGGCCGCTGCTTTCAATCTTCCCAACCCCTCACAGGAGGTTTCTCCAGAACACCGCGCTCTGCCAATTCAAAGCTGGACCAAGCTCCTCCACTGTCGTCGAACTCAATCCCTGCGCAGTACTTTGAAATCACTCGAGCACATTTCTCCATCATCAAGTGTATGCATCATTCGTCCCATCTCCGAATGCACAAACCAAAGACTCTTCTGAAGCAAGCTAAAGTTTTGAGTGAACTCCTCCATCCTGCTTTCCCTTCTGAGTCCTTCAGAAGAAAAGCTGCTCGAATTGCTGACACATGGCTCTCCCAAGCTACAGAGGGTCTGACTGACCACTACTTGGAGGTCAAGTCCTGTGCACTTGACAAGATCCGGACTACTGCAATTCCAATCGAGGTCCTCGACAACTCGATCTCAATGGTCACTAAATGGGCTAAGAGGCAGCTGGGAAGAAAACTTCATCCAGACGTCCTCTCTTCTTCTATCGCTGAAATCCGCACCAATCAAATCATCGCCCTCAGCGTGCCAAGCCCACACCACCTCAACCCTCCTCCTACCAATGATCCCCCTCTACAAACCGCTTCGATCTCAACTTCAACACAAACCACCTCTACCTCTACATGTACACAAACTTTGGATCCCACTCCTACGACGGAGCCTCCCTCGATCTGCTCACCTCCGGTCTTTTCCACTACAACCCTCCCAGATACTCCTCTACCTCAACGACCGAATAGAGGAAGAAAACGCGCACGATCCTCTCCGTCCGCTCCACGTCAACTAAGCCTCTTCGGCAAGAAAATCGACTCTCCAGCCGCACCATCACAACCTTCTGACACCATATCTAATTGGCAAGAAAACGTCGTTGCTGGCGATAGCAATCTTCGAGACTTCAATTTTTCCAACACCACCGTTATCGCTCACAACAACGGCAAACTTTGGCATTTCAAGACATTTCTTTCTTCGATCACCACACCAGATCCTGACGTCAGACGCTTCGCAATTTGCCTAAGCACCCTCGACAAGGACAACGTACTCATCTCTACCTCCACAACTCTTAAAGGCGTCTTAGGCGCAGCCCGTCGTGTTTTCCCGAACGCCAAACTCCTTGTCCAACTGGCTGGTATTGACTCAACCTTTTCAAGTCAGCAGATCTCAAATCTACAGGATCTCAATGCCTTCGTCATCAACAAGGCACCCTCCTCATGCGTCCATGTCCCAACGGCTTCAAATTTCAAGCAGGTTCGCGGCTCGTGGAACGAGGATAGTCGCCAACAAATCCTTGATTCTCTCAAGACTTTTTTAGCCTAACGCCTGGAACGCTTCAAGCAGCCACGGTAAACAATCACGCTTTCCTTGACGCTTCCTTTCATCCGACCGAGCAAACTTTCGACATTCTGTCCTTACCTGCCTCCTTTGTCCCCACTCCGCGCTCTACTTCGCATGACAAGATCCTGGACCTCATCAAAAATTTCGTAAGAAAATTGCAATGGAATGCCGCTCTTCCTCTCACCAACTTCCCATTCCAACGCCTGGGTCCTTTCCCTTCCGAACGCTGGCCTCCAAGAGCAATGGTGCCCAATCACATCCTTCGAATTTCTAGTCAGATACTCACGGCAACCAGAAATTACCTACGTCGTGACCACGAGTGTTTCAGCTCGCCAAATCTTACTCCTACTCAATCACAGGAACTCTCACGCTTGCGTACTTCTACAACCACCACTATCAAGCCTTCAGACAAGGGCGGAAAATGGGTACTCATGCCGACTGAAGCTTACTGTGCTGAAGCTTTCAGACAACTTCACAACGCAAACTTCTACGAACCTCTGCCAAGTATACAATCTTCAACCAATCAAATTACTAGCAAACTACGTCAACTGATCCGCCACCTCCACTCCTCCAAATTCATCACCACCAGAGAACAAGAAGTCTTATTGACGCCTCCCGACCACCGTCCAAGAAGATTTTACCTCCTTCCGAAACTCCACAAAGAATCCTGGCCCTCAGCCGTAACTCCCCCTGGCAGACCCATCGTCACCGACATCCGTTCAATTTCACGCCGTTGCAGTGACCTGATCAACTTCTTCCTCCTGCCTTTATGCTCTCTCCAAGCAAGTTACGTCAGGGACTCCGGCCACCTCCTCGCCATATTGAGAAGTTTTATCTGTGGCCCAGACGATATCCTTTTCTCAATGGACGTCACATCCCTCTACACCAACATCCCAATTGAAGAAGGCATCCAATCGGTCAGCGAAGCATTCCTACGCCACCCTGATCCATGCCGCCCAGACCTTACCCTCATCTCTCTCCTCAAAACTACCCTAAATTCAAATGTCTTCATTTTCCAAGACTCCTGCTGGAGACAGAAGCGAGGTGTCGCCATGGGTAACCCGTTTGGCGGAGCTTTTGCCAACATCTTTATGGCAAAATGGGAAACATCAGCCCTCAATGACTATCCACTCAAGCCATCACTTTGGAGGCGCTACCAAGATGATATCTTCGGCATCTGGCCCCACGGCAGGCAGGGTCTCATCGACTTTCATAACTTTCTCAACCGACGCCATCCTAACATCGATTTATCCCTCGACTTCGGACACTCCGTCAACTTTCTCGACCTCAGCATCCACATCTCAAATTCCAAACTCGAATTTACTCTGTTCACCAAAGACACGGATACACACCTCATCCTACCTCGTTCCTCTTCTCACCCTCCCCACACCTTCAGGGGAGTTTTATACAGCGAAATCCTGCGATTCGCCACCCACAACTCCAGTAGAGAGGCATTCAACTCATCTCTCAACTCGATCTCCAAAGTCTGGCAGTCACAAGGCCACACCAGAACTATGATTCGCTCCGCAAAATCCAAAGTCATCTCTTTCCTCAATTTCCACTCAGTTTGGGCCCCGGGCATGGTGCCCTGTGACTCAACCTCGTGCTCAACTTGCCCGTTCGCCACCTTCTCTGACTTCTTCAAATCGCCTCACTCAGCTAATTGCTTTCCAATCAATTGTCGCTACTCCTGTCAAAGCCAAGGTGTAATTTACCTAATTTCCTGCCTCAACTGCGGCGCTTCCTATGTCGGAGAAACCGGCAGAAGCCTAAGTGCACGGATCAGCGATCACATGTACGCAATACACAACAATCCCTCCTCGTCCTCCGTCGCCAACCACTTCTCCAGAATTTGCCAGCCCTCCAACTTCACCTTCACTGCGATCGACTCCAGTCTCAATCCCCAACGCAGGAAGCTGAAAGAATCCCGTTGGATTACAATCCTTAAAACCAAGCAACCCAACGGACTAAATACAATAACTTCTTTTCTCCCCAAAACCACAAATTTAATTCTCCCTTATACAAAGTGTACCTCTAACCTCATCAATGTCATTCGTGAGCTCTGTGGAACCATTCCTATTCGCCCTTCTTATACCCGTGACAGTAACCTACATGACATTTTCAATTAACGTCCTCTCTAAAATCTTCCGTCAATTTCCTCTTTCTTTCCTCATCTTCTTCTCCTTCCACTCTCCTTCCCTATCTTCCTTCTAGGTCTGCCGATTTCTTCTCTCACAACATAATTTTCCTTTTGTAATTAATTTTCAATTTATTTCACGCATTCCTATTCCAAACAAAATCTTGGTCCTTTTGTAAAGTAATCTTCAATTTATTTTCACACTTCCCATTTCAATAATTGTTTAATGAGCCGCTTCTCCTAGCCTCTTGAATTTTGGTCCTTTTGTAAATAATCTTCAATTTATTTTTACGCATTCCTATGTCAATAATTGCTTAATGAGCCGCTTCTCCTAGCCTCTTGAATCTTGGTCCTTTTGTAAGTAATCTTCAATTTATTTTTACGCATTCCTATTTCAATAATTGTTTAATGAGCCGCTTCTCCTAGCCTCTTGACTTCACGTCTTCTTCTTTGAGTTTGTTTACTAAATCTCTTGACGACTCTGTTTTCTTAACTCGTTCACGCCTTTTGTTCAGCGTTTCCTTTCATCTGCCCCTCAAAAACTTAGCTCCACACTCAATTCCTGCTCAACTCCACTTCTCATTGTATTCAACGCCCAGTGCTATTGTCAATTTCTCCTATTGTCCAATTAGTCTCCCACCCTTACTTATGTGAATTTTTCTTTGCATTAACATCATTTTTGTATCTTGAGCTGATGAAGCATTACGCGAAACCGGTCCTCAATTACATTTACTCCATCAAACTGCTGCTGAATTTTTGATTTTTGATTTTGAAAGGACGTCAGAGCGAGCGACTCAGGCTCTTGCCTCTCACTCTCCCTCTCTCTCCTCTCTCTCTCTCTCTCTCTCTCTCTCTCTCTCTCTCTCTCTCTCTCTCACTCTCTCTCTCTCTCTCTCTCTCTCTCTCTCTCTCTCTCTCTCTCTCTCTCTCTCTCTCTCTCTCTCTCTCTCTCTCTCTCTCTCTCTCTCTCTCTCTCTCAAAAAGTTTATTGCCCATCTTGTGGGAACAAACAAGGTACATATGAAACTATTTACAGTAATGTCAATGTGAGTAGCAGAAAAATTTAAGATGACAATTGATGGAATGGGTGAAATGAAAGCTAAAAACACACACTTGCACCATGAAAGCCGTTGTATGCCGTGAGTGAATTGATGATTAGGACGAAAATCTGAAAAAGTCTTGAGGTATATACAGTCAAAAGTTGTGCTATGAACGAGACAATGAACGAATGAATGAATGAATGAGTCATAACATCTTTAACTAGAGGAGAGGAGACAAGCATGTATCAAAATATGTAAACATCGTTTTCATTTTGATTTGAGAATGATTATTTTATATTATTAATCAAGTTTATTTGGAATTTTTATTTGCACATCACAACTAGCAGCAGTTTAGTAACCCTATTATTAATCCTATTATTTAGTCGGAGGCACGGTTATTAAATCAAATTCAATGTCTGTGATTCAATAATCTTCAGTACATACCTGGAATGTGATTGTGAAATCTCTCTCTCTCTCTCTCTCTCTCTCTCTCTCTCTCTCTCTCTCTCTCTCAAAAAGTTTATTGCCCATCTTGTGGGAACAAACAAGGTACATATGAAACTATTTACAGTAATGTCAATGTGAGTAGCAGAAAAATTTAAGATGACAATTGATGGAATGGGTGAAATGAAAGCTAAAAACACACACTTGCACCATGAAAGCCGTTGTATGCCGTGAGTGAATTGATGATTAGGACGAAAATCTGAAAAAGTCTTGAGGTATATACAGTCAAAAGTTGTGCTATGAACGAGACAATGAACGAATGAATGAATGAATGAGTCATAACATCTTTAACTAGAGGAGAGGAGACAAGCATGTATCAAAATATGTAAACATCGTTTTCATTTTGATTTGAGAATGATTATTTTATATTATTAATCAAGTTTATTTGGAATTTTTATTTGCACATCACACCCAGCAGCAGTTTAGTAACCCTATTATTAATCCTATTATTTAGTCGGAGGCACGGTTATTAAATCAAATTCAATGTCTGTGATTCAATAATCTTCAGTACATACCTGGAATGTGATTGTGAAATCTCTCTCTCTCTCTCTCTCTCTCTCTCTCTCTCTCTCTCTCTCTCTCTCTCTCTCTCTCTCTCTCTCTCTCTCTCTCTCTCTCTCTCTCTCTCTCTCTCTCTCTCTCTCTCTCTCTCTCTCTCTCTTCTCTCTCTCTCTCTCTCTCTTCTCTCTCTCTCTCTCTCTCTCTCTCTCTCTCTCTCTCTCTCTCTCTCTCTCTCTCTCTTCTCTCTCTCTCTCTCTTCTCTCTCTCTCTCTCTCTCTCTCTCTCTCTCTCTCTCTCTCTCTCTCTCTCTCTCTCTCTCTCTCTCTCTCTCTCTCTCTCTCTCTCTCTCTCTCTCTCTCTCTCTCTCTCTCTCTCTCTCTCTCTCTCTCTCTCTCTCTCTCTCTCTCTCTCTCTCTCTCTCTCTCTCTCTCTCTCTCTCTCTCTCTCTCTCTCTCTCTCTCTCTCTCTCTCTCTCTCTCTCTCTCTCTCTCTCCTCTCTCTCTCTCTCTCTCTCTCTCTCTCTCTCTCTCTCTCTCTCTCTCTCTCTCTCTCTCTCTCTCTCTCTCTCTCTCTCTCTCTCTCTCTCTCTCTCTCTCTCTCTCTCTCTCTCTCTCTCTCTCTCTCTCTCTCTCTCTCTCTCTCTCTCTCTCTCTCTCTCTCTCTCTCTCTCTCTCTCTCTCTCTCTCTCTCTCTCTCTCTCTCTCTCTCTCTCTCTCTCTCTCTCTCTCTGAACTCAGAACTCAGAACTCAGAGCTCAGAACTCAGAAAGTTTATTGACCAAATTTTGGTACAAACAGACAAAGTTTTGTGGTGATGATAATTACTGTAACATAAAAAGAGATGAGATTTACAAAAAAATTAAGTGGATGAATGAAGGAATGCGGCAACCACAACCAGGAATGATGTCTGATTCACGATGAAGAATGATATATATGAAGCACTTCAACGGATGTTGCGTTAGAATGAGTCTGAAAAGTTTCTGATGCACAATTAGAAATTCACATTATGATATTATTAATGATATTATTTACAAAAATATGAGTACGATGACATTGAGGCATGAGCATGAAATGATGACAACAAAATTACGATAGCGAGAATGGTTATGATACATTTACAAAGGCATGAATTTCTCTCATCGCATGTTGAGCATAATCATTATAGTATGCATGAGTAAATGAGCAGGAAGGATTGTCATAAACGAATGAGGTGAGGAGGGAAATATATTTCAAAAGGATGATATTCATAGCAATTGTAATGATAAATACATGTTAATTTAAGAATTAGTAAATGTTATTAATGTCTTATTTACCAATCACACTTCATCACAGCAGATTATTAACCCTATTATTAAATCGGAGGTTCGGTTTATTAAAATCAAAAATTTTGTAAGTACAAGTAGTAGAACGTGATGTGTTCCAAGAGTCAAGAATGTAATATAGCATTCCTCTGGCGAAGCAAGAGAAACCCATGGGACAGATCACGTTCAAGAACAGAAATTCAGATGAATAATTTTACATACCTGGAATGATATGACAAAAGTTTGGTTAGTCAAATATGGAGCACGAGCGGTTGAAGTTTCCGACCTCCGATATGAAGGAATGCTTGCAGAGTGAGACAATTGTTGCATCGTCTATCAGTATCAGTAAACATTAATCACTCGGCACTGTTTCTTATGTCCAAGGTTATGTGGATCGATCATTAATTATTCATTTTATTGTTTCATAGATATTGTAGTCAGTATTTGCTAAAAATCGTAATGGAATGGGCGTGATAATACATTTATTAAACAAGCAGGTTGGCATGTCAAAGTAACTGTCCATTGTTTCTTATATATGTATGGTGCGTTATCGATGAATTCATTAATGGCATGCGTCTGTCCAACCTTTTTTGTGTTCAAAGTTGCATAGAAATCGAATGTAGTTGATCAATATCACAGGTTGCGTGCATTGATGAATTTGTAAGACAGATGGAAATCCAAATGTTAACGGAATCTATTGTTTCTCAAATACATGTGATTTCGTAAGTTTATGTAATTATCATCATCACACATCTGTCAACTTTTCAGGGCTTCATAGAAATCGTATCATAAGCAGTTGATCAACTCAATGGAGCGGTCATGATAATAAAACTGAAAACTGGACAGATTGATATAGTAGATGTTATCATTATCGATTGTTCCTTATGTGCATTGCTTTGGCAATGAATTCATCGATGGCACATGCCTGTCTTGCCTTTAGCGTATTCATATTTTCATAGAAATCCGACCGATCACAATTACTTAGGAATGGAACCAATGCAAGTCGTTCAGTCATATATCGTGGACAAATTGACATGAAATGAAAAATGTCTTCTATTTCATTCTTATCACAGAATTTGCAAATGAAATCGTTATGAGTACTTCGGTTTTGATATGTGCCAGTTTCTGCTGCAAGAGTGTGATTACCAGTTCGAAGTTTCAGGATATTTTCAATCTTGATTTTATTGCTAACTAGATGCAAATATTGCTTCGTCTCACATTGAAATCTACATAGTTCTAAATATCTTATTCCTTTGCTGCTATTTCTTGCACTGTTAATCCAGTCTTTCCTGAAATATTCAAATAAAACGGTGTTGATAACAGTTTTTGGCTTTTTATCATTATAATCAAAGTTTTGTAGCTGTTGCAATTGAGTCTTTTCCATCAGTTTAACTATCCTGTCACACCATGTATTGCGGAATAATTTCAAATTTAAGTTGGCATTTATAGCCTTAAAAATTCGTGTAATCAGCCTATGATTATTTTCATCTTCCTTTAACTTCATGTAATAATTAAAAGCTGATTTATAGTAATGGAATTCCAAGGGTTTTATACCGAATTCACCGATTATGCAATAGTTTGGTGTCGTGATTCTTAAATGGTGAAATTTTTTATAGAATTGCATAATAATTTTATTCGGATCATTCAAATTTCTATCAAAATATAATTCACCACCATATTTCATTTTCGATAGTGTCAACATTTCAAATGTTTCATTTAATATCTTCGCGTCAACAGTTACAAATTCTTTCAGAGTTTTGGCAGTTATGTATGATGATAGTTTTCCTTTCTTAGTGACTTCTTCAATTTGCTTTCTATCGCTTTTTGCGATCCAAACACCTAAGTATTTATATTCTTCTACTACTTGAATCGGTGTTATAGCATCATTATCTTTCAGTAATAACTCCCTAAAAATGTTTGTTTCATTGTATATCATAATTTTAGTTTTTTCATAGTTTATGTTCAGACCGTTTTCATTACAGAATTTTCTCATGTATTCCAGTTGTCTGATCAATCCATGTTGGGATTTGCTCAATAATACCAGATCATCAGCATATACTAGTGATGCTAATTTAATATCAATTATTTCAACTGGATCAATGTTCTTCATATTTGCGTCAAATTTACAAAGCAAATCATTGATATAAAGACAAAATAATATTGGTGATAAACTGTCTCCCTGTGGAATTCCATTATTTAATCTAAATTCTCCACTTTCTTTTCCATCAAATAATATTTTGTATTTTTTATTATTTATTATATTTTCCATTAAGGACAAATAGTCGCCTTTCGGTATAATAGCTCTTAATTTGTTGATTAAATGAAATTTAGGAATTGAATCAAAAGCCTTTGAAAGATCAATGAAACATATGTAAAGGGGCTGTCTGTCATTTTTATGAATTTGAATAATTTCTCGGATCATCCAGATATTATCTATGGTTGAGTGTTCTCTTCGGAACCCAGTTTGAGATTCATGAAGTAATCCGTATTTATCTATCCAAGTATGTAGTCTATCGTTCAGTATCTTCGTTAGAATCTTCTCAATACATGATGATAAATTTAAGCATCGATATGAGTTCACATCATTTTTGTCTCCTTTCTTAAAGATAGGAGTTGTCCAGCTTAATTCCCATGGAGTGGTTTTATCATGCAAGATGTTGTTGAAAAGTACTTCAAGCACCTTTATTTGATTTGGATTGTTCTTAAACATTTCATATATTATTTTGTCTGGGCCACTGGATTTAGAATTTTTTGTTAATTTAACTGCTCTTTCAATTTCCATTAAAGTGATTTTTTTATTTAGAGAGCTATCTTCGATTTTTGTGCATAGATGAGGATTAATTTCATTTTGATTGACTTTTGATTGCATAAATTGTTGATTTCTATCTTCAAGATAGTCTCTAAAATTTTCTGCGGTTAATTTACTTTTGACTTTTTTACTTTTCTTAGGTCTACTTTTATTCAACAGTTCCCAATATTTTTCCGAGTCATTGTTTGTTTTCGCATTTTGAAGTTCAGATAATTTCAACTTTTGCAAATTTCGTTTCTCTGATTTTAAGTTTTTGTTGTACTGTTTCTTTTTTCGTAGCAGAGCATGTAGATTTTCCTCTGTTGAATTTTGTTTATAAGTTTCGATAGCAGCATTGTAAGTTTTACGAAGATTTCTTGTATCTTTAGAATATGTTATTTGTCTATTCGGTTCTGCTTTGATACATATTTCTTTACATGCGCTAATCAGATAATTATATATTTCTATTGAATTTGGTTTTTTTTCATTTATCTTTTTGATTAGTGTTGCACTTTTTGCTATTAGAGCTTCATTAAATTTACTTGAATCATGATTTGTGATCATTTTAAATGGTTTAATTGCTTGATTGATATTATACCTATGTCTGACTGAATTAGTCCTCATCGATGTTTTTGTTTCTATATCAAATTTTATCTGCAAAGGTCTGTGATCCGTAAATAGTTTAGGTTCTAAAATTTCAAAGGCCTTTAATTTTTTTATCATAGATTCTGATATGATCAAATAGTCGATGACGGACTTATAGTTCTTCTCCTTTTGAATTCTACAGAAAGTATGTTTTCCGGTATCATATCTACCGTTTGCTATAACAAGACAATTTTCATTGCAGAACTCTATCATTTCTCTGCCTTGTTTATTTATTATTAAATCTTCAGATTTTCTGGTGGGGAGATTCATATGTTCGTTGTCATTTAATTTACCGATTCTGCTATTGAGATCTCCCAACATGATGACGTTCTTCATCTGGAATGTCTTTATATATTCCTTTATTTTATTTAAGAAATTTTTGTCAGCGTATTTTGACTCTCTGCTTTCTCGGTAGCAAAGGATAAGAAATATTTCTTTCAATTCTTTCCATTCACTATTTAACATCTTTATAATTATCAGGTCTCCATTTTCAGCAACCAATTTTTCTATATTTAGTCTGTTTTGCTCATTTCTATAATACAAGCTCACTCCTTTAATTTGTCTTCCAAAATTATTCTTATTTTTACAGAAGGTTTCTATAACATGAAAATTATTTATCGCTAAATTTAGAGATGCATTTTCATTTAAGTGAGTCTCAGTAAAACAGACGATATCAGTGTCTTGTATATCTTTGATCATATCAGAGTCATGAAGCTTATTAACATTTAATCCGTTGATGTTAGTATAATAAATTTTTAATGTCTTGCTGCTCTTACCACAATTTTCTCCTATCTTAGGCGCCTCCTCTCCTCGTTCGTCTATGTTAAACAAAAGGTTGCATTGACGAATGCATGTTATAGTTCGGATAGAGGTTACCTGGCTGAGTTGCAGGATGATTGTTCACAATTGGGAAATGATGTTGTTGAAAAGGTTGTTGATATGGCTGTGGACGCTGATGCTGCTGCGAGTATTGGTAATATGTCGGATGCTGCGGATAGGTTGGATGTTGAGGTCCGCGGAAATTGCCCCTGTTATTCCTGGTCCATCTTCCGGATTGTCTGGAGCTATAACAGTTTCGAGCGATGTGCCCGATTCGTCCGCAGGAATAGCACTTCGGTGGTGGTCTTCTCTGTTGTCTGTAATGATTGCGGGGGATTGCTTGCCTATAATGCTGGTGAGGAGGATGCTGGATCGGCTGTGGAATCTGATTGTAGGGTTTGCTATCCACCGTTATCCTTATATCGTCGATCAGATGTTTTATTACCGTCAGTTCACTTCTTGTATCTTCTTTTTGCTTTCGTAGTAATGTGAGTACTTCGTTGTTGCTGCTATCCGTATTCTGTTGCTCTGAGCCTTGATCTTTTCTCGATCTCTCCTTTTCTTCAAATTCAGCTAGCTGTGTCTCGTACATATTTAATGAGAGGATCATAGTTTCATTTTTTCTGCTCAATTGCAATACTTCTTCTTCCAATTTGTTTTTCTCCTCCAGGGCTCTGTCGAGGTTTTGAACCAGCTCAATCATTTCGTTTTGCTTCACCTGCAAGCGTTTCTTGTACTCGCTGAGAAGAGTAGAATTGCCATCATAGCTATTCATTTGATCCTTTACTATGGCAAATTCTTGAGGATGTATCTTCTCAATGCATTTTGAGCATGCAAATTTTCTATGATATAGGTTTTCTTTGTAATACTTCACAATTTCAAACGGTGGGAGGTCAGTGCAACTAAAGTGCCAAAGTGTGTTGCACTTTTTGCATTCAAGAGAGCTGTCTGTTGGGACTACTTTCTCGCATTTCTCACACAAAATTTCAAGCTTTGCAAATTGGGATGAAGGAGATGTTGGTTGATCAGTTATCGGGGTTGTTGGTGCCGCACTCATGATGGTATCTGGAATGATATGACAAAAGTTTGGTTAGTCAAATATGGAGCACGAGCGGTTGAAGTTTCCGACCTCCGATATGAAGGAATGCTTACAAAACATAATCCTTCTATCACCTTATTGACTGATTACTTATTGCAGTTGCAATCACGAAAATTTGTGAATATGTTTTAATTTATCTTGATTGAGCCATTTTCACAAAAAATATATTTCTCAAGATGCCGATTTTCAAATATATATATATTTAATGTTTTAAGTTGCAAAACGATGAATAATTCAAAAACAATTATATATATTTGTATGTATTGAAATGCATGATTTGATGTAAGCCTACGTATGCATGTAGTACATTTTGAGGATGACATTAACAAGTAGCCAATTTCAACTTGGCATAACTTATAATTTGCAATTATAAGTTATGCTTGGGTTGCTCTATTCATGAGATATTTACAAATATAACTTAAGAACGAAGCGAAGTAATGTCAGTACGAAACCAACCAACGGTCAAGTGAAGTGAAAATGCCGGTTTTAGTCAGACATGTACTACTTCTAATTAGTCCTTATTAGTTCTCACGAGTGCACAGAGCTAATTCATTTCAAATATGAAAATTTAAATGATGCATTGATCTTGAAATACAATGTGTAATCAACAAATCACTTCTGCAAAAAATAAAAGAAAAGCAAGTAAAAATATAGTTATTAATAAAGTATCCAGCATAAAAATGTGAGAGACAGTGGATAAGTTCCATTCTGCGCTAAATTCTCTCAACATACGCATCAAATGAATTCTAGAAGAAACTTGCTGTTTCTCAAAGTGCAACGAAGAATTCTTCTCGGTTGAAGTCATGCCGACTCAGAGAACTTTTCAAAGCTTCTCATCGTTGGAATCGACGCATTGTTCTGATGGTGAGTAATATTTCTTTTGTGGTCATTTCCATCATTTGCAATCGTTTTCGATCATGAATGACTTGGCAAGATATCAACTATTTCAATGTTGCTGGTAAAATTATTTCCTTCAAGAATACGTGCAGAAGACACTGAATGTTACTTAAAACGCAAAATACTTCAATCAGCTGAGAAGTAGGCCTATCCCTTTTGTTATTGAGTTTGTGGCAAAATCCAGCGAATTCCCCCAATTTTGTCTGTTTACTTACTTGAAAACTGAATTCGTATAACAGAATCTAGATTTGTTTTAAGATGATGTGCATGACTGTAAGGATTATTGCTTACGAATATTATTAACTACTTATATGCATAGATTTAAGGTTTAACAGTTTACCGGCTTGCATTTTGCACATACCCAAAAAACAGCCTCGGGATTTCTGTTCGCAATTTTAAAGTTTCGTAACTTTCTCAAAAAAGAGCTAATTGCATGATTTTTAACTATGATTTTCGAAAATGTCGTGCAAAAATGCATCAGAAGGAAGCCGTCGTGAAATGTACTGGGAAATGTATAGATGAAACCGCCTCTCCAGGCACACCTTGAAATGTACAATCAGTGACATAAAATTCATTTAAATCCAAAAATGCACTTGTTAAAGGTATGATTGTCTTATTAAAGCCAGATTCTATTAGTTTGCATAAGTACGAGTAGATGCAGTGTTAAATATCATAATTCCAAAATTTCATTAAAAAGCAAAAGAACCATCAGAAAACATGTTTTTGAAGTAAAAAAAGTTTTGATGCAGATCATTTTTTTGACCATTATTCCTGATCTAATGATTTCAGATCAAACTATGCATTTTTTCTCTTGTAAATTGCTATGTCAAACTGTCATTTAACGGAATACTATGATGCGTAAACGTTGCATCATAAATGTCTATATACTTTCATTGCCTAAAATATAAGATTACTAACTAGTTCTCCTAAAATATTTAATAGGGAGATGTTACAGACTGAATCAATTTGCGCACCTAGTTCCTTGGCAATCGTAAACGCAGCGCTTTTGCTGCAAGACCTCATCAATGCTAGTATCAATGGTGGTAGTCACTGCACAATGCCACTTCGCCTGGGCATAGAAGAGCATGTATTGGATGTTCGTCTGCATAATATTCCATGGGACTATTGCATAAAACCGTAAATCATGGGTGATGAAAATAAGCTTAAATTACTATTCACACATTAGTAGGGTCATGAAACGAGGTATGGTAAGGAGACATACTCTGCGTATGTAAGCGGGGTGCATAGCGCTGACATTACTATGTTTCTGTTTCATTTCAATTCACTGCTAGCGACATAGAAAGCAATAATCATATCTCCAATAATTTTAAGATGCAAATGTGTTTTTTGAGCTGATCAAGAACCGCTGGCAGCAATCGAAACTGCTATGACTGTTTGTAGCATAACAGTCGTCTGTTTATTCTATCTTTAAATATTGTCACAAGTTGTTTATACGGGGATCAGGCCGGAGAAAGTCAGCTTATTGCATCCTCAAATTACAGTAGATTTTATCGCGGAGTAGTGCGGTAGTGCCATACCCCATGGGTTGTGAGGTCCGTGAAAGTGCGCGAATCCTCCTAATTGAATTGTCAGATCATTCGATTTGATTACAATTTGTCAATAACCTGCAAAATTGCAGTGAATTAAGCGGTATAAGGAAAAACAGAATCTTTAGGTATAAGAAAAAACTAACAAACCTTGATTTTTGGAAATTCACTACTTTTTTGCAACATGATGATATAAGATCATTGGCTGCATTTATGTATACAATGTTCATGCACATCATGGTAGGCGCACATGTTGATTGTACCACATGCTTAATGTATTTACATGGATATCCGAGTATTTCCGAAAAATACTCCTGTGTAAATGAGTAAATCTCTGATTTCCTATGATGTCATGGAATATCGACATCTTCTATTATTTCAGGTGAGCTGCGATTCGACATTCAATATTCCATTTCTAAATTTCTGTGGCAGACAACATAGCGACATCTGCCTTTTAGATATAAGAACTTGTCAGCTTTCGAATAATTAAAGTCCTGTCTCTTCATTCTTCCTAGATTCATAAATAGCTATATGCATCATGAATTGATGTATCAGTCAAACTGTCATTTATAAATATATGTGCCAATAAAATTCTAGTTATCAAAATTCCGTTTTAGAGGCACTTCTTTTAGTTACAGAAAATCTATAATCCTTGCCTATAATTAATATGCCAAACCCTAAAATTCGCACCAATAAAGTTTACCAGAAAGTTCGAGATTAACAGTAAGTCTTGTAAAAAATTGTGATTTATTCTATCAACAGAAGTACGTATATCTGGAGCTGGAGGTGCGTGCGTATGTGTTAGATATTGCTTGCTATCGCATCTGTATGGAAGATGGCAATTGACTTCCCTAATTTCACTATTAAATGAATGAAAATGGAGCCTGAAAAGATAAACACAGTGAAACAGTATGCTGAATGCCGTCAATTAGTGAAATAAAGATGGCCACTACACTTGTGAAGGTACGATGAATATCGCAAATAATATTGCAACAAAAGACGCAATTTTGTAAACAGAGACACTTGTCGGCCAAAATCTGATATTGTGCTTTTCTTTGTTTGATTTGGACGCAACAAGCCTATGTATTTTGTGCAATTGCACCATGGAAACTAACAAATTTTAGTCTCAAATACCTATAAAAATGCAGAAATCTAGCGTCTGAGTATGGAGACAATTAAAACAACGGCATATGAGAAAATATCAAAAAATGAGTGCTCATAAAGGGGGAACTGTTGGTATGTCTTTCGACTTCAGCCATTTGAGCCATTTGTCATTAAAGAGAGAAGAGATTCAAAAGTTATCGGCACGAAATGCGTTTAGACCGAAATCTTCCAGAATTACGTTGACAGACTTTTTTTGAAGGGCACACGTTAACCTCTTATCCACAGATAAACTGATTCAATTATTTACATAGTTATTTTTGTTCAAAGTCATGGCATCACGGAGGAGTAGTTTTCTTGATCTCCTGTATCCAGTTTTAGGGCAAGAGTCTTTAAAAATTGTCGGCTCTCTTTACCTGACCCTCCATTTGTGCCAAACACCAATGGAATAAACGCACCATGCTCTACATCCAAAACTATTTTGTAGATATTTCCTTTTTTCTGTGCAATTATGTTCTTAATTGGATAGTGGAGCATTGCTTTGAACACCGCTCACTATTGAGCACTGACACAAAGCAGAAAATTGTATCGAAGTATGGGAGTCGCTCTTGTTGATATGTAGTTTCAAACAAGTTGCAGCGCACTCAATTCCGTCAAGAGAACTGTCTGATAAGTCGATTTGATTTTATCTCCTTTAGAAACATATTAAACTAATAACATCCCATGTAAACTAAATATTGAACCATTAGAATATCGCAAAACACATTAAAAAGTTGAAAGCATTTTAAACGGCTTTCTTTGAAAGGAATCCAATTTTGAATCTAGATGTCATTCCGCATCTCCAAAAGCATGTTAGTCCCCCTAAGACACCTACACATTTGTGTCGACACTGCACCCATCTTTTTCACTGTCACTTCGGAAATTATTGCTGCACCAGTGGATCACAGCAGTTGTGAAGGCTTTATAGTCAACCCGCCGTCAGTATGAATTTGAAATGCAATATGTAATGAAAGAAATGACAAACAGTAAGAAATCACCGGTTGTCGGCATGAAAATTGCGGTAGTGACCCTAATTTCAAAGAGAATTTCGCATTAAAGAAGAAGGAGGAACATTCCTTTTGGAAACAATTCGAATTTCTTGAGAAGAGGATAGAAAAACAGATATTGTCGCTTGGTCGAATGTCTGAAAATTTCAAATATAGTGAGAGTGTTACATTAACGCAACATGTTCCAATGAAAGCCGACTTTCTCACTTGTGACAATCTAAATGTAAAGAACTTAAAATGTAACTGCACTGTACCCAATAACCGCTGAAGGAAAGACAGTTGAAAAATATGCTACAAGTTGTTGCTTGTCGCTTCATTGATGTCAATAAAAACCAGACAGATATTCAAATAAAGATAAACCATCGAAAGGAAACATCTGAATTTATGAAACAATTAGAATCGCAGCTGCATTACATTGGATAGATAAGTAGCATGTAAATTTGAAACATCGAAAGTTGTGGCGAGAGAAATTGAGTAATTTAGAAATCGATTGGACTAACTGCATGTAATTGCGCGACAAAGAAAAGTCGCACAATTTAAATATCTTTTAATTTTTGTGTAAAATAAAATCATATAAATGTGACGATTTTTCTAAGAACTGGAAAAGAGTCTACATTATTAAAGGATTTTGAATGCGCATTTAAACTTCTTGAAATAATGAAATGATTTTTTTATATGTTTTCTATTCCACATTTCAAGAACATCCACAGTATATTAGGAGAGTACACTGAGATGAAGGAAAATTGGCAAATAATAGATGATTCAGAGCTATGTACTATGTCTTCATGCAGGTTAACGAATTTGTGCAGATCAATGCAGTAGTTATATACTGGTACATCGATTTTTGAGATACTTACTATTATTAGTTGACTGATGAAAATCAAAGGGTTGCCGTGGGAATTGATATTTGAATCCCCACCCCACCCCATACCCACAGAAAAACCTGTGGGTATCCCCACAGAATCCCCACAGCCCTCACAGGATAAGCCCCTGATTAATAAGTTGCTCTTGTTCGTATAGAATGATTGATGTCCAATATCTCCATCTCAGTGGAACTTCTGCACAGCAGTCAACGATCCGAAGGCCGCATTTGACTCCAGAGATGCGGAATGGGAGTCCTTGAAGAATGTCACTGACTGCGTGTTGTAACTTTTATGGCTTTTCTTTGCTGTTTTCGGCATAGGCCCATTGCTCTTTAAAATTATAGTAGCCTATTTTCTATTATTATTATTGAGCCTTGATTCTGACTTGCCACCTAGAAATTATTGTACCGAAAATTTAACTAGATGCTCGTTCAAGTAAGGAATAGAGCCCGCTATGCACACGTATTTGACTTACAAATTTACATTTGCCTGAATCATTTGGTTGCGCAAGTTTTTGTCGTCTGCTGTCAGCTTAAACGTACAGTCTACATATTATGTTCTTCTCATTCCGCTCTTAATTCTTTAATGATTCATGAGACATGACACCCTTTTTTCATTAAACTATCATAACGTAGTTTGCCGTAAACGTAATTCTATTTCGAAACGTTTCTTTTTAATACTATGACGACATTGTCTTTATTTCTTTGCTTTTTATAACAAATCGGTTATTGATCAGCTTGTGTTTTTCAAGCTTCCTCTTTTACTCACTTTGGATTTTGCTTCACTTGACCTAGCTATTGACCATGTCGATCCTACTTCATTTTGCTACAAGATTATTTAGAGGGTGCAATTTTTGCATGATTGTTCCCTTAAAGGAAACACATTTGTATAAAAATTCAAAAACTACATGTAGACTAAAGGAAACATGGCCTTATTAAAATGTTGAGATGAAATATTAATACGAGTTATACTCAGTTCTGCACAGCACTCGAGCATTGCATAGTACGCTATTTATATAGTTCACTATTTTGAAATTTCGATGTTTCTTATATTTGCCTTTTACCGTTTTCTGTTTTTAGATAGATCTGTGTTAGAACAGAAAGCAACCAAGTCTTCATCAAGTAAAATCAAACCTAAGCTTACATTGCATCATGTATACATGTTATGCGAAGCATTCTCAGGAAATAGACACACATTCATTTCAAAAGAACTGTGCTTAAATTCCTCGCTGTAGACAATCGTGATTAAGTGCAGTATGTTTCACAAAAGCAAGCATGAATATTTATCAATATATCTATAGTTGATAGCCTTATACGGGAGGGTGTTCATGATGAGGATGAGAAAGCAAAAATGCGGCACTCCCTTTAGTAATGGCTTTAATAAAATTAGTTGCTAAAAATATATACACGGCAAACGTTTCGCGACGCAGTCGCTGCCTCAGTGCACTAAAAAGAAGGTAAAAGCAGTCAGAGTGCGTGGTTTATATATCAGAGTGATAATACCGTAGACAGAGTATCTCTCAGCCAACCAGCTCGTCTTTGCGATTCAACTGTGGTCTCCTATTTCTTATGTAGCGAGCTTCAGCCAGACGATTTTCAAGAGGCGAACTATGCTTGGCAATGATATTGATTGTGAAATCGAAAATGTCAAGGTTACTGTCGTGGTCATTTATCGAATGTTCGGAGAGGGCACTAGTATTGTTCTGCAAGCGCAAGCTACGTTCATGCTCCTCGAAACGAATTTTGAAAGGCCTATTAGTTTGCCCAATGTAACTTTTGCTACAATGATTACAAACAAATTCGTAAACCACAAAGCGCACATCGCAGGGATAAGGGTTGTCGAGAAGATTACAGAGATTACAGTTTACACGTTTTTTAGCAGATTTTTTAGAAAAGTATTGGCTAGTGGTTTTATTAGGTTTGCTTATCAAGGTTACAGGCAGTTTGTATTTTCCTATCAAATTATTGATTTTTCTATTACAACTATCATTAATAAAACTAAGAGAAAGCCTAACATTATTCTCACCATTGCTTTTACGAGTTACGCTTTTACTTTTGTCAAAATCGCGAGTTTTATAATTGTTTTTGCGTAATCTATTATGAAATTTTTCCTTAGCCTTATTTTTGATAGTAGATGATGAGCATCTACTTTCGATGCGATTATTCATACTGCGGATGTAATTATCCTTAACATGCTGAGGAAGCCAGCTGTCTCTTTGCAAAGTTATTTCAGAATGATTAGGCTTAGAATACCATTCGTATGAAATCTGCTCATCGACGATTTTTATTGAAATATCTAAAAAATTCAAAGGACTCTCGTTGTCAGGAATTTCTATAGTAAACTGTATGCCGTCGTTCACGGAATTGAAGGTAGTTAAAATGTTATGAAAAATGTCATCATTATGTTCAAAAGGACCCATGAAAATATCATCGATATAGCGCAGAAAAATCGTGGGTCGGATATTGATCTTTTCCAGTCTACTTAAGGCCTCAGTTTCAATAAAGTGAATGGAAATAATGGCAAATGGTGGGCCATAATGAGAACCCATAGCACAGCCACGGGTCTGTAAGTAGGTTTGATTATCGAATTCTATTTCGTAGTTGTAAGCAATGAAAGAAAGCCCTTTCAACAAATTGTCTATGGTCAAGCCTAAATTGTCAATTTTGTCCCAATTTTGTTCAGCAAACTTTTGAACACAGTTGATTCCAAAATCGATAGGGATGCTGGGGTATAGGTTTTTGATATCAAGCGAGATGAATTTTTTATTTAGTAAATCATCGAAGTTGCAATTATCTAAAGCAGTCAGGAGAGATTCAGTATTGGGAAGGTATGATGGAACCAATCTAGCTAGCTGATTTAAGAATTGGGTAACTAGCCAGTCAACTTTTTTGGGTAGGGCTATTGATGGTTGAAGCGATAGGCCTCAAAGGGTAGCCATTGTTGCCAGGCTCTTTGTGATCTTTAATAAGAGTTTTGAAAGTAGCGGGTCGAGTGCCGCAAGATTTTAGCCTTTCAACTTGATTACGTGTGAAATTATTTTTGCAAAAACTATCAATAATTTTATTCGCTTGATTTTCGATGTGTTTACATTTGCTGTTATCAACAAGACGGTAATTATTTTTATCAAGCAGTAAGTTACGGGTACTTTCTTCATAATTGGCCTTATCAGTGACAACAAAACGATTTGTTTTATCAGATGCTACAGCAACTAGATTATTTTGATTTAAAAAACGCTTCGTGTCGTGAAGAGACTTATTGATATTTTTATAATTTTGGTTTCTTTTAGTGAATTTAATCTCCTTAGTGATGACATCGAGTGCTTCATATTTGAAAAGATTCAAATTCATCTCTTCATCACTAGACATAGAAGGCGGCAAAGGAACACGATTACGATGAAATGGTACATGTATGCTAGAGGTCAAATTGCTATCAATCTGACGCGCATTCCAACGCAGCTTATTTGTAAGGACGTCTAGGTCTAATTTGACTTGATCAATGAATTCCTCATTCAAACGCGGAGGAATTCTGAACTTGGGTCCTTTGTCTAAAACATTTTGGGCGCTTGCAGGCAAGGGTATATCACAATCTACTGTGACACGGTGCACAGAAGGACTAGAGACGAGCTGGTCAGCCGAGAGAGACCCATATCTACGGTACCAAAACTCATCCAGGTGAGGAAAAGGAAAATGCGGCTGGTGCTCAAAATGGTAGGACACAGGTAATACAGGATACGGAAAACCAGTCAAGGCACTCCACTTCCGTGAATGACGGTCACAATACTAGTGCCCTCTCCGAACATTCGATAAATGACCACGACAGTAACCTTGACATTTTCGATTTCACAATCAATATCATTGCCAAGCATAGTTCGCCTCTTGAAAATCGTCTGGCTGAAGCTCGCTACATAAGAAATAGGAGACCACAGTTGAATCGCAAAGACGAGCTGGTTGGCTGAGAGATACTCTGTCTACGGTATTATCACTCTGATATATAAACCACGCACTCTGACTGCTTTTACCTTCTTTTTAGTGCACTGAGGCAGCGACTGCGTCGCGAAACGTTTGCCGTGTATATATTTTTAGCAACTAATTTTATTAAAGCCATTACTAAAGGGAGTGCCGCATTTTTGCTTTCTCATCCTCATCATGAACACCCTCCCATATAAGGCTATCAACTATGTGAAGTCCGTGATCAAGGATCCTGACACGTGCAACTCTGCAAGGTTTTTGGTCAACACGTCTTTGAAGAAGGTCAAGGCGCAGTGCGATGGTCTGTTTCTCAAAACCTGTCTTGAACAAGGAGTTGTTCCGAAGTTCATCTCAAACTGGTTTTCTGCGGTTCCTGAAGTCCACACCAATGAAGCAGCCGTGAATAGGAAGTTGAAGTCAATGAAGAAGGAACTCATCAGAAGCTGCATCTACAACACGCAAGAGAAGATCTCCGATCTGGAACGGAAGTGCGGATACGAATATCTCAATGTGTCTCGGCGATGTTCTCCTGCAACGGTGGTTACCCTCCTGGACATGGTGGAGAAGATGTTGAACAAAGAAGAAACGCTGACATTCGACCGTCATTCACGGAAGTGGAGTGCCTTGACTGGTTTTCCGTATCCTGTATTACCTGTGTCCTACCATTTTGAGCACCAGCCGCATTTTCCTTTTCCTCACCTGGATGAGTTTTGGTACCGTAGATATGGGTCTCTCTCGGCTGACCAGCTCGTCTCTAGTCCTTCTGTGCACCGTGTCACAGTAGATTGTGATATACCCTTGCCTGCAAGCGCCCAAAATGTTTTAGACAAAGGACCCAAGTTCAGAATTCCTCCGCGTTTGAATGAGGAATTCATTGATCAAGTCAAATTAGACCTAGACGTCCTTACAAATAAGCTGCGTTGGAATGCGCGTCAGATTGATAGCAATTTGACCTCTAGCATACATGTACCATTTCATCGTAATCGTGTTCCTTTGCCGCCTTCTATGTCTAGTGATGAAGAGATGAATTTGAATCTTTTCAAATATGAAGCACTCGATGTCATCACTAAGGAGATTAAATTCACTAAAAGAAACCAAAATTATAAAAATATCAATAAGTCTCTTCACGACACGAAGCGTTTTTTAAATCAAAATAATCTAGTTGCTGTAGCATCTGATAAAACAAATCGTTTTGTTGTCACTGATAAGGCCAATTATGAAGAAAGTACCCGTAACTTACTGCTTGATAAAAATAATTACCGTCTTGTTGATAACAGCAAATGTAAACACATCGAAAATCAAGCGAATAAAATTATTGATAGTTTTTGCAAAAATAATTTCACACGTAATCAAGTTGAAAGGCTAAAATCTTGCGGCACTCGACCCGCTACTTTCAAAACTCTTATTAAAGATCACAAAGAGCCTGGCAACAATGGCTACCCTTTGAGGCCTATCGCTTCAACCATCAATAGCCCTACCCAAAAAGTTGACTGGCTAGTTACCCAAGTCTTAAATCAGCTAGCTAGATTGGTTCCATCATACCTTCCCAATACTGAATCTCTCCTGACTGCTTTAGATAATTGCAACTTCGATGATTTACTAAATAAAAAATTCATCTCGCTTGATATCAAAAACCTATACCCCAGCATCCCTATCGATTTTGGAATCAACTGTGTTCAAAAGTTTGCTGAACAAAATTGGGACAAAATTGACAATTTAGGCTTGACCATAGACAATTTGTTGAAAGGGCTTTCTTTCATTGCTTACAACTACGAAATAGAATTCGATAATCAAACCTACTTACAGACCCGTGGCTGTGCTATGGGTTCTCATTATGGCCCACCATTTGCCATTATTTCCATTCACTTTATTGAAACTGAGGCCTTAAGTAGACTGGAAAAGATCAATATCCGACCCACGATTTTTCTGCGCTATATCGATGATATTTTCATGGGTCCTTTTGAACATAATGATGACATTTTTCATAACATTTTAACTACCTTCAATTCCGTGAACGACGGCATACAGTTTACTATAGAAATTCCTGACAACGAGAGTCCTTTGAATTTTTTAGATATTTCAATAAAAATCGTCGATGAGCAGATTTCATACGAATGGTATTCTAAGCCTAATCATTCTGAAATAACTTTGCAAAGAGACAGCTGGCTTCCTCAGCATGTTAAGGATAATTACATCCGCAGTATGAATAATCGCATCGAAAGTAGATGCTCATCATCTACTATCAAAAATAAGGCTAAGGAAAAATTTCATAATAGATTACGCAAAAACAATTATAAAACTCGCGATTTTGACAAAAGTAAAAGCGTAACTCGTAAAAGCAATGGTGAGAATAATGTTAGGCTTTCTCTTAGTTTTATTAATGATAGTTGTAATAGAAAAATCAATAATTTGATAGGAAAATACAAACTGCCTGTAACCTTGATAAGCAAACCTAATAAAACCACTAGCCAATACTTTTCTAAAAAATCTGCTAAAAAACGTGTAAACTGTAATCTCTGTAATCTTCTCGACAACCCTTATCCCTGCGATGTGCGCTTTGTGGTTTACGAATTTGTTTGTAATCATTGTAGCAAAAGTTACATTGGGCAAACTAATAGGCCTTTCAAAATTCGTTTCGAGGAGCATGAACGTAGCTTGCGCTTGCAGAACAATACTAGTGCCCTCTCCGAACATTCGATAAATGACCACGACAGTAACCTTGACATTTTCGATTTCACAATCAATATCATTGCCAAGCATAGTTCGCCTCTTGAAAATCGTCTGGCTGAAGCTCGCTACATAAGAAATAGGAGACCACAGTTGAATCGCAAAGACGAGCTGGTTGGCTGAGAGATACTCTGTCTACGGTATTATCACTCTGATATATAAACCACGCACTCTGACTGCTTTTACCTTCTTTTTAGTGCACTGAGGCAGCGACTGCGTCGCGAAACGTTTGCCGTGTATATATTTTTAGCAACTAATTTTATTAAAGCCATTACTAAAGGGAGTGCCGCATTTTTGCTTTCTCATCCTCATCAATATATCTATTGAAATTTTAACTGTTAGTTTAAGTCCTGAAGGATCGTAATGTTCCCAGAATATTTCAGTCAGCTGCTTTTCGTGAAGACTTGATTTTTATTGCAAAAAATTTTAGGTGCATGTATATTTGGCTGTTTTGATAGATTATATACGAGTTTCACGTGTTTCATTTGTGAGAATATAATCTTGGGCTGTCCTGTTAGTTGGTATTTTTGGGGTTCCTAATGTGAGGATTTTTCATTCGTTTGGTTGTTGATAGTGGTGCTATATTCAAATGATAGGAAATCCATCGACATACAAAGACAGGGTTGAACATAAATTTAAAAAAATCATATGTTGCTAAACTGCCAGTACTATGGTCACTCTGTCACAAAAAAGTCACCTGTCACAAATTCTTATGTAGGCCTTTACAAAATGTCTGCGGTCTACCGATGTGTGTTATAGCCATCGTTTATTGCTCAGTGGATCATGCCATGTTCATCTGTGAATATTCCCGTTTAATATTCGTTAATTGAATTAATGTTGCAATCATTGATAATTCTATCTCCATCTTCTATCTCAAGAGTTTGACCTTAATGCATCTCAAGTCTAGAATTGTTTAGCAGTAGAAATCGACTATATACACGTGGCGAGTGAAAAAGCTTTGAATCAATCTAATCTACTATTGTAGATATAGACTTCGATAAAAATCATCCTGATTTTCTCGACCACTCATGTCACCGAATTATTACACAAGAATTTGGCGGATGTTAACCCATTTGTGTATGGTGATGAAATGCAGCACAATGAGCCATTTGTTGAGGTACACTTAAGTGTGCAGTTAAGGATGCCTATCAGATGAAAATGAAAATTCTGACAAGTCGTGGACAAGTGAAAAATTTGAGCTTTCATTATGACTTTCACTATGACTGCATGCACTGCGAGTAGATGGCTTGCAGTTGAATGATTTGGTGTGAGAAATCTTTATCACACTGCTCATGTATTCGACGAAAATCATTCAACATTTTCATGTGTCTTGCTTTTTGTGCTGGACCCAAAAGGTCTTCTATATCGCATTTAGTTTAAAATCTAGGCTTATAATGATTAATCACATTTATCACGCAAGCTTAATTATATCACAAGTAATTTTGTCTGAGCTATTTATACTATTATAGCTAATATTTGTAAGTCTCCATTCGGATCTGCAGTAAGGAATACTTGCAGAATTCTTCCACTTCAGACGTCCTTGACACACCTGGAACTATCATTATAAGTCATTCAAAATTATTGAACATATGTTATTGATGTGAAAATGATTAGCATTGATATTTCATGCATTTTAAGTGGTGAATTGGGTAGTCTGGGTGATACTTTGCAATTCAACATCGAAGTTGATTGTGTGATATGATGTAAGTTCTGACCCTGTGAAAATGTCAGTCTTACACTCTGTAAATGATCTATAAACATGATTCTATCAACAGCTATTCAGATGTAAGTTATTGTCTCAATGAAAATGTAGTTCTTCAATTCGAATAACTCGCACATACATTTCAAGGACCCGAAGTCAGCGATAGAAAAGAGCTCAAACTATTTTAACACTGGCGATTTCGAGTTTTGAAGACCCTTATTTTGAAAACTAATTTTGATGTTCTTGTAATTTGGTAATTTCCAAGACAACTACATATAACACAACTGTCGCTATTCGTTCCAGTGGTGGTCAACTATTCGCTTTTACCAGCTGGGTAATCGTGTAACTTATGCATCGCAGTTAAAATTTGAATTCCAACTTTTTTCGAATTCGATTGTTTGAGATTCTGTTAGAGATTGATGATGGTTTTAATATGCAATGTGCTTTGATCAGTTTCGCATTAAAGCCTCTTAAGACAACGTTTGGTAATATGCTTGATTGCAGTGGGATAGTGAAAACGTGCTGAATACGACTGAAATAGAGATTTTCAGGAATACATGTAAATTATGTGTATATCTGCAAGTATAGTTAATGAATAGTGCATACTTAGAAAAGTGACATTAACTGTCCATCCAAATGAATAAATGAAATAAATGAATGAACCTTGTTTATACTCGGAAGCACATTAGGCACGGAGGCTTTCTTCCATGTGGCCGAATTTTGATTTATCCCACTTTCATTCTTTTGTGCTGAGTGTTTAGCAAGAATGCAGAGTGTACCTATTATGAAGTCTTAGGTTTGACCCGACCAAGGTTTGAACACAGGTCTCCCGAACGTAGAGTGAGCACACTACCACAAGGTCACAGTGCGTTGGTGAATAAAGAAATGGACCAAACATAATGTGAGGCATGATTTTCTGTCCATCTTTTGACTTGGGATCCACTATTTGCAGCACCAAGCTGATAGTTTTATTTGCTAATCCATTTTGTTAGTGATATTGAATATAATTTATTATATATGATATATTTACATAATTTATACAGTTATGCATTTGCTGGATGAATGACCTGGCTTATCATAGCTTAGATGCATATGCACTTTGTCAATGGTCTAAAAGTAATTTGAATTAAGTAAGATGCTTAATTTTGTGAGTAATTTACAAAATGCTCGATTTTCAAATAAAATGATTTAAAATGAGGGCCAATTTTTGATGTCATCCTGGCAAAATTTCAGTTTTTTATCAGAAATGCGTAGACACTAAAAGTCACAGAAAATAGTAGTAGCTAGTAGGTGTTCGAACAACGTCAAAACATGTCTTGGGAAGCTGAAGGCGACTCATGATAATTATATACAAGGAAGGGTTAGCTCGGCAAGTTCGACGGTACGAGAAATGAGTCAAAATCCATTTGTATCATTATTTCTGGTTGCTTTTATTTCTTGGAGTTTCTCCAATTTCAGTAAAAAGATTGTCCGATTAATCGATCAACTGTCGCGATGAAGCGCAACATATACTCGTACCTGCATGATCAGAGTCCTGCTATCATGGGCTTTGCATTTACAAATGCATGGTGCTTTTATTTTTATACCAATTTATAGGTTCTCTACACTATGACATTTTTGGTAGATTATGTAGATAATGTTGTCGGCCAATTTTTTGTGTAGGATCATAAACAAAAGCCATTGAGATATCGTATTGAAATGAATGAATTGATTGAAACATGGAAATCTGAATAAAAATTTCGCATTGACAATGATGCGTACATTAGCAGTACTATTCATTATGTTACTACTAAATTATGCGAAGTAACACATTTCTGATGAATCTGTTCAGATTATAGCTCATAAGATAGATTTATGCCAATACAATTTCTGCAGATACCTTTTTAGATTTAAAGTGTGGGATTATCGGTGACGATTCCGTAATCAGCATTTATTTAAAGTTGTAAACTCAAAGAAAATGTCAATCGACGAGGTGGTAGAGTTTTTTGTTGAAATGTGACTGCTTATGCTTCATAGCCATACTGATTGCATCCTGCAGCATGACATGAACGGTACACGACAGAGTGAGTAAAAAATTGGCAGTCGGTGACAACTTTTTGGAATTTTTGGAATTGGAATAACTCGGTGACAAACAGTGGGAATGTCCAGCTCACCGCGGTTGAGAAGTCTGTCCACCAGTCTAGAGTGCCAAGCTTCTAGAAGAAGTCGTGTTTGATAGCAAGTTCTCGATCCATGGCCACAACATCCTCAAAATTAATTTCATCAGGGTATTCAGTCACGGCATGTCCAGCAACATCAAATTTCGTGATATGAATTATATGTAGCGTTGTTTGATGTTGACCAATCTTGGTAGCAAAACTATTGCCAGGCCGGGACCTATAGCACAAAAGTAATTTATTTATTTATTTATTTAGTACACCAATAAGTGCAAGGAGCACTTTATTTATTTTATTATTTATTTATTTATTTATTTATTTAGTACACCAATAAGTGCAAGGAGCACCAAGGCAACACAGGAAATACATTCAGGAGGGAACAATTAGAAGTTACAATAAAACATAAAAAGCTTTCGTTTAAACTGTTTCATCGTTTCACTGTTCACAATATCGTCGGGGAGGCGGTTCCAGTCATCTATAATGCGGTGGGAAAAAGAGGATAGGCGACAATTCAGATTTGTTGGGTGGCGGAAAATTTTGTAGTTATGTCCACGGGTTCGGGAAACACTAAAGGTGAAGAAGGAATTAGGATCACTTGGAGTAAGGTGGTTACATATTTTGAACACGGTTGTAAGGTCCATAATCCGACGACGACATTGTAGTGTTGGGAGTTTCAGAGCTCTCAGTCTTTCTTCGTAGGGCAACGAGGATAGACCACGGATGCTTTTGGTGAATCGACGTTGTACACGTTCGATAGCCAGAATGTCTTTATTCAGGGATGGATTCCAGACTGGGATGGCATATTCGAGGTGAGGGCGGACCAGTGTCTTGAAGAGACGAATAAGCAGATCGGCGTCCCGAGAGACGAATGTCCTGAGGATGGCAGATACAATGCGATTCGCTTTCTGAACACAGGTCAGAATGTGCCGAGAGAATTTTAGGTCTTTTGAAATCAGAACTCCAAGGTCTTTGACACACTTGGAATTATTCAGGAAACTTCCATCCAGACGGTAGTCCGAGGCTGGATTGCGAAATCCAAAGTGTAGAATGGAGCACTTTTGGGGATTGAGCGATAGCTGCCATTTCTTCGACCAGGTGGTTACAGCGTTGAGATCAGCTTGCAAAAGTTCTTTGGCTTTCAGGGGATCAGTGCGCTTGATTTCGGAGTACAATTTTACATCATCAGCATATTTCAATAAAGAAGAGTTTGTCAAGGTGTCATCAATGTCATTAATAAAGGCGACAAACAGATCTGGGCCTAAAACGGATCCCTGGGGGACACCAGAAATCATGCTGTAGGGGGAAGAATGCACACCATCCACGACAACACTCTCAGTTCTATCCTCAAGAAAAGCTTTCAGAAAACATAGAAGTCTCCCTCCAATGCCCAAGGAAGTCAATTTCGAGAGGAGACGAAAGTGAGGGACTGAATTGAACGCTTTTTCAAAATCGAGATAGATGACGTCAGCCCACTGACCGCGATCCACAACAGATGTTAAATCCTCTAGGAATTCTAAGAGCTGGTGGGTACTAGACGAATTGGATCGAAAACCAAATTGAGAGCGCTTGATTATGTCATATTGGTTCCAGAACTGCCACAGGTGATCGCGAACAATCGACTCTATCAATTTGGAGGCAGTACCAGTCAGGCTGACCGGACGGTAATTCTCTGCCTTCTTGCGACAACCTTTCTTATGTATAGGAGTAACCAGAGCGTGCTTCCAGACTAGCGGGATATTCCCCAACTCAAAAAAGATCTGGAAAAGGCGAGCAAGAAGTGGAAGCAGAACAAAAGCACCTTGTTTGTAGCAGATATATTGAATGCCATCAGGGCCAGGGGAGGAGAAATTCTTCTTATGTGATAGGTGGAAGCGAATTCTATCAGGTGTGAAGACTACATCAGCGAGGCAATGATCAGTTTGTGCATGAACAGCAGGTATGGGAAGAGACTCAGAGGTGAAAGCAGATTTGTAGGAATCACCAAGAATAGTAGCTGAGTGTAGGGGATCATACACTACTCGGTCAGTGGACGGGTCGACAAGCGGACCAACGGTGGATCGAACCTTTTGTTTAGATTTTACATAGTTCCAGAATCGCTTAGGATTGTCACTGTTAGCCAAAGATAATTCAAAATTGTAAATAGATCTGCGGATTGCTTGTTTCAAGAGGTTAGATGTATGATTGCGCAAACGTCTAGCCTCTTCAGATCTGGTGTCAAGGAAGATACGTTCCGCCCTTCTGCGCTGTAGTTTTAAAGAACGAATTTCTGGAGAATCCCAAGGAGGTCTGCTACTTCGAAGATAATTCATGGTTGGAACTGCTGACGATAAAGCACCGTGAATAGCGGATTGAAAAGAAGCCCATATCTCATTCACATCTTTGTGCTGGAAGCAACTTTCCCAGTTATTGGAAGCGAGAATGGAACGGTACAAGTCCCAATCAGCTTGCTTAAAATTATAACGAGGAGTCGACTTGGAAGAAATTGGTTTTCTTTCTGCAGAAAAAGCCAGTTCAGCCAAGACCATATTGTGATCTGAAGAGGCTAGAGGTTCAATTACATCAACGCGGGTAACAAGATCAGGAGTGGAGCAGAATAATAAATCCAATATATGCTCTTCGCGTGTAGGTTCAAAGACAGTTTGGTAGAACCCTGACTCAACAGTGCAAACAAGAAAATCTTCTGAGTCTTTGTTGGAAGAAAGTGTCTCCCAGTCAATGAGGGGGAAATTAAAATTGCCACTTATTAGCTTAAACTGATGGGGAAGGGAGGAGGCTTCATGGAAGAGCTCGAATAGGACACTGTCATTAGCTACTGATGAATTAGGAGGACGATAAACCACACCTACAAGAATGGAAGATTTATTCTGAAGATAAACTTCAGCCCAAACACAATCACTGAAGTTCGAGCTGTTAGCGACATCCAAAGCACAAGACTGAAGTGAGTCCTTAATGTAAAGGCAAACACCACCACCACGACTACCACTGCGACGATCAGATCTGAATAATTTAAAGCCTGAAATTTGAAATAAAGCATCATTAAAATTTTTATTTGCCCAAGTTTCAGTGACAGAGATAATATCTGGTTGGAGGTCAGAGATATAGGAATGAAAAATGTGAAGATTGTTGACAATGCTGCGAGCATTCAAGTTAAGAAACTTAAGTGCAAGGTTAGGGCTCTTCAGTTTTTTGAATAAGTACGATCAAACCAAGAGGAGTCTCTTTGCCAGCTACCATCATCTCTGCGAACGAAGCGCCAAATAACCCCGGAGTCCCGTAGACTAAAACTCTCACAAGAAGAGCCATTGTCGCTCTTGGAAGCTTGTTTATTCAGTTTGAAGCAGTGCCGACGGAGATCCTGTCCTGAAGGCGAAAGGCTTGATCGAATGCGAACCTGGCTTGAATCACAAAAAAGGGGAGAAACGGAAGAGAAAGCTGATTTGAAAAGCTTCGCGTCGAAAGCAGATTTAAAAATCAGCCTGACCAGTCTATGAGAATTGACTTTCGGCTTGCCAGTACGGATAACATCAGTTGGTTCAGGACATGACGAGGAAGGAGAACTGTTTCTAATAGACTGAATGATTGAAGATATACCGAAAGACAGATCCTTATCATCAGGAAAATTTGTCAGGATGAGCTCATTTGGCATGTAGATTCCAGAGTCTGGAGGGACGGACGGGATCGAACCGGTCTGTCTCACGGGAAAGACAGGCATCCGGGAAGTTGAGATAGGCGGAGTGGGATTCGATACATGATTCGATAGAGCTGGACCTTGAAAAGCACCAGGTGAGCGATCAACAGGGACATCTATTGAGGAGAGAGGATGAAAATTACCGGTGTAAAACTGGGAGGAAGAAACGGGGGGAAGAGGAGCAGGCCAAGGAATGCTGGGAGATTTATCAGCTGTATTCTCGTGGAGGGAAGTAGAGATCATGGCTATCATGGATTCCAGCTTCAATGTCAGAGTCGAAAATGCTTTCTCCAATTCTTGAAATTTCGAAAGCAATGGAGGACTGTCTGAACTGGGAGAAATTTCCTTATCATTGGAACTAACACAACTGTGAGAAACATCCTGAGTCTGGCAAACAGGAGGATTAGTTAAATTGGCAACAGTGAACCAATCCTCGTCAAAGCAATACACATGCTCATCAGACGGGAAACCGTCCAGTAACTTGGTCTTGATGGAGTCAACTTCTGGAGAGAGACAACAAGATTTACAGAGATAAAGGCCAGGATCGTCACTGATAACATAGGAGAGCTGGCGGAAGGAAAGACCCAGACAGAGATAATGAATCCAAGATCAACAGTTGGAACACTCAATCTCTGTTGAGTTGGAAAGCTGATTACACCAACACGTAGATCTACCAGGGAGAAGATCAGAGGAAGCTTGACTCTTGGAATCTTTAGCCGTTCTAGGCATTATGCGAAGAGGGAAAAAAGGAATTAACTACAATAAGAAAGGAGTCACACTCAGAGATTTCAGTCACAACAAAGAAAGTATAATAGTAGACTAAGCCCACACTCAGACCCTGCAGTTACCGAATTAGCGAAGTAGGATGGATGGGAAAAATATACGCTGGTTCTAAAACAACACACCAAGCTACATGCACACTAACGGCCCCACACTTATGGGGTGGATAGATGGCATAATACAAAAAACGAACGGTATAGAGTAATTAGTGTAAGAGCTCAACACTAGCTAATTATATGCTATTATCATAGAAGGACTGTGAACTACCACACAAAGCAACAAAAAGAAAAAAAATTAGAGCAGGATTTGAACTCGATGAACGAGGTTGGCAAGTCTAACACGGTACCACTACACTACTGCACGGCTCTATCTTTTTGAAGAAATTTGATATCTATAAACGCGTGTGATCAGCAAAGAAATCGAAGAGGGATGCAATTCTGAAGAGAGAATTACATAGAAATCTGACTTGGCACAATACGCCAAGCTACAGCACTCTCAACAGCAGAGAAATCGGACAGAGAGATGAATCCAGATTACGAGACAAAGCACACTGCAGCTGCGTGTTGATAGAAGCACGCCAATGAAACTAAACTATGGTAATCACTAAACAACGAATCACGTGATTAGATAATGGAGTAATCGAAGGGACTGAAATACAGCGATAACTTTGGAGCCACTAAATGACAGGGGATACCGATGACACAGAAATGAATAGATTGGTTGCATAATTGGTTGCATAATTTGGTTGCATAAATGTGTGAGAAATGAGTAGATAGTTTATGCAATAGGCCCCGTTTGGTCATAGAACCATAGAATTTTGACTTTTCGCTTTGCTCAAGTTAGTGAAGCTAGAATGGCTATAGCGGTCTGCTGATGGTCATCTCAATCGCTCATTTAGGCACAGATCTAGGTCAGTGTTGCTAGATCTTAAGAAGATCCAATTGCTGGAACATGCAACAGGTGTAGATTCTTGCCGTAATTTATTGGAATTTGCTTTTATATAAGACGAGACATGAAAATAACTGCGAATATTTACAAAGAGCAGTAATAAGCTTCAGGTGTCTTCCAGTTATCAACAATAGGAAGACGCCATCGTTTAGGTACCGTTGTTGAGACTACGCATGTCCACGACGAACAAATGTTTTTAATGTCCATGTCAGTTCTAGTCCCGTATTATCATTGAGTGTCGGAGTTCTATGATAAGAGCCGTTGCAATCATTCTAATCAATAAACTGGCAGACAGACCTCTTGACTGTTGTCAACAGGATGTTCATGCTGCCACCGAGTGTACAAGCAGTTTTTGCTACTGTAATGTGTTATTCATTTAATGTAGTTTTTTATTTCTATGGTCTTGGTGCACTGACGTCTTTACATCTCGTCGATTAAGTTTTTCATTGAATATTGCTTACGACGAGCTACCTGGTCACAAAGTTGTAAATTCGACACAATTTCGATTAGATTTCGTCATTTTGATTTGCATAACTTTTGAAGCTTCCTCATCGAACCTAGGAATATAATATCAGCATTAATGCATCTAAAATAGACAATTAGGATTAACAAAATTACTTGATTGAAGAGACCGATTTGATTAATTGACAAACCTCATGGTTCGAAGGCTCAACTTCGAGAAGTGCATGGTGTCTGATTCTCACTGAAGCTTTGCAGTCGTCATCGTTGAATAAGTGCCTAAAACATTCGAATTTGCATCGGATTCTGCTTGTAAAAGAGAATTACAGCATTCAATTTTCAGTTACATGTATTTCCCTCGTCGAATAGCAATTGTTACTCATGTAAGCTCAAGCAATGTTTTGAGAATTAAATATTAACTTTGTCTAAATCGCAAGACTCGTAGGATCACTTGCAAACGATGCCGTCACACGGTCGCATGCTGTCTCGATAATAACAAGATACGCTTGAGAAAATGTGGAACAAAGGAAGCAATGACTAATAATCAAAGATGATCTGCAATAATATTCAAAGTTTAATAGATTTCAAGTTAGATGATTCAAAAAATAATGTGTAATGAAATGTTGCAATCACAAACCTTTATCATAGAGGATATAATAGGATTTGCAATCACACATACACCTTCATGTTAAATTTGTTTGCAAAATAGGTCGATCACAGAAGAAAGTCAGACGTTGAGTGGTTTTGAAATCAACTAACATCAATGTCCAACAAATGAAGACATTGCAGGCCTCCACTGAGTGAGAAATCGGACATTTTCTACTTATACATTGCTAAACCATTGTCTGATTTTCTTGGCCACAGATGCAGTCAGCTGTAGGGGGAGGGCACCACTTGTGTAGAGTGAGATAACAGATCCCCGCACCTGTATCGGTTCAGGAATGTCCACTGACGATGTAGCCTGGTAGAACCTAGATAGGACGCGCGACCAGCCTTTTGTTCTTTACATTGGAGTCCGCCTCCTCGATCCGTCACATTGCAGTCAATTTGAAGTTCGGTAGAAGTGAATTGCGCCAAATCGAAAGACATGAAACCAATATTCGTAATCTCGGTGGGTCGTGGATGTCAGTCAGCAAAGGAAAGTTCAGGATTGTGCGCAATGTAACGCGAATTCGCCGAGTGATATTGCACAGAACTGGCAACCATTCAACCTCTGCACTGCGGATTGTACCAGAAATAATGCACATTGTAGCGTTCAGCTGCACGTCCAACACTGAGCAATGAGAGGCCTGCAATTTTCTGCGGCTGAGTAGCACAATGCAAGCACTGCTGCTGTGCTGTCAGGGCTGTGACTTGAGGGAATAATCTCCAATAAATTGCTTCTTGTTCTTATTTTCGATGTCAGATTTTGCAAGCGGTTTCGATAAGTAAGACTCCTGTCAAGTGTGACCCCAAATTAGACTGGGTAGGAATCATCATTGCAATCATAGTTGATGCTGACATCGTCCTATAAAAATATCAAGTTCATTTCGACCGTTGGTATTGCGCAGAAGAAATACAGGCTATTGTCTTGTTCACACTTGGATTGGATCTCTATTTCTTGCAATAGACTACCAGACGATGTGCATCTTCATTCAAAACAAGTGTTCAGTTGGTAAAAGCTTCTTATTTGATAAGCGCAGCAGATATCTTCCGCATAGATGAGCTGTTTGATGATTGTCTCTAGCAAATCATTGGTACAGATCCCAGATGCATGCCTTTCTTCTGCATCTACCGACTGCTACATTTTCCATATTATTACCGTATTTCCAAAAGACCCTCATAGGGACTTGCATTCATAGACCTTTATCATAGGACACTGAGGGCAGCATAGGTCTCGCAATCATTCATCATTTGACCTCCAGCAATTCAATAGGACAATGATTTGACCTTTTTACTATACTATGTACAACTCATTGAAGCAGTTAGTTCAACTTCCCACGCATGAAAATAACACTCTTGATATTTTATCTGTTTTTCCAAATCATTATGTTATGTATAGCTTGTGAATATCTTTCTCTTCTTGGTCGGTAGGACCACTTTGGTTGATTAAAAATGTGGTGTTAGCAAATTTAAAATCCGATATTTTACTCCATCCTCATTCACTCATTGTCGTAACATGCTTCACAATTGATTGGAATATTATTTTCTCAAAATGTGCGAGCTGTAATATAATTAGGTTCCATCAAATTGTAGAGGAATTTCAATTTCTTTGTTACTATTTTTTACGATGCGCTTCTTCCCCGAAAAGACTGTGAGAATGCAAAGCACAGACCCACCATGGATGACGCCGGTTTTGAAAATAGCACCCAAAGCAAAAATAGCCTTTCATCAATAAAAACACTTTCCTTATCATTCAAGCGCTAAATTGCTCTTTTTATATGGTGCATGATTTTTTCAAACGCAGAATCTGCATTCGAGCCAAGCTCCTATCTCCACATGAACTCCTCCTGATATCCCAGTGAATAAGGATCATTCATCCTTTCTTTGAATCTCCGTCTACAACTGTTCCACAAACTCTCCATGTGGTAGCCTGCACCACCAACCTCATTGACAAATTCCAAACTGTGATGCATAGTACGGTGGACGCTGCAACATCGATGTGGAGTATGTTGCTGTAGACCAGGGTTCTCAAACTTTTTTTGTTGAGGTCCGGATTAGAATTTTTGATGAACACTGGGGACCGTCTAATTTAATATGCAAACTGAAAGAAGCAATATAGCAGGGAGTATAATTACAACATCGCAGCAAATCGTGCAATTGCAACTCATGGTAATTTGAAGCTCTCTTTAATTATCATTTTATTTAGTCTCAAATCTTTCAATTTTTTGCAAGCCTTACATCACTACATTGATTCCCTCACATCACTACATACTTTCGATTTCAAAATAGACTTCTCTTTTGTACTGATCTTTCTACCTACACTTCGTGCTTTTGATTACGATAATATTTCATTAGAAATTTGGTATGAAAGCAACGACATAATCTAGAAGGCTAAGAAATTGCTTGACAATCTCATTGCTCTATCAGGCGAAATTGAGTTGCAGCTTCTAATATTTTGACTAGAAAAGACGCTGAAATGAGAGAAGGTATGAAATATTCTAACAAAAAAGATCCATCAAGAAGGAATTGATGCGAGACATGAAACTGGTTGTGCTTTGCAGAAATAGAATTCAAGTCTGGTTCAAATGTGGTCGGTGACTCACATCCTGAAGGACATATTCAGCCTGATCGACAACGAAATAAACTACAAGGAAATCAACAGCGTGTTCATCACGTGACCATTGCGGCCCGTGAAAATGATGCCGCGGTCCGGAACTTGGGAACCCCTGCTGTAGACCCTCAAATCACAAGAATAGTACCTCCAGGGGCCATCCGTTGTTCAATTATGCAAGAAAGTTTCGGAGGAGAGATTAGCCACAAGTTGGAGCACATCTGCTTGGATTACTGGCATAGAGTATTTATAGTAGGTAGAGTGTCGACTCAAAAAGGTATCATCTGTATACAGTAAAAATTTTGATATGAAAAGATTCAGTTTTTGTGGAAATTAATTCCAGATTGGTTCAAAAAATTGTAAGAGCATTTTTAAAATAGCTAAAATTTTGCAAATTTGTGTAGGACCGACATGAAGCCACTTTGCAAGAATTATGAAAAACATGTTGGATATCAAAAGGAATGAATATCTGCTAACAGGCATCTTAATTAAGCAGAAATGAAGCTGATTGTCAAGGGGATTTCATGAACCGTATTAATATGGAAGTCTTCATGAAAAAGTCGAGATCTTATTATTTTTACTTATCTTTTTATTTATTTACTATTTTGAAATTTTTAGTGGCTGAAGTTTTTAATTTAATTTTCATCGGCATGATTTTATGATTCACTAAATTCATGTTTCATTTCTTGAATCTGAATATGGATGTGGACCCATTTACATCTTTTAAAGGTAATTGAAATCATTCTCTTTGACTATGCTATTTTGCTCTACCAGTGGCAGGTAGCTTGTGACATGATCACGCTTCAGAAATACTCTTTAGGTTGAGCATGAAAGTGACAGCAACCTTCGAATTATTAATTTAGCAAACATTACCTTTCCAAGGCTGCCATGACACGGAGGATCTGTAAAATACTATCATTTCTTCTGCATTTAATCATGATCAGTCAATTCCATGGTAATTTCTTCAAAGCTGCCAAAATTTGCATGTCTCACATTTGGTGACAATACCCAACTGTGTTCACCTTGAGCTCATTTGATAAAATATCGAGACTCTATACACATTAGGGATTCAATAAATGCTAAGTTGCTACTCTACCTATAACATACTTGCTCTGTGGGTACTGGTTCCATCTCACCAAATATCCACCGTTGAGAAACAGCGTGTCCGCGATTGCATTATTGTGTGATATTAAATAGAATGATCAAGTCAAATCTTCCTCACTTTGAGTATATAGTCCGGGTGCCAGCGTGAAGTTGTGCAGGGAACGAGGTAGTACACAAAACTTTCACATGGCATAGTACACCTCCAACCTACTGCAAAACTTCGCGTCTGCCGGATCAGATCATTTGCTTTTCAGAAATAGAGAGGATAACACAATCCTATGTATTTCCAGTGGTAAAATTGTGACATTTAAGGTGTTGACTCCATTTTTTCGAATTTTTGCTCATAAAAGTTACACAAATTGGTATTTTGTTGAGCTGGTTATTATAGAAATCATCTACAGATCATGATCTTTCAAATGAGTGATCATTCAGTGACAGAGGATGAAGTAAAGTGTACAAACAGACACTTCTCGTTAAAGTATATCAACAATTTTCTTGAACTTTCTATGTTAAAATTTGCAGTTACACCAACGAAAAGTGTCTGTTTGTACACTTTACTTCATCCTCTGTCACTGAATGATCACTCATTTGAAAGATCATGATCTGTAGATGATTTCTATAATAACCAGCTCAACAAAATACCAGTTTGTGTAACTTTTATGAGCAAAAATTCGAAAAAATGGAGTCAACACCTTAAATGTCACAATTTTACCATTGGAAATACATAGGATTGTGTTATCCTCTCTATTTCTGAAAAGCAAATGATCTGATCCGGCAGACGCGAAGTTTTGCAGTAGGTTGGAGGTGTACTATGCCATGTGAAAGTTTTATGTACTACCTCGTTCCCTGCACAACTTCACGCTGGCTCCCGGACTATATAAGGCAACAGTTTAACCGAACTCAGCAGTCATTTGAGGAGTGTCTCTTTGATGCATCTTGCCGTTGTGAGCAGTTGTCAACATACATGCAGCAAAACTTACACCCGTGATGAAAATTGAGAGCAATATAACCGTCCAGCTAGCAGTCAAGTTAGCAGTCAAATGTTTTAATCGATAGTTAGGTGTATCGCAGATTCTTCGGAAAAGCACAATTTAGGCCTTACATATAAAATGATAGTTGTCTCTCGTAAAATTCAAATCTGATCCAATCTTCCGCTTCAAAATTAAAATTAAAGCTCAAAATTTCAGAAAAATTGACTGCTAATTTGATTGCTGGCTGAGGGAGACAGAAAAAGAATAATTATCTCTGATTTTACCTCGAGCTTCCTTAATGACACCTTCTCGAAATATAACTATCGTTTTATAGCGCAGCATCCACTATCAAGAGGACATGAGGTAATCAAAGCTCAAAATTTCAAAACATTTGACTGCTAACTGGACGGGTATAGAAAGTTTCGGTTCCACAACTGTTCACGTTATAATATAATAATAATAATGATAATAATGACGTTTATTTCTTATACACCCCAGTAATAGGAATCGTGGGGGAAAACCCAATGTGATATCAAGGTCAGACAAAAATTCAGTTTCAAGTAACAAAGAAAACAAAAAAACTAAAAAATGAACACTCGGACATACCATATAGAAAGACAAAATACCATCAAAAGCCACAATTTGACAATTTTGACATAGCATTTACAAAACAGGATTGCTGAATCGAATTCGATACTATAGGTAGCCTGAATTTTCTTGAAAATGGAAGAAGTATGTGATGGAGAGGATGATTTGGGTTCGCAATAATTTGCTTGAACAGTCTTAGTCCACACATAAATCTCCGATAATCTAGAGGAATCATTAATGAACGATCACATGAGAACCACAGATTATTTTATGACAATGCGATTGTACTCTATTTAGCAACTTTGATTGATGAATTTGAAGGCTAAAAAAAGGCTAACAATATGGAAACCACCTATTTGATACAAAAAGCACTATATGTTTCCTGTTAGCTTTAGTGAAGCTTCAAAATTTACTGACAAGAACGAAATGGAATCCTCTTAAAAATGCGGACATCTTTCAATAACATCCCTCTGTGAGTGAGTCTGCGCTAATTGGAGGCATGCGCTACATGGAGGAAGGTCCAGGGGTACAGAAGGTCGGTCTTTGCGATGCTCTTTATGGATAGAGCCATTTCTGGTGCTGATTTATAAGAAATTGTCATCCATTCGCTTCATAAAAGTTATTTTCTTGCAATAAGAAATTAATTATAATCAATAAATTGTTACCATGAATTGCAGCAAAAGTGCTACATTAAAATCATGTCGGTTGCATTTATCTTTATACTAAAGTATTCCATCGTTTTGAAGATTCAACATCATTGAACTGCCAACATGAAGGCTTTCGACATGTCATGCATTATGTTTCAAAGAATGGCATCAAAATCGTCCATTTGTTGGCACGAAATTTGTCTATTAAAGGAGGTCTGTGTTGATAATGAGTATTTGTCACTCAGGAAAGTAATATCCTGTCATACATATTTGATAACTGATATCATTTCCAATTTCGTGTTCTCTAAAAGATAATCATTCATTGCACAAAGGAATGTAGTGTTCTTGACGGGAATAACTTTATCATATTCATAAAATGAAAATTCACTTCCACGTCATTATAATCTTGCACCCGATATGCTCCTACAACCATGGATTCCTTAATAGTAGTGGCCACTACTATTGAGGAATACAAGCTATAACACATGTCTGATTATAGATGGATCACAGAAATTATCTCTCACTACTCCAAAACCACACATTCTATCTCCAGTTAACGCATCGTTCGGACATTAGCGTACACAGGTGGCACAACACAACAAGGCAGTTGCCATCATCCTCCTGTCTCTCTCTCTCTCTCTCTCTCTCTTCACACACACACGCACACACACGGATCTGGTACACTTCTTCGACACAGAAACTTCTTCGACAAGTTGATATCTATGTTTTCGGACATTTGTTCGACAGAAAACTTCTTCGACACGGACACTTCTTCGACAAGACATTTGTTCGACACGGACACTTCTTCGACAAGACATTTGTTCGACACGAACACTTCTTCGAGAAGTTCTGCATGAATAATGCTTTATCTAGCATTGATTGATCGGAAATATCTTGCATCAATGATTCTACATGTATACTTTATATGTGGCCAAACCAGGTCAGTTTATCACAGCACCATAGCTGGATTACTATAAAAGGACTGACACAATTCTCAAATTGACACAATTGACACAAATTCTCAAAAAATACACAACCTGAAAAAGAAAAAGACTATAATTGCTTAATAACGAACAAGCGTCGTGTCGAAGAAGTGTCCGTGTCGAACAAATGTCGTGTCGAAGAAGTGTTCGTGTCGAACAAATGTCGTGTCGAAGAAGTGTTCGAAAATTTGTCGAACAAATGTTCGTGTCGGACAAGTGTTCGTGTACCACACACACACCTACGCACACACGCGCACACATGCACCTACGCACACACACGCATATATACACCTACACACACGATGTTCAAAGAACTTAGGCCTGATAACTTCAGACTATCAGAACACTTACATTCTTTAAATTTAATGTCTACTGGACATAAGATGTATACACTAATTCTCATACGATTATGAAGATCAACCCAGCACTCATATATAAACGAACAAAATTCTTAGTAATTTGAATATATACTTAGTTGGAGTAATCCTAATAAGGACTGAAGGCGCTCCCTAATCCACAGGTTCGCAATGCGATGTTGTTCTGAACATTGGATTATACAGCTCTTAAAAGAACTCAACACAGCATTTTCGTGGCAGTGAATTAAACCTGACAGTCCTGGCACATCGACTGACTAAAAATGGAGATCTTAAGCGTACGTGTATCACCTTTGTATTTCAGCCATTGTTTTCCAAAATTTTTATGAAAAAATTGTTAAATTTATAGAAAGGCGATCTTAATAAAAAATGAAGAATAGTGACTACAAACAAAAGGTCAAATAGACTCGCGAGAAATTCAGGAAGCAGTATTTGAAAATTAAGTTCGGTGTAAATTTTAGGAACTTCGCATGTAATCCCTTACATAAAATATATTTAAATTATTGCTACACCGTAGTTACAGGTCATTATCATGCAAATATGACTTCACATAAAATGGCCTAGCTTCGATTTTCAAAATCGTTGAACTTTCACTTTCTACAGAGTCTATAGATAATGTTGACAGTTCCATTCAAAAACGTTATTGAATTGAAGCATTAAATATCAAAATGAATACGAAGGCATTTGGAATGAACAGAATTACAATGAAACACATCATGAAAACTATTACTGAGGACATTTGTGTTTGTACACACTGTGAGGGATCGATTATCATCGGTGTGGCTCGCTAAGTTGCACTATGGATTTAGGTCGTGATAATTGATAGTTGTCCCTGTGATGAAGCAGTAAAACTATAATGATGAAATGGTGATTCGAGATCTGCCATCAAGATAAAAGGAAATTTTACTTGTACACCAAAATGAACCGTACATGCAGTTCCAAATTCCTTAATGGAATGCTTTTCCATGAAGTGGATTCTAATTCCAACAAATGGGAAACAGATGTTTCAATACGAACAGATTGCATTCAAACGATCAGTGCGCCATCAAAATTCCTTTGAACGTAAAATCCACGTGATATTGTCGATGACATATTTGATACAGGAATAAAAGTACATTATTGGTTGATTTCTACTTTGAATTGTCTGCACCAGGTTTCAGTGCTCTAAATTCTCATTTCAGGTTATCATGTACCTATACGGCAACTTATTATCATAGCTGACAACCAAATGGCCTTGGATTTTGCAGCGCAATGCTTCGATTGTCGGCAGGGTGGGAAAATTGTTTAAAACACGCTGAAAAACACATTTAAAGCACTTTTTAGAAAAGTTAAATTAAATGTGATTATTTTATTAATGTGACTTTTTCAATGATATAACCGAAATTTATGCAACCATCATGACAGCTAGCAAGTTAGTGAAATTTCGACGGCATTCATTAAATAACTTCAACTGAGGATGCAACTCAATATTTGATTATTCTGTGTCTATTTGCATCATGACAGCTCGTTGCTATCGACCGTTAGGAGGTGCTGAACGCCGAAAGCCCATCTTGTAAAGTGATTTTGTAGCTGATGATGATTTTTGACCAAAAAATTGAATAGATTTCTTTAATTTCATATTTTTGCATCAAACTGATCATCATCGAGTAGTCGACCATGTCATACTCGTACAATCATTTGAAAGATCATGGATTATACTCACAACACTCACGTGTCATCATACATTATCTGTACGAGTCTTACATGTTTTGAATCCTGTTGTAACTTTCTTAGACAAAATATGTCAAAAGGACGATGGAACTATGGGAGATAAGTGGAATGATCTGCGTGAAAGACGACATTTATAAACATGTGATCGAAAAACGAATGACAATGGCAGTGTGCAATCACTGATACTTGCTGCGATTCTGTTGGATCAGCGATTCTCACTATCTATCAAAAGATCAGCTTTTATAATTCTCATTCTGCAGGCTTTGTCAGTGGTCATTTCATTCATGTTCAAGCAGTGAACGTCTCTGACGTCAATCTTATTCTGCGTGAAAATTTTAGATCATACGACATTTACATCCGAAGTTATCTCAAGATGAATTCAACGAAGTTCTGAGCTAGCGCCATTGTCAGAGTCCAGACTGGTGCCATCACAGCTATAGTAATGTCTTCTCTTACTTCAATAGCTTTGATAACCGAGCTCTAAGATATTACCTCAATGCGAACTCGATGTCTTCTAGAAACCTTAAATTATTTCTTTATGAAAACAGTAACATCATAATGCTTCCTTAAATCAATGACGTCTGCAAATGTTTGTTGTTAATAATTATAGACATCCATGCTTAAACCCTTCAAAAAGGAATATTTATGACGCGTCTTCTTCCAAGTGCATTGTGAAGTGAAAATCCGAATGAACCCTATGCTTGACATTTTTCCAATCTTATGATGGTGTTACTCCAGTATTTTGCTAGCCTTACCGTCATTTCTCTTAGGAATGACTTCTATGGATGGCATATAATCTTGATTAACTCATGTGTACTTGTTTGATTAATGAGCTTATTCCTGTTGAAATTTACAATTCGCTTGGACATTAGAAACGATGCACAGCAAGAATGTTGGAAATCATTGTCCCACTGGTAGTCAAAGGAAGACACAAGGATTTTATTTGCATAATTACGAGTTTACTCAATGACTGAGAAATGCAACATCGTCATAAAATAATTTTTAAATTTGCTATCACAATTGACAAAGCTCTCCATAGAATGCAACAAATAAAAGCTAAGATAGTTGAATTCTAATCAATCTTTCCGTTTGTGTCACATCGAGTCATCATTTCACTTCTCAGCTGTGACTTCATCCACAAATGTAATTTGTTTCTGCTGCTCTGTTCCTAAACTCAAACATCAGAGAGCGGTTCCATCCATCATCCCAAAGCTGAGCCCTCTTCAATTTCCCCACACAACTGTGCTGTCAGACGCTGTAGCTGAAAAATAGCATTCCGCTTCAGTTCTTGTCACTCTGACGACGTGTTCACACGATCCCGGAATGTTAGACTTCATCTGAAAGATTCGTCAACAACACTGCTCAGATTCCATATCTTCACTAACATCTAACAGTCAGAGTGTTAACCAATGTAATTCTTGCTCTTAGGGCACTGAAGCCATAAATATAATTTTCAGCTTGTTGATTTGGCAGCATTGCATTTATCCGTATTATACTTCACCATTATGACAACTCGTCCTTTAAACATGTTTGATATTTTGCGATGACTCAGGAAATATTGTTTTAACCTGAAAATATCCGGAATGTTTCATAATTTTATATAGCGATGTTTTATAATTTATAAAAGTGAAGCAGGCAACAGAAACAAGCGGCTGAAACATCCGTAGTCTACCATTGCCCTTGTCATGAAAATAAGACCAACGATGTCATTGGCTGACCTCGAACCAGGCGACCCGGAGGCTTCGGGTCAGGCAGACCTGCGGACACGGACGAAACTGAACCCGTAGGACTCGGACAGCCCGCGGATCCTGACATTTTTTCCACATTTCCATAACAAAAAAGTATGCCTGTGATTATACAATGGGAGGATCCGTGTTGTACATGCAGCGCTTTTCATCTAGGTATGTATTTAGGTTTGTACGATAAACAGATTCAACACCCTTACCAGGCCTACAAGTTTTAGGGCCAACCGATTGTGAGAGCCTGGTAATTTTAATGCAGGCCTATAAGCGATGAACCCTGATGCATCGGTAGCTAGACTATCGGCCTAGGGCCTAAAAACGTAGCTGTGCATTCCGTAGGGCCGCGTAGGTACTTGTTTAGACCATAACTCTGCAGCATGCAGGTTGCCAATTATTGACTGGGCCTAGAGTCATGATGTAAATTATTACACTATATCATGTCTTAGTTTTACCATTTGGTAACCATGCAGGTAGGATATATAACAGTACCTTAGTAGGATATATAGCTACATGTAGGTCTAGTCGTACGACGCAGCCTATGTGCCTATATGCGTAGCCTAAGCTATATACCTAGCCGGCTGGGCGTATAGCCTAGTGTACGTGTAGCCTGTAGGCATACGTCATAGACCATTAGACTCAACTCTGGAACAGACAACAATGTCAAGTGGCTGAGGGAGGTGTGGGGATAGACCACAGAACAAGGGGAAGCTCCTTGCTCGGAGGCGACAATGAAGAGGTGCTTGTCTCGGGGGAGGAGAGTGCACGAGGAGTGTGCATTGGCGGATCTAGAGATCCTCGGTGGAAGGAGATGTTCATACAACATACGTATGTAGGCCTATGGTTGCATATCAAAGACAAATAAAATTCTTAGCTTAGATATATCAGAAGAATGAACTGAAACTTTTAGGGTCTACATCGGTGAGCTCATGTTTTACAAAATTATCAAATACTTCATCATTAATTTATCTGCGCATTACATGTTTATAGACCTTACTTTTTCTTGTAAAAGAACCTCCACATTGCTAAGAGCAATAGTTTAATGAAATGCTAGATTATAAGAGGATATTGCATGGAATCTTTCAATTAATTTTTCAGTAAACAGATGAATTTTTGCCATAATTGTCATAAAACATGATTAAAGCTGCAGTTTGTTTTTCAGGTGTAGCCAACGTGCCTAAAAAACATAACAAATAATTGGTCTTGTTTAAAATGTCATCGAACAGTTTTTCTTCTAAGTGCATATCACTCCTTCGACATTGACAATGCTCTCCAAGAATTAATTTAATCTAAGTATAGAAATCATCTAAATAAGCGTGCGTACTGAGATGTTTTGCATGATGATGTCTAGTCAATCACAGTTGTGTTATGTAAATGCTTCATGACTGTACATGCATATGAATATCAAAAACTGGAAGCATAACACCGTTTGTAGACAAATTTCGAAGGACTAAGAAACTTTGAATTTCAATAATCAGATGAAAAGCCACTAGGCATCCATCTATTAGAAAATTCGGAGGAGATCTAATGCACGTGACCATGAAGTGTCCTTTCATGATGCATCCCTTCACCCCCCCTGTGGATCCTCGCTAGTGCGCCAATCCGAAGGACTCACATAGATGAAGTCCGGCAGCCAGAACGAGTTTCTGCAGGGAACGAGGCCGAAGATGAGACTTTCACAGATTGATGCACACTCGTGTACCAAATTGATGCGAATCCACGCACCGAGTTGCACGTACCAGGCGCCTTCTCTTGTAAGACAAAATCAAAGAAAAGCACATGCAAATTTAATGGGAAGCAGATTGAAACTTTCGAAAAAGTGAGATTTTCATGTTTTCTCAGATAAGGTGAGAAGTGCAGAGCCTAGAGCTATCAATTTTGGCATGGAATGTCTTCAAATTATTTCTTACCATGTTCGTGCACCTTGTCAATGAAGATAAATACTTTTAGATTTAGTAAGCCTACAGTGTAAAAAGCAACATTTTGGCCAATGATAGCCACATATAGCCACATTCTCTATAACATGCCACGTCGATCAGAACATGATAATAACACATACACATAATAATGAATGACTTGAAGACATTCCATGCCAAAAATTATGGCACTAGTCTTAATACTTCTCACTTAATTAGAGAGGGCATTGAAAATCTCATCTTCAATCTGCATCCCATTGGATTGGCATGTGTTTTTCTATGATTCTGTCTCACAAAAATGGAAACCATGTAGAACTCAGCAGACGCGCAGATGTGTTGTAGCCAAAGGACGACATCATCATACTTGTTCTGGCTGCCGGACTAATTCGCGATTAGAATTCGTTTATTCGATTGAGTAATATACCTCAATACTCATTCGTGTGACCTCATAAGCATTTTAGGTGAACAGGTTTAAGTGCTCGCTTCATTTCATATTAATTATGGAACATTCGTATTTAAATGCACGCATATTCGCATGCATTACTCACTTATAAATTTTTATCTGCTTTAATGATGTATGATATGGCAGAAGGCAGGAGGGCCGTAATTCAAAACAGAGGCAAAAATTCCAATTCTCGCCCGAAATACTAATGCCAAGGAAAAAGTAATAAAGTAATAAGATGCACACCAAATAATTTTTGCTCGCAGTGCATTTTATTGCTCTATTTTTTGGCAATACATATATTTCGGGTTAGAACTGGAGTTTCAGCATTCGGATGAAGCTTTGATAATGGACTAAAAGAAGATTTAATTTCTTCTAATTTTCTGTCATCTGACAGTCTGGATTTTTTTTGACGAGCCGAATCGAAATTTGGTTGATAAAGATTTTTAACGACTTCGATGCCGTGCTACGTGTTCGCTTTCGGCTTCAGTATTAAAAGATCAGATGATGTCATAATAGACTGTTTGATAGTTTAAATACTGGTAATGTTGATAATTAATAATATGTCCAATGTTTGATTCGGAATACATCTATGAAAACAATAAAGCTATTTATAAGAAATACATAGAAATTGGATAATCGCTAATCGGCCCAAGTGTTTTCATATTTGAATCGGAAATTCGAGATCCTCAATCTCATCAGTGGTCTTACCAGATTTACCAACGTAGGTCCATCAGCAGCATTGGATGATAATCCAATATTTCTCATGCTGGCCACATGGATTTGAAAGTTGGCCTTGTTTTGAAAGTATGTTCGGGGAGTGAATGGAAAATCGGAATTGAAAGCCAATGATGAGGATTTTGAAAATTGATGATTTTATCAAATATATGATCTCTATGATACCTATTATATCCCCCATGACCAAAGAAGTCAATCTAGGTTTTCAAATCCTTAATGAGCTTTGAGATTACCATTGGAAATGATTGCACAGGCTTTCCATACACAAGTATGAAATGTTGCGGAAAATGTCGGCGGATAAGCCCACTTGCCATATTTCAGTGAATACCTCTCAAATATAATCAATATTCAGGATAGCCCGTTATCAGCCTACTGCAGGGCGAAGGCCTCCACTTGTGTCTGTTCTGGGCTTCTCTTCTCCACGTTGAACGGTAAGATCGCGGGTCCGTCTCCCACGTGTCCGCTGGTCTTCCCCTGGATCGCCTTCCGTTTCGTGGGGTGAAATCCGTAGTCCTTCTGGTCCACCGGTTGTCGTTTCTTCTGGCAATATGTCCTGCCCATCTCCATCTCCCGATCTTGATATGGCGAATTCTGTCGTCTACTTTGATAGTGTTTCTTATGGCTGTATTTCTCCATCGATCTCTTCTTGTAATGTTTAACATTGCTGATCATTTCCTGTTTGCCTAATCAATATAGGGTTGTCATAAAAGTACGTAAACCTCAATAACCTTGACCTCAATATCTGACTTATCATATATTTCAAAATAGATGGCAGTCTATCTTTGTTTAAAAATATTTCAGTGTTGTTAACTAATGGCATATTGTGTAAGAGAATTGAGTTGCGCTTCATTAGATCAGTGCAAAATGATTGACCGAGCGATGATATCAAGTCTGATAACAAGGCCCACATGATGAGCGAGAAATAAAGTCCAGATTTTATCATTTTTGAATCCCCTGTGTGCTTACGCAGCAAATAAACTGTTCGAATAAACATGTAACGAATAAATTGTTCAGCTTTCGTTATTTCCTAGTCCTTGAATCGGTGTCAAGTCAAGATGGTCTTCCGGCAAAATAGTCTCCAAATAATCTTGTAAACTGTCCAAAGGAAAGTCGCAAATTGGAATTTAAGCAACAAAAACGTTTTCTTAAACACAAGCCTACTTTCTGCTGCCATTTCAGCAAAAAACTCAATTGCCTCTTAAAGTTTAAGTAGGCCTACTTTAACGAATTGTCAGAGACCATTGACTTCCTGGCTAAAATTTTGACTGAAGTTTCGTTTTGATATGTTGTTGAAAACGTTTCTGCTACTTAAATTCCAGCTTGTGGTTTTCCCTGGACAGTTTAACGGTTAAATGATGTCCTCACGTAAGACTAGGTAAATGATGAACCCGGGTCTGCCCAGACCCGTAATAAAATTGAAGATAAGCACCGCTATTCATCTATAGTGAAGGTTGTAGGAACATTGGATTTTAGAATACCATGGTTTATCATCACTTCACTTCTGCATTTAGCTAGTTTCAGCTAATAACTAGGCCTATATGCTTACCACAGTAGGCCTATGTTGTGAAACTGTTTTAGGTGATGCCATGTAGTCTGTGGAAATATATGTTTATCTGGCTTATCTAAAAAGTGATAGCAGTTGTCAATTATAGGTCTACATACTGTACGTATTATAATGTAAAACACAATTCATCCAGGTACCAGTATAATTGAAATAGTCAGCTGCTGTATTCCATTACTGAGTAATGGAGAAAGTTCATAAGTATCACATACAATCAGGACAATAATAGACGGTTGTTGCATGCTGTATGCAGATGGCTTTTTGACACTCAGCACATTTGAAGCGAGTCTTCCTTTCCTTTACACCTTCATCCAAGCAGATCCGACAGCGTTGACGTTGCTGGTTGCTGTCGACAGCAGGCTGCGAGATGTTGGGTTTGATACCGACCAACTCCATGGCCACTTTGATTGAGTTGGTTAGACGAGAATGAGTAGCACGTTGACGAACAAGAGGGAGGGTCATCTCGTAGCCAAGATCCATCTTGAAGGAGTAATGGTTCGTAGCTGCCATTGTTCTCATGGCTGCAATAACAGCAACATCCATCAGTGCCATGAACACACCGTAGGGCCATCTCCGGCAGTTCCGTTGGCTTCGGTAAGTACGGACCAACTTGTCTAGGTTATCGACTCCCGACTTTGTCGCATTGTAGCATTCCACGATTTCGGGCTTCTCATTCTCGTTGTGCTTGTCATAGGTGTGCTTTGTCGATAGAAGGAGAACGGGTGCATTGCCTTTGTCAAAATAGGAGCATAGCACCTTTTGGCCAGATACGAAATGCCGAGTCACCTTTCGTTCTTCCTTGAGAAGACTTCGCAGCGGGAGGAACCCCACGCCTGTTGCTGCGGATGGTTCCAACAACACTATAGTTTTGGCATCTGTGAGTCGATCGCACAGATTGACCGAGGTAAACCAATTGTCCATTGTAATATTCCTCCCGACACCCATGTATGCCTTGGCCAGATGCACTGATTGGACAGTCTCGCTCCGATTCCGGTAGGGTTTCTTTCCCAACATACACAAGGCAGCGTAAAGGAAAGCTATTTTCAGCGTCCGTAATCCAGAAGATCTTTATACCAAACTTTCTAGGCTTACTTCGAAGGTATATACTGTTGAAAGCGAACACGACCATGAAACTCCACGAGCTGTTCATCAACACACAGAAGGGATCCCGGATCATAGTGACTTTCCAAGTTTGAGTTCACTTGATCAACAACTTCACGGATAGGAGCCAGTGGATCGGTGCGGTCACGTCTCATCTTGTTATCAAATCCAAGAGCAGCTTTGATCTGCTGGGATCGCTGGAAACTCATTGAAGCCCTAAATATCGGATTGCCATTTCTGAGATCCCAAAGCTCCCGAGTGTTACGGTGCCCAGCCTTCAACGCGCCAGCAATCAGATGCAGACCTACGAAGGCTTCAAATTCAGTCATTGATAATGGTCTCCATGTAGTGTGCTTAGCAGCGGCGATACGGCGACCCTCACGATTAGTATGGAGAAGTGTCAGGTGCAAACTGTCACCAAAATATGCCTTGAATGCTTCTGATGGTGTCTGAGGATGAAAACCCGACACTGAATCCAATGTGAGAAGCACGGAGAGTTGCGCACTGGCTATCTGGCTGGTGGATGCTGCTGGGCCGTCTGAAGACACCACAAGAGACCAGTGGGAGCTCTTAGGGCAGGTGCCACTAGGGAGGGAGTCTCGTCGTCGTCGTCCTCTTCTCCGCTGAAATCCATCTCCTCTAAAGCCTCTATACTCAACTCTTCATCACTGACATGGCCACTAGCAGCAACTTAGTCTGAAATGAAATGATACGCCGATTGTAAAATCATTGCAACAAGTATGGGTGTAACATTTGCAAGAGCTAAATCACTTACCAGAAATCTCGGCAAGGGAGTCATATTCGTCGCTGCCTGCATCGTTGTCATTTATCACAGCACTAGCTGCAACATCATCAGCTGAAATGGAGATGATTTCATTTAGAGTCACCGGCAAGTTGAATTTGCAGGGCTACATATGTATAGCATAGCGATGTACACGTACATGTGTTCATGTATACATCTGTAACATATTGCTATAATAATAGGCAGTACAGTGTACATAGTCAGATGATAAGCTCAATCGGCAGTCCATAAATTTTATATCCATAAATATCGGCTGGTTGTCTGCTGATAGGTCTAAATGTAGGCTACACGCATAGCCAATAGGCAGTCACAACATGGGTGACATCGTTATCAACCTACATGTACATGTCGGCTACGGCTACTCTACGGCACAGAACTTTTCTGTAAAAGCAAAGACGCAACAACTTAATGCACGTAGGCCTAAAAGGAGTTGTGTAATAAACTATTGTCAATGAATCTGAGTGGATTGATCACTTTACAACGGGCTGCAGTACGTACATAGTACAAGCTTGGTCCTTCTTCTGAAATCTCCATTAGTCTAGTCATACATGTATATCTGTGCCTAAACATAGCTCAAGATTCAAGCTGGTCATTTCAAAATAGTAACGGATGGCTCTACCGGTACTTCCCCTTACAATCCTACATATAAGTACGTAAACAGTAGCTAATTCTAATCTCCCCATAAGTATTCACGTGTACTAGTATAAATTGCATTTCACCCTCCCACCATGAACAGACACTAAACAGCTCCTCGAACCCTCCCTCCCCCTCAAATCTGTTCACATAGATTGGCCTTCAACGATCCCTCACACTCAGCTTACTTGATATTCCAACAGGAAAATTGTCTTCTTCATCAGCATCGTATTGTAGATTGATATTAGCAAATACAATAGACCGGGCATTGCAGGGGCGTAGCCAGAGGGGGGGCCACCGGGCCATGGCCCCCCCCCCAATCGGAGCGGCATCCGATGTGCTTAAAAATTATAATTTCATAAATAACGAAGTTAATCTGTCCTACGCTATTAATCAACTTTTTGTCATAATGATTCCTATGACGTAGTCAAATGAATTCCAGTCGTCGGTAAATGAAAACCTCAGCTTTATTTTGATTGGATGTTAGTGAAGTCAGTTCCTATTGTCTTTCCCTAATGCTTCCCTCGCTTTGCACAGAAGGCTACTATACCAAGCCGATAAATTAGCTCCGACGCGCTGACTCGACTGTGGACTTAACTTGTGCTTCGGAAGTGATTCGTTTCGTCGATCTCATATCTATTATAATCATTTATATGGCAACAAATAAAAGAAAAGCCAAAAATGACAGCATTCTCAATTTTTTTCCGAAAGTGTCTCGAAAGGAAGTGGCTGTCGATTCGTCAAATAACATTCAATCGTCGACGCTTTTGATTGCCTCTAGCTCTTCTGCTGAATCAACATCTATTCCTCCTGAACTTGATGAAATTGAACACAAAAGTTTATCACAATCTCCAAATATCGATCGTGTTCCGAAGACAACCAATGACTGTATTCATCCTTATTCAAACGATATTGGTCTAGCAGCTAATAGAACAGATTTATCCGATGATGATCGCCGGAGATTTCTCGAGTCATGGAAACCAGAAAAAGATAGTGACTTTCCTTCCTCGATTCACAAAAAGTCAGGTAAGGAAAGAATTCGTCGACTCTTACCTCAGCATTTGAAGAACTTTCCTTGGCTTACTGTGAGTAAAGTAGAAGGCTTAGCAGGTGCTTTTTGTATTCCATGCGTTTTATTTATGACTTCTTTGGGAGTTGGTGGACGTTCAAAGGGTCACGGCCAGTGTGCAGGAAAACTTGTATCAAAACCACTTGATAGATATGATGATTTAACCGGTAAACATGGTGCTTTGTCTGCACATCAGGCTACTGAGTACCATAAATCTTGTATACTGGCTATGGAGAATTTTAGAAATGTACTATTCTCTAAACAGACAAGTATCAAAGATCAGTTGGTCACGGCAAACATGGAAAAAATTAAACAGAATAGACAGTTTCTTGAGCCCATCGTCGACACAATTCTCACTTGCGGTCGTCAAAATATAGCTCTGCGGGGATCCTTTGGAGAAACCGGCAGCGTAAATTCAGATGCAGAGCCTATTTCAAACGATGGGAATTTTAGAGCTCTTTTGAGGTATCGTGCTCGTGGCGGAGATCCAAATCTTCTATTGCATCTAAAATCTGCTCAGGCGAATGCTACCTACCAGTCTGCTTCTATTCAAAATGAATTGATTAAAATAGCCGAAACTTTAGTCAAAGAGAAAAAAGTTCTTCAAATTCTGAGGGCCAGGTGTTGGGCAATTATTGCGGATGAAACGATGGACAGACAAAGAAGGGAACAGCTAGCTGTATGTATTAGATATGTAATGAAAGGATGTACAGGGAAATGGGAGATCCATGAAGATCCTATAGCTGTTGTTGATCTGATTTCCGAGATCAAAAGTCAAATGGATGAAACTAATGTGGCATCGGAGGTCAGGCTCAGCGGAGCTGCTATTGGGGAAACATTACTTCGAAAGGTCCAGGATCTTGGTTTGGACCTTGAAAAGTGCATCGCTCAAGGTTATGATGGTGCAACTGCCATGGCTAGTAGTCGAGTTGGAGCTGCCACTGTTTTCAAAGAGAAAGCAGCATTTGCTTCATATTTCCATTGCGCAATGCACTGCCTCAATTTGAGCGCTTCAGAAGCCATCAAAATTCCAGAAATAAGGCATACAGAAGACGTAGTTCGTAAAATATCTAAATTATTTCGCTCTAGTCCTAAATGTACGAATCTATTAAAAACACTAATTGATCAGGCTGAAGATACAAGGATCAGCAAAAAGCATCTTACTACTCTGTGCACCACGCGGTTTATAGAAAGACATACGGCTATTGTTACCCTTCGTCAGCTACTCCCTTTCGTTATCAGTGCGTTTGAGACCATGAAAACATGGTCATCGATTGATATTCGACAGTCAGCACAATCTTTGAAGGATTCTGTTTGTCAGTCAGATTTCATTGTTGGTCTTGTTATTCTTGAAACAATTTCGGGTATTTTGTTGCCTCTCACTCGTGCTTTACAATGTGTGGAAATTGATTTAATCAAAGCCATTGCTTTATTAAATGACACACAGGAACTCTTACAGTGTCTTCGTACAGAAGAAAAATTTTCGAAGATGTTCCGTGAGATGGAACTTTTGGCTGACTTTCTTGATGTTCGTTTACGTTCACCAAGGACGTCTTTGCGTTCCGTCTATCGACCTAATGCAATTGATGATATTAACCCAAACCCAACTGCGGAAAGTTATTATCGCATCAATTATTTTTTCCCATCAATTGACGCCATTATTCAGGATTTAATGCTTCGGTTTGGCGAGCGTCAGAGATCCGTGTTGCAGTTTACTAGAGCTATTCCTGCTTTCCTACATAATTCAAGTTTCGAAAACAATTGGAGTGAACTGTGGAAGACTTTCCAACAATATGATGCGCTTTTCGCTGATTCTCTGGAAACAATTAAACAAGAATACCAGTTGTGGACAAAAAAATGGGAGGACATATCTGCAGAAAGCCGACCTCGCACAGCTATCGAAACACTGGATCACTGCAGTGAATTTTTCCCCAATATGACAATTCTGTTGGAATTGTTGGCGTGTCTACCTGTTACCACTGCTCAAGCAGAACGTGTGTTTTCGAAATTAGAAAATATTTTGACTGCAATCCGCAGTACAATGACTGAGGACAGACTCGAGTCACTTCTCTTCCTACAGATCCATCGTGAATGCACACCATCAGTTCACGAAGTTATTGACAGATTTGCCAGTACTGCTGCTCGGCGCTTAAATTTTCTTTTGTAGCTACATGTAGACTATATGCCTCTGCATCAGATGTTAGATATAATTTTTTTCTGAATTTGAGTTTTAAATTTGATCTAGATTATAGAAGGAGTAAAGACATAAAAGGGAGCGGTTTCCAATGACGTAATCCGTCATCATTATTAGTATACCAGCCTATAATACACGTCTATAATTAAAACGTTATACTTATAATTTGGAAAATGAGACCCTATCATTGAAGTTACAATTACATGTATCTAAATTATGCTGATAACTAATATTCAACTATCACATAGGTGACATAGGTCTGAGAAAAATCCTACATAAAGTTTTAAGTGTCGTCTGACTCGATAATTATCAAATGCTGATGCGAAATTTGATATAAACTAAACAACAAAATATTGAAGCCCTTGTCTCAATAATTTATCAATTTACCTGCAATTCCATTAATGAGTGATACTTGGGTTACGATCCTAGCATCCTAAATATAATCAAACACTAATTATAATATTAGAAATGCAGCAGTCTAATTTAGTCGTACCAGGTTTGTGGAGGTAAAAATATCTGACTCCTTTTCTGCTAACATCATTGTCAGATTTCATGAGACTTCAAAAGTCTTCGAAGTTTAATCCCTTTGCATTTAGCCCCCCCCCCCAATTCAAAATCCTGGCTACGTCCCTGGGGCATTGCGGGGCGGTAGTTGACGTCTTTCATTAGAAGATGCCATTGACATACCAATACATGAGTAGACAATCGCAGAATATTCCTTCGTGCATATAAGGGAAGAAAAATGAATTCAGTCAATCAGACGATTTCGTGACTCCTATTGGTCCCTTGATTCCTTCTGATCAAATAGAAAAACAGATGGGCAATAAGCGCGCGCGTGTACTTGTGTGTGTGTGTGTGATTCTCTAGATGTTACCATGTGTTACCAAGCAGGTAATCCATGAGAAGCACACACGTTAGGTAGGCGATGCTGCGAACGATGCACAAACATTTGACCTTGATGAGTAGCTTTACAAGTACTGCAAGTACTTTGTAAGTACATTATGCTTTACAACAGTCGAGTCTAAGGTTTACAAAGTGAGAATGTAAGTAAGAAAAGTCATGAACTTCACTAATAGCGCATACTGACAGAAAATAAGACCGTTATCAGACGAGAAGATAGCCCGTTATGCCATAGACACGGCCGGGTCTGGCCAGACCCGGGTTCATCATCTACCTAGTCATAGGCTCGATGTAGTAAAACAAACTATCGTGGACTCTAACAAAAGCTCTCAGATTGAGTACTCGAATAATGTAGAAAAGTCATGAAATTTCAGCCTCCTGTCGATTTTAGTTTCGGAGATATCTTGTATGAAAGATAGCCCGGGTCTGGCCAGACCCGGGTTCATCATTTAACCGTTAATCAAAACTTGGTTTCAAGACCAGTTTGTAAAAGGCCATGTTGACCTGGAACCCTTGAAGCACCAAGCATTGTAAGAAAGCTGCACATATAGTAGATCGTTTCCGGTAGGCCTACACGCAAAATTACTACCAGGTCAGATGACCAGGTCATATGAACAGCATTATGAAATTTTTGTGCAATGTTATCAAAGTTTATTGGGTAGATGAAGACATATGATGTCAAACAAAGACCTGCGAGGATTGCCATTTCCAGCTCGAAGAATTGATCATGAAGAAGGAGAAGTTCTGCCTCCAGAATATTTTCTAGCTCCAACGTCGCTGGTTCAAACCTACCCACGAATGATGAGGCCCAACAGGCCGAAACATGTCTCGTGGTGGTTACATCTGTTGAAAATAAATTTATCAATTGCTTGCTGTTACTTGTCTTAACATTTTCTCTGAATACGTATTAAAAGTTTTCTTGATTTTTTAAGCACTACAGATTTCATTCAAAATTCAATATCTCATAAGGATCCCGCAAAAACAATTTTGACTAAACGGGTCATGAATTATTCACTGAAAAAGACTGGTCCTATACAGTTCCTACCTATAGCAAGAGTTGACAAGCGCTGTGGTCTTTGATAATGTATTGCAACCTCTCCAAAAAATAAACCTGATATTACATGGTACTAATAAAAAGTGAGTAACACATATTAAGAAATAATACACATAAGGAAAAAGTAAAACTTCCTCTTGAGATTGACGTTGATTTTGATTGCCGTCAACCGGAGTTACATTTAAGCTTTAACAACATATCCACTGGCAAATAACTGATGGCGAATAAATAGTCATGAAATTTCTTTGATGATAATCAGAAAGAAAAAGACAATCAAAACTAGAAGTATACATTTCACAATACATTACACAATGTATACATATCATGCCATGAATTGTCCGCATAAAAGCATTGATTTTACCTTCTCTCATTTTACCTTTACCTTTCCGCTGAGGATGGAATGAATGTGCATGTATTATTTCAAAGACCATAGAGATAAACGTACCTAGATAATCCGAGAAGCTTCAAATTAATGCAATGAAAACAAACTGACAGTTATCCAGTGGCTCAGCAATATGCCATAAGAGAAGAATTGCAAATTTATAAAATTTGACATTTTTGACTTTCATCCTTCATTCTCTGAACAATTTCTTTTCGATAATATTGAATTTGTTGAAGAATTTACAAATGTCTCCGAAAAGAGATCGAGGCAATAATGCATTGTCGAAAATCTTTCCGATTGAGTTTTCTAATACATGGCTAAAACGGAAAAGCAATTCGACGTCACAATGGGAGGAAGCCTTGACGGTGCAGAAATTTGTGAATTGGTAAGTCTTTGCCTTTTGCATGAATTAAGCAACCGACTTGGAAAAGACAACAATGGTCTCTTCAGAAATGCGGCGTCCGTACAATCCGCTGATAAAGAAAGAAAAAAATGATGAACATTTTTAAAGGCATGAATTAAAAACTGCTGTTGAATGTGAAATCAAATCAACCGATTTTTTGGATGTTTTCTGGACCTCCAGACGGGAAAGTATGAACCGTTTAATAAACCAAATCAAAATGCATAATATATATATATATATATATATATATATATATATATATATATATATATGTTCTTTTAGAAATGAAAGCGCTTCAGGACAATTTAAGTATTATTATTAACCAAAACAGGTTAAAATACTAAAAGTACAAATTTTCGAAATCGGTTATTTCTAAAAAATCATTTTACTCAGGATGCCTATCTTTACAATACTATGTATAAATGTATATACAGTCGACAACAGCAAGTTGGACTCAAGCTAAAATTAGATCATTTTATTTAATGATTCACTTCTATTTTTGTATCCACTATGATATCTGTGGTATTATGTAGATCTAACATTCTATGGTTTACGATAAGAAATATCATTGATTAACTTGCTGGTTTAAAATGAAAGATGTACGTGTAGGTACATAGACTTCGAAATTACTGTTTAGCTTGCAGTTGCTTCGTTATTATTGTCGGAAATGACAAGCAATTCGCATGATGATTTGAGACTACAAATTGTGACTTTAGCTGAAAACACTACCAAAACCAAACGTGAAATTGCCAATGACTTACAGGTCAGTCAATCCATGGTGGCCAAGATCATGAAGGACTTTAAAGAAAGAGGAACTCACCGTACAAATTACGCGAAATGTGGTAGGCACAATAAGCTTTTCAGTGATAGAGGCTTACGCCACAATGAATCCATTTCTCAGCGAAATCCGAGGGCCGATGCTGCTGAAATTCAAAGGACTTCAGGCCCCTCTGGTGATTGCAGTGTAAGAACTATGCAAAGAACTTTGTTAGAGATGAACTGCAAGGCAGTCAAGCCGTACAGGCGCCCTTTTTTGTCCGAGGATCATGCAGTCAAGCGTTTGGAATGGGCAAGGCCTCATCGTCACAGGACATTGGAGACATGGAGAAATGTTATCTTCTCAGATGAAACAATCATACGCATTCAAGACAATTGTCCTCTCTACGTCAGGGTGATCGATGGAGTTCCTTTGACACCATCTCATTACAATCTTTCTCGCAAGCACCCAACACAAGTTCAATATTGGGCTTGCTTCTCTTATCATGGAACTGGGCGAGCGTCTGTTGTTGAAGGCAACATGAATTCGGCTGCTAATATTGACCAAATCTTGAATGGTAGACTCCTTCATCAACTGCAAGAGTGGTATCCGAATGGCAATGGCATATTTATGCAGGACAATGCACCGTGTCATAAAACCAGAACTGTTATGCAGCATTTGGCTCATCAGCAAATCCAAGTTCTCCCACGGCCAGCGTGTTCACCTGACCTTAATCCCATCGAAAATATGTGGAGCATCAAGAGGAGAATTAAGATCAGGCAGCCAACCACAAAGAACGATCTTATCTCGGCATTCATTCAGGTGTGGAATAGAGATACTGAAATCCAGCAAATGTGCCAAAAAATGGTGGATTCCCTGCCTGATAGAATTGAAGCGGTCACTTCTGCAAAAGGGTGGCAGAAGCGTTATTAGAAACGTAAACTATTCCAATTTGTTCTGAAAAATGTGAATGATGTTGATTATGTTACATGTAATTCTGCTAATTATGTTATATTGATGCAAGCCTAAATGTTATTGCAAAATATATCAATATTCAAGGAATTTAGTGTTTGAGTCCAACTTGCTGTCGTCGACTGCATGTATATATGTATATAAAAGACTGACTGTTCATAGAGGCAAATCAATAATGAGCAATATAGGATCCTTAGTGTTAGAGCAGCTCATTCCCATGTGTTGTAGAAATTTTCCGATGCCTTTTGAAGCTGCGCCAATATGTCAGCTGTATCCATCTACGAATCGTTTGGACAGAGACAAGAAAGAGCAGTATTATATTTCTATGTTTAAACCTAATTTGAATGCAACTTCATCGATTTTGTATGTATTTTAGTTTATTTAGTTTTAAATATATCATTCCCATGAGTAGCCTTCGAAGAAGGTGAAACCGGTCGGGAATACCGGTACTAACTTTTCCTTGAGTTCTCCTTTATGTATATACAGGGTGGCTATAAAGTTGCGCACCAAGATTTTGATTAATCTTGTAGATTGCTTTAAATTACTTAAAGGAGAAAAATGCATAATTGTAACCAATAAAATTAAGAAAATTGTACACTGCTTCTAGGTATTCACAAATGTTCAAAATGCTGCCCACCAGCAGCCACACATAAATTGAATCGATGGTGAAAGTTATGGAACACTCGATTCAGGAAATCTGAATCACCGACAATTTCCTGACAAGCATCACGAATTCGAGTTCGCAAAGGATCCAGGTCATTCATGCGCACGGAATATACTAAGTGTTAAGCGCATCCCCAAAAGAAGTAATCCATAGGATTCAGGTCGGGGAATCGAGCAGCCCATTCGACTGTTCCCTTTCGATCAATCCAATGAACGAAGTTTTTAATCCAGCCAGCCGCACACTATCAAGGCATAGTGCGGAGGCGTTCATATCCTGCATGAACCGCTCAGGTCGTCCTTCTCAAATTGAGTCTTAGTGAGGGATAAATTCTTCTTGCAACATTGTGAGGTACTTGTTGCGTCGAGCGTGGAGTCAAAAAGCATGGCCATAAAACATGGTCTTTCCACAGACCGCACCAGACCATTAGTTTCGCACCACTATTCTTTTGTGGGTTGCATCCAGTGGAGATTCTCACGCGCATAATATCGCCAATTTTCTTTATTCACTTCACCATTGAGATAAAAGTTGGCTTCATCACTAAAGAGCACTTTCCGATGCACCATGTCAGGATCTTCATCCAATGGGTTTTTAAACCATGTCGACATTTCCATATATCGGCCAGGATCGTCTTCGTACAATTTTTGTAGAATCTGAAGTTTATATGGATGAAAAAGTTATTCTTTGAGTATCTTCTGCATCGTGAGCGTGTAACGTTGATTTCGCGATGATCTACGCACGGATTTTTTTGGACTTTGCTCAATTTTATCGAGAATGGGTGTTCGTGTCGCATCAGACTCTTGGACGTCCACTTAGCTCTTTGTCGTGAACGTCAGTTTCTTTGAACTTCGCAAGTAAACGACCCACTGCCGTGTGACTAACATTCATTCCTTCATACTTTGAATTGAACGTTTCACCAACAGACCAGCTTGTCGCACCCTCTCACCCACAAAGTAAGATAATTTCAACTCTGTGTTCAATTGACAAGGACATGCTCGCTGGTTGTGATTAAGAAGCCAATGTAGCTTCCATTTATCTTGACTACTTCGCTTTTTTCAGAGTAATACTCATTTTGGCAGTCGCGCGATCATCTGCACCAAATAATGTTCATTCATGAAGCTAAGAGAACGAAGTATACTCCACATGCGCACGACGAAACTAGGAATTTCTATAATAGTATGATTGAAGCTTAAAGTTTGGACGTAGATTGGATAAACTTTGGTGCGCGACTTTATGGCCACCTTGTATATATACAGTATATATATATGCCAAAGTGAAATCAAATCAACCACCTACAGTAATCAAAGAAATCCGAAGCATGATCGAAACAGACTATCCAATTTATCTTGCGATGCTGAAGAATTCAACCTGGCAAAGCCATATTATCAAAGAGCACTGACCAAAAGTGGTTTTGAAAGAGAACTTTGTTTTCAGGAAAACAAAACATCTAATAGAATAGAGAGAAAACTTATTTGGTTCAATCCCCCGTATAATTTTGCAACAAAGTTTAATTACTTTTTCATTATTTGAATTCGGTGTGCTGCGTAAACAGATTTTTCATCTTTTGTGTGTGCAAGCGTTCACACGATTTTTCAGATCACAATTACATGCATTTCGCAGGGTAAATAGATGATACATGTAAATTCGTGTAAGTACAATTTCTTCATATCAAAGCTTGCTTGATTTGACAGCTATTGACAAAATAGCCTTATCCTTCTGTGGTATGTTTTCAGCAATCTCTCCTTCCTCTACTTTTGCGCCAATCTTGTTGTAAAATTAGTGATATCCCAATTGTCTACATGCATTGCATAATCAGTTCGATTTTTACATAGTCAATCGTGGATTTTCCTGCAACGTCAATATTTTCACAACATGTTGTTATACAAGTAACCTATGGCATCTGTACCGATAGCTTGCATAGCCTATTCAATCAGCGTCAACATGTTATCTGAGTTTTATCCAGCTCGTTTTCTATTTTTTTCAAAATGTAGCCTTTTGCGCATATGAATTTTCCGAGACTTGTAATTTTTACAATATATCGCAACAAAATTATTGTCCCTAGATGCAACTCATTAGACTATGCATCAGTATTCTTACATTAACAACATGCTTTTGTTAAATTTTAACCTTCTTTCTCATTTTTTTAATTTCATTATTGGTTGAAAGATGAAAGTTTTGACGACTTTTGATCGTGAGTGGTTGTGACTTGGTCATTAGTTCGCGAAATCGGTCAAATCACATCTGCATGCGGCAAACGTCAAGAGCTGTCTAGGATTAATAATAAGTAACGCTACAGGGGAAACTTTTTTTAATTTGCAGTCTTGTCACATCTCTTAGTGAATACTGTAAATGCCGCTAAGTTGAGGGAACAGGCGTGGCGGCGCCAAAACGCATAGCCTCGTATTTGAAGAAAATTATGGATCTTCCACTTTACATGTACACTTGAAAATAGTTGTAGCATCACTCGAAACTTCGTGACTTTTCAGTACATATCTTCTTATTCAGACTGGTGCTTTTAGTATATTACAATTCGAAGCACATTTTTGAACACATCCATCAAGTGTTCCACTAATGAGACAAAGTCCTGATAGTCCTGCTGCGATGCCAGGTCTTCAGATTCACGAAACACGGATTTTAAGAGGGGAAGATCGCAAATTGCTGAGAAGTTCTTTCTCTCCAAGTGAGCTCACTTCCTTCGAAGGAGTCTAAAATTAACCGGGAGATTCTTCTCGAGAATTTTCATCAAGTATGCTGCATCATCCTGGCAATTGTGCTCTTTGTCTGTGCTAAGAGTGTCAGAGTTGTAATCGATCAGGCTTTACTCGACCCAACCCAACCGGCCGGTCGACCGGCAATTTTCTAATGTCATGTCTTTATTCAATTGCAGGTGCTTGAATTAAACTTGCATCCCTTTCTGACGAATCCTTCATATCATACATTATCATCTCTCAGTAAATCCGGAGTAGAATACATTATATCCTGAAAATCTAATTAATTTAGCCTATTCAATATAATTATAGTAGGCCTTTCAGTTATTTAACAATCTACTGTATTCTGGTACTTTCATTATAGAGAAACGTATTAATTTAGTTTATGTAGATTTGAAATTCTTCTCTGACATATATTGAGGTTTGAACTTGTCCAATATAAGTCATCTCTTAAATTATGAATTAAATCTTATTATGAAATAATTCAGAGTGTAGGCCTAACACTTGCACATGCGAAACCCGTGATTGCTTTTTCTGTACCATGAAAAATTTAGCCTCTATGGATTTAGGATTACAAAAGCTAGTTTATGTAAGAATGTTATTACAACTGAAATTCATAAGAATTCTATGAAACAATATGAAAGGTAATTGATTTCGGAAGATGCAAAGTAGGTTTGCAATCCATTTGATTATCCACTTGATTAGATAGCCCAAACATATTGGGATGACCTAGTGTGAATGTGAAATGTGAGACTCGGTGCTGCAGCTGAATTTCCGCACTTACAGCATCAGGCATCTTGGCTGATGGGAGATAGGATAAGATAATTGTCATACATTATGGCTTGTCCTAAAGATGACAAAAATATAACCTGCAGGCCTACATACCTCCTAATATATGAGCTATCCGAATGTCATAGCTGATGTCAAAGGCATAATTAATTTGACTGACCATATCGATGTTTAGGTATCGTTCGTTTTTCCTTTTAACAGGAAGCATATGTAGACCGATACAGAAATTAAAAATATGAGTGCTCATAGGGCCTACTAACCACACCTCCATTTTCGTGGCCAGATCAATTCAGTATGCGATACTTAAGCTGCTACAGCATGTAAAGGGCAATCGTGCATAGGCTTACACCTTGAAGTCTTGCACAAAGTGTCGCCGGTAGTGGGCTGTGGAAGTGGTGTACCACTAAACAAATCTTCATTCGTTTTTAAATGTGCCTAACCATTTTTCAAAAATCTCAAAAATTCCTAAATGATCTTCGACCGGCTTTTCAACCGGTGCCGGTCTGCCGGGTGGCAAAACTTCAACCCAACCCAACCGGCAACCGGTTACAACCCAGTTTACCGGTATTTACCTGTATGTCCTCGTCAATTCATAGAAATTCTTTTCCGAGTTAAACAATATTCTACTTTAATAATACACAAAGACAGTGTTGAGAAGGCTACAAAATTACAACATCTATCTTGTACGATCCAAAGTAGCCTAGTGATCAAGATTTTTAAGAATAATACTTGAAAGGGTTCGTTCAAGAATTGCGTGAGCGCTTTCTTCGAGATTTTGAACCTCCTTCCTTCTAATCGGTCTGTGATCACCGATGAACCCGCGCAATCGCCGGTTCACTTCCGTGAAAGACGATGTTTTTGCTATTTTACTCACGATTGTATTCGCTAGGCGTACACTTAAACCTCTTAATCGCAGGGCTGCGACAAACTTGTATTCGCTTTATGAACAATTCGTGACGTCATTCGTATTCAGACATTTATAAAGCACATGTGTTCTGACGAATAGTCTCTAGCCTCTATTTGCATAGATTTTCAATAGTTCATAGTTTTGTGATGCAAGGTTGGCCTAGCCAGTGACATAGTTTTGAATGTCTGTATGTCTATGTTGCTGACATACATGTATCTATATGCCTGATCTAATTGTTTCTAATGTATGTAGTCATGATAATCGTTATGAATTTTGAATGAGATGTAACTATAGCTTGACTTGCCGTGCGAATGTGCAGATAGAAAAAAAGATAGATGTGCTGCATATTTCAAGAAATGACTTGCAATCTGTAAATTATTTATATTTGTGAATTATATCTTGTGTGCAACACAAATAACACCAAAGAATTTTCCAGCACAGATTATTGCTATTTTTATTGAACATCAACATTTTTCTTGAAATATGTGTGAAAAGACTATGGTGATTTAGTTTTGTGAATATTTCTACAAGTCAACTATGTCTACCGAATCGATAATTGATGACGTACGGAACAAATCTTTGGATGATTATTTATCATCATGGAAAAGTGAATTACAGTCAAAAAGCAAATCGGAATTATCAACAGAAGCAAAGAAACTTGGTATTAAGTCCTCAGGAGACAAGGCAACTTTGATCGACAGAATAATAAAAGTTCGCCGTAGTGAGAGGCTCGCATCAAATGAAAGGAATGATGACAATGAAAAGTCTCAAGCTACAAGTGTTACCAGTGGACCTACCTCATTTGCAAGATGTACCGGTGATAATTCACGAGATTCAGTGGATATGAGTATGATACAAGTCATTTATGCAATGATGCAGCAACAACAGCGCAATGATGAAGAACGTCGCAGACAAGATGAAGAGAGAATAGAAGAACGTCGCAGACAAGATGAAGAGAGAAGAGAAGAGCGTCGCAGAGAAGGAGAAGTGCGTAAGAGACAAGAAGAAGAAAGAAGAGAAGATCAAAGACGATTTAGTGAAATCCTCCTCGAATCTCAAAATAGATTCTTGCAAGCTGTTGAAGCTCTAAATATAGCTACAAATACATCACGCTCTATTGGACCTGGTATTTCCTGTGAACTAGACAATGAAATGATTAAAGCTCGCTTTCAGATGATACTACAGGAACTGCAAGAATTATTACACAAATTAAACGAACACATATGTAACAATCAGTCCTACTACGAAGTAGAATCCCTTTTGAAAAGATGTGAAGTTTCAATGAACAGTTTGAACAATTTTCAGGAACAAAAGGTCGTGCCATTCAGTAATGCTTGTGATAGAGAAAAGATGGTCGAAGAGTTCAGGAAAATTACTGATAACTATTATTCGGCTTCTCCACATGCAAAAGCTTACCTTGATCACTTACGAAGGATCGAAAATGAGGAAAAGAATGCTGGACCTTTACCTCCAAATATTGAACTACCTCTGTTCTATGGAAACATTCTATCCTTTCCGACTTTTTGGGATTCATTCGAACCGATTGTCCACAACAATACAAGCGTGTCTCGTTTCTACAAGTTGAAATATTTGAAAGATGCCATGAAAGGTTCTGCATTTGGCGTACTTGACTCTTATGAACTAATTGCGGAGAATTATGCTGCCGCGGTTCAACACATACAGACAAGATGGGGTAAGCCAGAAGCAGCAACTCGCAGGCTTATAAATTCCTTGTTAGAAAGTAACAAAGCGAATGAAGATTTCAGAAGTCTTCAAAAGCTGCCCGATAACGCAAGAGCCAAAAAAGCACTTCTGGAAAAAAGTAAGGTCACAAAGGATCAAATCATTCTCCAAATTATTGAGCATCAATTGCCGGTAAAACTTCAAGAAGAATGGATCGAAAAAGTAGTCAGTTCTGCAATTGAGAGAAGTGACATTCTAATGACCGACAATCTTTTCAAATTTATTGAAACAAAATTGAATGCCAAAGAAGTTCTCTATTCATCTCGCAAAAGCCTCTCAGAAAACAAAGAAAAAAGAAATAATGAAAAGAAAAAAGACAACGGAAATCCGTACAAAGAGCCGAAAAGTACTACCTGGAAAAATGATGATTATAGAGAAAAATCCTCCGCACATGCTCTCGTCACAAACCAAAAGAAACGTGTAACTCCAAAGAGAATCACATGTCCTTTCTGCCAAGGTGATCATAGTTTACCTCAGTGTCCAGACTTCACAACCTTGGATGAAAAAGATCGTCATTATACCTATCATTCAAAGATGAGGTATCTATGCAATAAGTGTCTCCTACCAAAGGATCAAGATGGTCACCCAAAAAACCCATACAAGTGTGAAGGCAAGTGTGATACTTGCCAAGGTTTGCACCATAAACTATTACATTTATCGAATGGGAAGTCATCTGACGACAAATCAAACAAAGTGACACGAACATTACTAACCAAAAGGCATGTGGACAAAAATGAAAGCAATGGCACTTACCGAAGAGAAATTGATTCTGTCGACACTATATTGCCAACTGCAAGAGCAAGAATATACAACAGTGATCGGAGCAAAGAAGTCAGAATCGGACTGGACTCCCTTAGTCACATTACATTTTTCACTGCATCCTTAGTGAAAGAATTGGGTCTGGAAATGGTTGACACAGACCACTTCACGGTACAAGGATTCGGAGGCTCAGAGTTTAGTGAAGTCAAAGGCAAAATGGTAAAGGCTACAATCGGACCCCTGGATGCAAACTCAACCGAGAGATTTGTGATTGAAGGCCATGTGAAGGATGGATGTATTTGTTCTCCGTTTGAAGCTTTAGACTTTGATCTTGAGCAATGTACTCATCTAACCAATCTCCCTTTCGCTGATCAATTTCCACAACCCAAATCGTCAGTTGACATCTTGATCGGTGCACGGTACTACTATCAATTAATGAATGGAGAAGTGGTTCTTCCTTCATTTCCCTTTGGCTGTCAACAGTATAAAGCTCAGTTACAAGTTATGTCTCTGTTTGGGTATGTAATTGCTGGACCTTGCCACAAGCAATTGATGAAATCTTGCGATGACAAAAGCAAAGCCAACAGAAACAGTCTTCTTATTCAGAGAAAAGAACCCAAGGTTACCGATCAGTTGTCTTCGCTAGACAAGAAGTTAGAGAGATTTTGGGAATATGATTCAATTGGACTGACTGATAATTCAACTGTGTATACCAGTGATGAGAAAACCGCGATGGAAATATTCGATAAGAATACATTTTATGATGGTGAAAGATATGTAGTCGATCTTCCATTTCGTCGTGACAGACCTTGTTTGGAAGATAATTACACAGAGGCTCTTCGAAGATTAGAATGTACTGAAAAACAATTGTTGAAAAGACCAGATCGAATTGATGTATACGAAAAGGCAATCATGGATTACGCTGAATTGGGATTTGCTCGCGAGCTCTCAGGGAAAGAAGTCAAAGATGTCCTGAAACAAGAACATTACTTCATACCGCATCATGCTGTATTCAAAGAAACCAGCACATCAACAAAAACAAGAATTGTATTTGATGCAAGTGCGAAAGACCGTAATGGAACATCTCTGAATGATGTGCTCCTTCAAGGCCCTAATCTATTACCTGATATTGCATCAGTTCTATTGAGGTTTCGGATGCATCGAATCGCAATAAATGCAGATATACAAAAGATGTTTCCACAAACCAGGGTCAATGAAAAGCATCAACGCTATCAACTTTATTTGTGGCGTCATTGTGATAAGTCAACACAACCAAAAATATTCATGATGGAACGAGTACTATTTGGAGAAAGTTCAAATCCCTATTTGTGTATCTCAACAATGCAGAAACATGCCATGGATAATGTGGATCAATATGGAGAGGAATTTGTGGAGTCGATCAAAACAAACGTCTATATGGATGATGTTCACGAAGGCGCACAGACCGAGGACGAAGTGATTGAAAAATGCTCCAAGTTGAATAGTTTCTTCTTATCAGGAGGTTGGAATTTAACAAAATTTGCCTCTAATTCTCAGAAAGTGATGCAAACTATTCCTGAAAGCAAAAGACTTCCTAATCTGGTGATTGACTTAGACGACAATAAATTTGGTTTAGCTGGATCACTAAGCTTGAAGTGGCATACTGTCAGAGATACATTTTATTGCAACGTGAAGGATTCTATCATTAAACAGGACCAAGTCGTAACGAAACAGTCAATCCTGAGTAAGCTGAGCTCAATCTATGATATCTTTGGATTTTTTTCTGCCTTCATCGTGAGAGCAAAGATTCTCATGCAAGAGTTATGGAAAGCAAAAGTCGAATGGAAGACTCCAATTACGGGATCAATTGAAATTCGATATAGAAAGTGGACAGATGAAATCCGCATTCTTGAAACAATTGAGCTTCCTCGGTCTCCTTTCCGAACAATACATGGGAAATCAATCAAATCAATCCAACTTCATGGGTACGCTGATGCCTCACTTGAGGCTTACGGAGCAGTTTTCTATCTAAGAATTGAAGACACAAATGGAAATGTTGAAATTGCCTATTTGATGGCTAAGACTCGAGTGGCATCGTTGAAAAAACCTCCAATTGCAAGGCTCGAACTCCTGTCTGCTCATAGTCTGGCAAAACTTAAGGATTATATTGTGAAGGCAAGCAGCAAAAGCATTCACATCGATGAAATTCATTTGTGGCTAGATTCAGAGATTGCTCTTGCTTGGATAGCCAAACCTAGCTCTCGATGGAAAGGTTGGGTGAGAAACCGTGTCCAGGACATCCATGATTTAACTTCGATTGCGGATTGGAAATACTGTCCAGGAAAGGAAAATCCTGCAGATTTGCATAGCAGAGGGATGAAGTTAGCCGAACTGAAGCATAGTAGGTTGTATTGGAAAGGACCTTCGTGGCTGTCCAAGGACAAATCAATTTGGCCTCCTACTAAGAATACCAGCCAAAGAAATGAAGAGAACTTGGCTGAAAGTGTACGAATCGAAATCGAGAAAGAAGCTAACCCAAAGAAGTCACTGATAGTCAAAGTGGAAATTCCGATGACAAAGATTATCCAGAATACATTGAGAAATTTGAGAATTATAACAAGATTCTTCGCATCACAGCCAGGATTATTTACCTGTTTATTATATTATATTTATATTATATTTATTATTATTATTATAAGCCAGGATGTCTGATTTACCCAAAGAAACACAGCATCCAATAATTCTTCCAAACAAAGATCCCTTAATTGAGAAATTGATTCTTTATGTTCACACTAGCAACTGTCATTGTCCGCAGGATACAACCATAGCATTGTTACGACAAAGGTTCCACATTGTTCATATAATAGAAGAAGTTCGAAAGGCAATTAAAAAATGCCTGATCTGTAAACACGCAAACACGAAACCCCTACATCAAAAAATGGGAATTCTTCCAGAAGAGCGAGTATGTGTTTCTCCGGCATTTCCCGAGATTGGACTTGATTTCACCGGGATAATTTATCTGAAATCACACGACAAAAGAATCACTCAAAAGGCTTACATTTGTATTTTTACCTGCGCACACAGTAGAATGGTCCATTTTGAATTAACGAATGATATGACCACGGAAGAATTCTTGGCAGCATTGAGAAGGATGATGAATCGACGGGGATGGTGCAACATTATATTTAATGACAATCAGACTACGTTCAAAAAGGCCGATAAAATACTTCGATTTTTGACAGCTCACAATGCCAAAATTGATCTGAAAAGTGAAGATATCAACAAGTTCCTTACCGATAGTAGTATCAAATGGAAATTCATTACAGAAAGAAGCCCTAATCGTGGTGGATTCTACGAAAGAATTAATCGTTCTCTGAAGGAGCCACTTCGCAAAGTTTTGGGACATGCAAGCCTCTGTTATTCTGAATTGAATACCTTGCTAACAGACATTGAAGCTTCACTCAACCAAAGGCCACTGACTTACCTGAGCAGCGATCCAATGAACCTTCAGCCGATAACTCCCGCACACTTGGCTTTTGGACGCACCCAGAATTTCCCTGTTTTGAATGATCGGAATATTCCAGTATCCATCAACAAACGATACAAACATCTTCAAAACCTCCTGAATCATTTCTGGAAAAGATGGTCAACTGAATATTTACCAACACTAATGCCTCGAAAGCGATGGTTGACAGAACAGGAGACACCTCAAGTCGGTGACGTTTGCCTAATTGCAGAAGATAAGATATCTCGTCCACAATGGCCCCTGGGAAGAATAACAGAAGTGATCAAAGGAAAAGACGGTCTTGCAAGAACTTTCCGGTTGAAAACAAAGAAAGGATTCCTAACTCGACCAATTCAGAAACTGCATCTTCTCGAAAAAGATGATTCTTGTCTGTGTATTGATGAAAAGTGAGACAATGATAATGATGACATTTGGACGATCCGTGATCGGTCCAAGGGGGCCAGGATGTTCTGACGAATAGTCTCTAGCCTCTATTTGCATAGATTTTCAATAGTTCATAGTTTTGTGATGCAAGGTTGGCCTAGCCAGTGACATAGTTTTGAATGTCTGTATGTCTATGTTGCTGACATACATGTATCTATATGCCTGATCTAATTGTTTCTAATGTATGTAGTCATGATAATCGTTATGAATTTTGAATGAGATGTAACTATAGCTTGACTTGCCGTGCGAATGTGCAGATAGAAAAAAAGATAGATGTGCTGCATATTTCAAGAAATGACTTGCAATCTGTAAATTATTTATATTTGTGAATTATATCTTGTGTGCAACACAAATAACACCAAAGAATTTTCCAGCACAGATTATTGCTATTTTTATTGAACATTAACAACATGTATTTGTATTACGTCTGCATTTGGTAGTAAAACTCAAAAGTAAATCCTCTCATACATGAAATGAAACACTCAGCTTTTGATAAAAAATGGACATTATTGTTTACATACAAAACTACACTCTACATTTTACTATGAACCGATGTTTTCCCTTTTTCAATGTCATATTTGTTCAGAAATTGCATCAATTCATCATCCAAAGTTGTACGAATTGAGTTTAGCAATGCTGCTTGACAATCACAGACTTCAATGATACGTTGCAATATCCGTCTTTTTACCTCTACCAGCCATATTCCATAAAAATTGGCTAAAAATAAGATAAATGCATTATAGCGTTCATCATTACGATTACTCCAATACTGAAGCACTGCTGTAGCAGATGCAGCATGGATGCCCGCAACAGCAGCTCCGACTCCTGCTCCTACTACAGTTCCAATGGGCCCTCCAACCACTGTACCCCATAACACGCCATGTGCTGCACCAATACCTATGTAGGCTGCTACAGTCCCGACATCTGCTGCGGCGCTCTTCACTTTTTCTTTCGATAATGGTTTTGAATTTTCTCTACCGGAGAGATGCCAAAATTGATCGAAATTTCCATTCATTGCGAGTTGTTCATTGAAATATATATTGCATACATGCTCTGCCAATTCCAGGTTGTAATCATCCTCTTCTTTCAGAGCATCTAGAATCGCAGTTTTTAATTTTTTGAAATCCATGTATGGATCAGTAGTACAATACCTCAAGAATTGGTCTATAGCATCCTGGAGAGTTTTCTCTTCATTTGGTAAGCACTTTTTTCTCTCCTCACCGGATTGTAAATTGGATTGAGTATTCAAATCTATCTGACCACTTGAGCTCAACTGATCATTATATATCCTATCAAAAAATTCTGTAACGAGAATTCTTCGTTTTCTTCGCATCTCCACTGACAACTTTTCATTGACCCAGAATGCATGATTTGCTAATGTTATCAAATTTTCATTTGCCAATTCAATCTTGTCGAGAAACTTATAACCATGCAATACTGATTCTTCGACAGCGGCTTCAGCATCAAAATCAATGCCAAAAAGTGTAGAAATCCTTATATTCCGCTTGACACCTTGATCTGAAGAAATTGGCATTATTTTGGAACGATGATTTTGTGCTAATTGTTTCAAGTGCTTGAAAGTTTTGTAGCTTTGATTATATCTATTCTTCATCTCAATTGTCTTCGAAATGATGGATTGTGCTTGTTCGTCTTGCATTTGCAGTAATTTAATCAGCTTAGTATTCTTGTAGGATTCTTCTGCAATTTCTTGCACTTTGCTTTCAAAGGAATTGAATCTTGTTAAAGATTGATTCATGCGATTGATTGCCGACAGACTTAAGAAGAAAACTCGTGATTTTGCATACTGCTGCTTCGTCAATGACTCAAACTTTTGACGAAGAGCATTTTTCTTTTCTTCAATCTTATTCAGAACATTTTCTTCTTGTATGTACCTATCCCATGAAGAAACAACAAGATAGACAATGCTGCTGTGGTTACCGTTATTTAACTTACTATCAATACGTTTTAGACACTTTTGGATCTGTTCTTCGATAACAGATATAGATTTCACTCCATCAACAACAATTATAAATTTTGATGCATTTTGTACAACATATGAATGAGATTTGAAAGCATCCAAGTAAATTGAAGGGGAGTCAATTATCTCAAATCCTTTCCAAGCAAGACTGCTGTCTTTAGCATCTGAACTGGACAGATGGACGGAGATAGGGATTTTTGAATGATCACCAGCCACTTTATTCGAGTCAGCCAATGTTGTTAATTCCGAGAGAGTCGTCATCTTCCCTACAGGCTCCTGAATCCAGCTTGAATCATCACCATCGTCATCTTCATCATCGCAGCTGAAGGAAATGAATCTTGGTGTATTTGCATTTCCGACTGGCAGTAAATCTAATGCTAACATGTTATTTATCAACGTTGATTTTCCTACATTGCCATCTCCTAGTATAAGAATGCACTTTAAATCATTAGTATCATTCGATTCTTTTTCGATCATCTCCTCAAGAGATTCCAAATGATCACTGACTTTTATAGCTGCCACATCTGCAGATGACAGGAAAAATATGGCACTCTTAGCATCTAATTCTGATTCATAAATTTGTGCTTCCATCAGCAAACGCTTTGCTTCGTCTTCTAGGCGATCTTTGTGGCCTTGAACACGTTCAGGTTCTTTGCATATTTCATCCCATTTTGTAAATACAATAAAAGTATGCTTCATCAAAATTGAATTGTCCTTTGTCACCAAATCTGCTACTGTTTGATTAATTGTCCTTCCTGAATCTACTACTAGCACATACGCATCAGCTTTTCTGAATTCTTTTTGGCAATCTGGTAATTGGAAAGCTCTACTTTCCACGCCAGGCGTATCAACCAATCGCATGCTTCCACCTTTGAGTAAAGCGCTTTTGCAGTCATTTATTGGTAGATATACAAATAAAGTTGCTTTTGAAGCTTCTGACTTCAAACTGTCAGCCAAAGAAGCTAATGTGGACAGTTGGTCTTCTTCGCTTTCTTTGACTCTCCTGATGCATCCTTCTGTTCTTTCTATTGTATCCACTGTTATGCAGCACGGAGTACAATGTCCTCGAAAAGTAGGAATGGTACATTCATAGTTATCGATCAATAGGTTCAACAGTGAAGATTTGCCAGAAGATGTCAATCCAAATAATACAATTGTTACTTTATCTTCACGTAATCGCCTGTCAATTTCGCTTAGTTTTCCTTCTTCGTTCTCAACGCTCCAATTTTGTATTTTATTGAAAACGCTTAATGGAGATTTTATATAGCTGTTGCTTTTCTCCCATTCACGAAGATATGTTAGATACTCCCATAGAATCCTCTGTTTTGCTTTTGAAACTTTTAATTCTTTGTCGTAATCGCAAAATTGATCTCCATTCATCAGTTTATCTGAAATAAAATTAATTAATTCAAATTAAATGAAAAAATGCTTCAAAAATGTTGTTGCGCAATGTACTTTTCAGATCGTCAATAGATAATACTATAGTACATGTGATTGATTCGCCCTCTAATACGGTAACGGTTCACACAATTAAACCATAATTAAGACCGATGTGCATGATGAACATGATAGGAATCAAACACATTTACTTCTTGAACATATAATTCAATTGGCTACGTACGAGTTCAAAGCCTATAAAACATGGATGCGAAGTCATATCATTTTGATAGCACTCCGACTCCGGGTGGCAAGTATATAAACCTAGTTTTTTGAAAAATTAACTGATAACCTACATCATAGATCATTATAGGCTTACCTGAACCTATATTTAGTGATCATTCCTGTATCCATTATCAATCATTTTCGATGAAAGTTTATCAAAATTCGCTTTCAGTAGGATGCATGCGACTCTGCTCCTCCTATCTTCTTGATGTGTGCTTCACATGGTTTTTCTCCAGTCTCTACCAGGCAGGAAAATCCCCCACCCTTCTCCAAAAAATATGGGTGCAATTTCGATTTTAATATGCACTTTGGAGGAGCCATCATACACGATTAACGTGAGGGTAAGAGGTAATGTTCTCAAACAGACTAATATTTCATTTTTGTCTCTGATGTGACCTTTGGTGTGTAGGTGTGATTGAGGCTAGGAAGGCCTGTCTTCTCTACTAAATCACCGAGTGAAAAGACAATCCTTTTTCACTATCACGGTTCATTCTCTCAACTATTACAAGCTTTGCATGCAGCAGTGTCTCTGTACTTTTGTTTGACGGAGAAAGTTGACATCAAGACAGTGACAGCTATGCACGAAGATAAATGATTTGTTTGTATGATATTTCGGGTCTAGTTATAGTCCGGAGTCCTATTACTTGATAGGACTCCGACTCCGCATCCCTGCATAAAACATCTTTATACATATTCATTTAAAATATCTTAATAAGAGCTTCACAAACGGAAATTTCTCGAAAAATCTTGAAGTGAAATTTGATTGATAGGAATGCTCTTAGCAACATCTAAAATCCATGTACTTTCCAAAATTTCAGCCAGAAAATCAATTGTCAATCTTTGAACTTGAGAGAAGCTTAGTTATCCTTGCTTCTTTTAACCCTGAGAGGTTTATGTCATTAATTTTCGGCCAATATTTTGACAGACATATATGCTTTGGATGTTGTTAAGAACGTTATTGTCATCTACTTTTTCGAGAATTTCCTTGGAAGTCTTATCAAAACCGAATCCCATTATCATTTTGCAAGAATCCCCTTTTGATCAGGAACCAGAGCGGATGATAAAAATACCAGATTTTGTTGGTGGCCTATCCCCAACTTAAGGGAATATGAGATAAGATGAAAAAGTAAGCTATACTTCGCCTTATCTCATGCTCTTTGTTTAGGGGGGGGTCGCAATTGTGCATATTTGAGTGTTAGATAACACAATGGTGCACATTTGTGAGGAGCCTCACATCGTTGCTTGAATATAAATATTTTGATACCAAATTTGCCCCGTTGTAGGTAGGCCTACAACAGGCAATTATCGTGAGGAACATACTATAGTTGGCGCTGTTCCAAAACGCTTCTGGCATTATTCTTAAATAAAACTGGCAATTCGTAGATGCAACGAGACAAATCTCCTTATTACATTATTTTTCTGGTAGTTGCAACAGCATTTTCATATTTTGAATACCGTGCTACTATTAGATATCAAAATGTTCTCGATTATTTGACCAATAATTGTTAGGGCAATGGTCCCATTGGATTGGATTAACATGCGTTTTACTTTTATCTTGTCTGACAAGAAGAGGAACCAGGTAGAACTCGGCAGACACGCTAATTTACAGCAGGCACAGGGTGTACATTATTCTGCAAGAGTCTCATTTTCGGCATCACTTCCGCTGCAGAAACTCGTTCTGGCTGCCAGACCTTAGTAAATCAGGCACGAAAGTTTAATATTCTGTCACATTCAGTCATTCGTGCATTAAGCCGTCATGGCGAAACTTCGCACCAAATTAAAGTTTCATACTATCCGAAGACGTTCTTCCTTCAAATTTGATTCCGTGACAGAGTGAGTGTTGATCACATCGTCTATTATGCAATTAGAAATGTTGCATCCACAGCAGATATTGATCGAAAGTTTTGCTTTATCAAGCATATAACTTTTGATAAGCAGGTACATCAATTGGTGCACGATGGAATAGGTGACATCAATAAGCAGTTGTTGTTACATGCAAAATAGGAGTGTAGTGTAATAGGAGTGCGGTGGAGTGTAGTGGCAAAACATAATTCCAGACTTGCCGTTGGGTATTGGGATTGTCATTCGGTTATCAAAGATTAGCTCAATCCCAATAAGGATTCATCCTCTATATTTTTACTATCGGGTACTTGGTCTTTTATAATTCCTTGTTGACAAAGAGATAAATCATTTGGCAACATAGCAATATCCAAGCGTGCTTATCCCGCATCAATTATTATTGTAATCGTATATTGAGATTTGCTTCTTGCCTGTGAATCGCGCACGGGTTTCTCTGTCCTGTGTTAATGCAGTCTTCGCGCAGTCTTGTGAAAAAAGCAAGCATGTTCTTCTAAATCAGTGAGTGAAGCAATATTATGTAATAGAACTCATGACAACAGCCGCTCTCTGATTCTCGATTACCAGGACAAGGACGAGCAGGCCTACCACACATGTGCACAAGTGCTTCGAAGGAGTATTGTAGAGACTTGTGATTACGGGTAAACTACGGTAATTACGGTAAAAAAGAAATTCATTGAAGGGTTAGTCGTGCTATGTGAGAAATTCAAGCATAAAACATAGTTAATACATAACATAACTTAATTCGAGCAGGGGCTGGCAAAAAAGGATAGACAAAATGATTGACATCAATGAAGATATATTACCTTTCAAATGACAGCTGATCATTTGAAAGGTAATATGCATTGTTACTGAACTAAAAATCTATGACATCAAAAATCTAAGATTTTGATCTGTAAATGACTAAAATCTATGATGATTTTCTACATAACCCATGCAGTTTAGAACATTAAAGTATGTCACGCTTAAGTTCACTTTTTCTTTCGATAATGGTTTTGAATTTTCTCTACCGGAGAGATGCCAAAATTGATCGAAATTTCCATTCATTGCGAGTTGTTCATTGAAATATATATTGCATACATGCTCTGCCAATTCCAGGTTGTAATCATCCTCTTCTTTCAGAGCATCTAGAATCGCAGTTTTTAATTTTTTGAAATCCATGTATGGATCAGTAGTACAATACCTCAAGAATTGGTCTATAGCATCCTGGAGAGTTTTCTCTTCATTTGGTAAGCACTTTTTTCTCTCCTCACCGGATTGTAAATTGGATTGAGTATTCAAATCTATCTGACCACTTGAGCTCAACTGATCATTATACGGGTTTCTCTGTCCTGTGTTAATGCAGTCTTCGCGCAGTCTTGTGAAAAAAGCAAGCATGTTCTTCTAAATCAGTGAGTGAAGCAATATTATGTAATAGAACTCATGACAACAGCCGCTCTCTGATTCTCGATTACCAGGACAAGGACGAGCAGGCCTACCACACATGTGCACAAGTGCTTCGAAGGAGTATTGTAGAGACTTGTGATTACGGGTAAACTACGGTAATTACGGTAAAAAAGAAATTCATTGAAGGGTTAGTCGTGCTATGTGAGAAATTCAAGCATAAAACATAGTTAATACATAACATAACTTAATTCGAGCAGGGGCTGGCAAAAAAGGATAGACAAAATGATTGACATCAATGAAGATATATTACCTTTCAAATGACAGCTGATCATTTGAAAGGTAATATGCATTGTTACTGAACTAAAAATCTATGACATCAAAAATCTAAGATTTTGATCTGTAAATGACTAAAATCTATGATGATTTTCTACATAACCCATGCAGTTTAGAACATTAAAGTATGTCACGCTTAAGATGTCTACTAATCATAATTGTGAACCATAGGAATCTCCTCAATGACATTTTTCACTGGGAATGCGAAGATGGATGGTGAAATGATCCTACCTTAATGGTATTACATAGCAAATTAGACGGCCTTAATCATGCAATGAAGGCCGTCTAATTTGGAATTGGAGCTATATAAACGACTTTCACAGGTAAAATATCGGCTGACAACCCTACTTACTCAGTAACAATGAAAAGATGAATGATGGTTGCAGTGTGGCATTGAGCTCAGTTCTCCACGCATCCGGTTGATTTTGAAAAGTCTGAGAGAAAACGTCTTCGGATACCATGTTATTATTTTATTGTGCGACGTTTCGCTCACCGAGCTTTTAATCATGCACAACGCAGCACTGCCTTGAAATAGAATTCAAAAAATATCTCAACTCTTTCTGAAATGTTCATTCACGGGTATGTTTCGCGGCAACCAAAATAATCATCGTAGAAGTATCACAAATAACTTTTTTAATATTGGGATTCTCGCTGGGATTGGGTTGGGATCCCATCGGAAATTCCCATTGGGATTGGTCAGGACTGCCAGCCCAACGGGAAGCCTGAACATAATGGCATGGTTAATGATGAATTCAGCAACAGCAGGTATAGACTATTCAACGTGGAAAACTCTTGTACGTATGCCTACATGACCGTCAAAAAGAATTTTTCTAGGCCTATACATGCAAGATATATTTAGAAAGATAGGCTGTGTAAAACATCAGCATTGTCCAGTATTTCAGCGCCCACCCGGCATATTCACAGCAACCGCAATGTACGCAGCAAAAGAATCAACCATTTAAGATAACCAATGACTCAAAAACGAAGTGGAGCTGACATCGATGAGCTCCAGCGAGCGCTAAGCGTGATTTGCCATTGCATGCTAGTCAAGCTATGGATTAATGATAGATGCAACAGTAATGAATGCAGTGATCGTTTTTAAAACTAGCTGGTCACGATATTCCAATCGATTACGCACAGATTGTCATGTATAATCAGCATATGAAATCTTATATAGTCTGTAGGCCCATAGAGCATTTCCGATCGCATTTTCAGCAATTTGGATGATGGCAGCTGCTAGCTGATATAAGGGACGTGCTGCGATGTTCAAAGTCAATTTTTCAAAAAATTTAAGAAGCAGCTGGAAGGAAATCGTACATCTTCAGATAAATTGGTCAGAGCATGGTCTTCAGTGCCATATTTCTGCTCATAACTGAAGCTCAATGTCTCAGTAAGGCAAATTAATATTACTTTTAAAGCACTTAGAATTATCACTTACAGTACTCTAAATTAGCAAACTTATCTGATTTTTTCAAGCAATTTAAATTGTTTGTGTGTGATTTATAACATTCGCATTCTCTTTGTGTTTTATTGCATTCCCATTGCATCATTTCATGTTAGTTTAATGCACTTATGCAGTGGTCATAGTTCGATAAATTGACGATTCCTATTCTTTAATGAATTTAATCATTATGAAGCTATGAAAGTACAAACGAAGAATTGATCAGCAGCCGCAACCTGAACATTTTGACCAATTTAAGAGTGAAAGTGTGCAGAAATGACTTCTGGATTTGAGGACACATCACAAAAATAAGAGCCTCCATTATAAAAACTTGATTGAATGCTTCACAACCCCATCGACTCCTATCTTTATTAACTGACTAACTTTATGAATATGCAGAGAATACTGTTCGGAGGACTTACTTCAGCATACAAAAGGAAGGTGTTAATGCATCCAGATGATCAGCTATATATATAATATACGCTTATATCAGCTGATGATTCTAATAAGTAGGCTTACAATTCATTCCAATGATGTGATTATTCTGATATCTGAAAATGGACCTTGTCATCAATTCACGTCATAGTCTGGATATTCATACTTTATAAAAAGTGATATCAGCTGACGTTATTAACAGACAGATAAGATGAGTAAGTCATAGCAATTCGAAACAGTATGAAACACGAAAAAGTTAATCACCGAAAACATGTTTTCCTTCATGACTTTTTTGACTTACACTGTTTTCTTGTAATCACTGATGCGTTCTATTGTAGGCTTAGACCCACTACAAAGTTGTTCAACAGTAGAAAGCATCAAAGCTATTATAACAAAATGTCAACCGAAATGTGTAGGCCCTTTAGTATCAGTGAGGTTCAACAATTGAATGGTTTTGAAGTAGTTTTGTTGTGCAGCTTTAGGTACAATTTTAACTTCAAACCTGCAATCAGAAAGAAAACAATGATGCGTGAAAACCACTGTATCTATTTATGGCATTTCACATCCTAAAATGCATGGAAAACGGAAAGATTGTTCATACATTCTAATTACATAAAATATTGCAGAGTGCCAGTTCACCTGGACATTGTGTAGAAAGTTGTCCTCAGACTTCAACGATATAGGCAATAAAAATTCCTTGGTAGCCGCAGATCCTGCGTTTTGTCTTACTATAACTCATCAATGCGGTTCGGAATGGTCCAAACTAGCTTTTGACATCCAGAAGAATTGAAAAACCTCAGCGAGTGAACAACAGGCTGACGGTACTGTCTTTACTTGTCCTGCTTTGCCTCGCACCCACAAAATATTCCATAGAACCAGTTGCTTGGGCACAGAAAAAATAGTATTTGTGCAAATGCATCTCTGTTAAATATTTCATAACACAATTGCAACAAAACGAATTAACCGTTAGAAATCAAGGCGAGCTTATGACGCCTCGACATCGGGGCAGTGATTGCGTATATGGGGGTATGGTAGGGATTGCGTATAACGAGGTTGCATAGTGGTGTATTATTGGATGTGTTCTTTGATAGAGCATGTGGCTGGCTGAATTATACAAAACTGCACATTCTGTACCAAAAGGATTAACCTGCTTTATCACCTGAGATCATTAGGATCCTTCTATCCTTCTGCTTCAATTGCTCAGTCTTCCTGAAATTAGCTGTAACTGTACAATAGATGGGCCTGTTGTCATATTTTCTTTCCGGTAGTGGTGGGCCTATTCGTCCGGTCGATAAGGCAAGTTTCTGCAGGGAACAGAGAATGTGCTCGAAAATGAGACGTTCACACAAGTATGTGCACCCTATAGTTACTACGAATATGCACGTCCGTCGAGTTCTACATGGTTCCTCTTCTTACCAGACAGGATCAAGGAAAACACAATGTGAATCCAGTGGAATGCAGATTGAGGCTATCGGTTAAAATTATATTTTCTATGTCTTTTCTGATTAAGTAAAATGCACCTAGCCCAAAACCACAGCTTTTTGTATGGAATGTTTTCAGATCTTTTCCTTTCATATATATGTGTGTTTATCACGCTTCTGATCCTTGCTATAGTACGGTTAGATGTGGCTAGAATTTGTCAAAATGTTGTGGATACTGACATTTTAAAGAGTCATTGGAACGTTCATTATTCCCATCAATTGTCCGCCATGTGATTCTATGCACGTGATTTTCAATTCTCTGAATAAGGTGACTCTGTTTTTGATTAATGCCAACAAATACCGGGCTTGTATACTCAAAAAATGATCGCAGCGATGATGCATACACTGAATGAAGATCGCATGCAGATAAAGTAGACTCTTAAGCAAAATGGTCCGCATTGAAGGTACGAAAGGATTCGTATCCGTAGGTCCAGAGAGTCACTCACTATATAAGGACCATGTGGTCCGTATTTAGCAAGGGTCCGTTTTGAAGGTACAAAGGAGACTTTATAGTGACTTATAGGTTAAAATGAGTTAGAGAATTATGGGCTGATTAAATGTTCCTGCCATTTACTACTTACGAGTACTTTCAGGCACCAACCGATATCGTACTTAATTAACCCATTCTTCACCTTCCAACAATTTACCGGAAGGACAATTTATCTTGCTATCTCGGTTGATTTGTCAATTTATATAACATGCCTTGCAAATGAGCCCTAGGTGACCGCTGTCATTCATATTTTCAATGGAGTTTGGCACCTTTGAAACATGCCCACAAAAATACTTAAGTTCATCGGACCAGTTTTCTCACTTGTATCTACAATACGTACCCATCCGTATTTGTTATTTCGGACCGTTAATTGTGCCATTTAATTTCGGAGATTCCAGTTTTTATACGGAACTACATATCTTTCCAACAATATTTTTTACATTACCCTACATAATAAGTTATTTTCTTGTCATATCTCGACAAATCATTTACAAAGAAAATGCAATTCTGAATATTTCTCTGATGAATTTCGGACCCCTTCATGTCCTCAAAATGGACCATTTTGCCTTACAGTGTAGGCTTCGGACGTGTAATGATGTGCATGCGCCAAAGATGCTATAGAGTACAAGATATTCCACTCTGTCATACTATTCATATTTGAATGATGCTACTAGCGTTCTTGAGGAAAGAACCTAACTAACAGAAAAGAAAAGCTTATATTAATAACTGATTTGATACAATACACTCTGGCGATTCAAGTTCTTTTAAAATCCCAATGAATCTATCCCTTACAAAGGTGTAGTTACATCTGAAGTTGAACAGCTCATGAAAATGAGAAAAATCAAGTGATAAGCTAGCAAAAATCTTTATTTCGTCATCATATCTTTGTCGAACAACTTATAGAATTTTTCGAGATGCTGACCTTACAACGAACGAACACAAAAAGTTTCATCAAAATACCTACAATACTCGGTCCTACAGAGCCTTCACAGTTTGAAAACATGGCCTACTCAGCGACAATTTCAATTCTTCACACGCAACCATTCTTCCGCAAAGATGCGTAGGAGTTGTGGCTAGTTGTGTGTGAAGAGTTGAAGTTGGTGTTGAGTAGGCCACATTTTTTTCATATTTAGGCCATATTTAGTTGCGAGATCTGACATTACTGTCAGACAAAATTACGAAATACACAACGTAGTGGTCGAGAAAAACTGTCATAAGAAAGTTCAGGTCAATCACTAATGATAAGTGACCTATATTTGATGCGCTTTTCTATCAGATACAAACTGACACATCGACTTACGAAATCGTTCATATGAAAGAATATGAAAGTTTGAAGGTTGCCGCATCAGCAGTATAATTTTGCACAATTGCAAAAATAGAGATCTTGTTGGATAAGATACAAAGTGTTTGAGACAAAATTGTCTGTCAGATCTCTGACTGCTACGGACTACTGATGAAAAATGATGTGCTGTGATTGGTCAGTGTATTTGGTGTCGCAACTTTGCTACCTGTAAAGAGGCAGCTTCATAGTAACCATATTATTTGTATTCATTGGTGCTCTAGATTGGTCCGCCATTATAAAAAATTGAAAAGCACGAGTTTACACGTGTTGTCGTCAGTCATTGTTTCCATGCTTTATCTACATGCAAGCATTTTATGACTTAAGTTTAACAACCTGTAAAATGAAGACTACTTCTACGTAGGTAATAGTAGCAAAATAGTCATATTTTCGCTTGACAGCGAAGAATGTGTACAATCTCATTTTGGCAAGATCATCATGTTTAAAAAGAAATTGAAATTGAATGGAATGAATTACCCTCATGGCTCATGTACTAAACAACATTTTCCACCGATTATCATCACTGTAGTCTGTCTTTTGGGAAATGCACATGTAAATGAATCCTTCAAAGAAGCCCTCGGAAACAGATGCAACTTGCTCACACACAATGCGCTTACCGATTTCATGGCTCATTCAATAACTATTATAAAACGACCCGGCGGTTATAATTTTTGCACCAAAACGCCATATTTTCATGAATTCTGTGCGGACTCCCTTTTTGAACAGACCGCTCTGAATATTGTTGTGAACGAAGTGTCAGAATTCTCAATAATCTCGTGCGCCATGCGCACCAAAAATAATGGGACCTTTGACAGTAATAACAAGCCTTACAGAGGATGTGCGTGCACATGTGCATGGCAGCATCGACGTTTTTTTGCTGGCCGTAGCATGTGATCATAGAAATGGGCAAATTTTCTAAATTTTCTGACTCTCAGTAGTTTCGCTTCAGTAGTTGAGGCGCATGATTCAAAGCGTGAGTGTCAGGTTTATTTTTGTGAATATGATCGAGTGACATGCTGACCAGGGATGCGGAGTCCTATCATTTTAATAGGACTCCGACTCCATCTCCGGGGGTTGATAGGACTCCGGCTTTTGATAAGATTCCGACTCCGGGTGGCAAGTATATAAACCTAGTTTTTTGAAAAATTAACTGATAACCTACATCATAGATCATTATAGGCTTACCTGAACCTATATTTAGTGATCATTCCTGTATCCATTATCAATCATTTTCGATGAAAGTTTATCAAAATTCGCTTTCAGTTGGATGCATGCGACTCTGCTCCTCCTATCTTCTTGATGTGTGCTTCACATGGTTTTTCTCCAGTCTCTACCAGGCAGGAAAATCCCCCACCCTTCTCCAAAAAATATGGGTGCAATTTCGATTTTAATATGCACTTTGGAGGAGCCATCATACACGATTAACGTGAGGGTAAGAGGTAATGTTCTCAAACAGACTAATATTTCATTTTTGTCTCTGATGTGACCTTTGGTGTGTAGGTGTGATTGAGGCTAGGAAGGCCTGTCTTCTCTACTAAATCACCGAGTGAAAAGACAATCCTTTTTCACCATCACGGTTCATTCCCTCAACTATTACAAGCTTTGCATGCAGCAGTGTCTCTGTGCTTTTGTTTGACGGAGAAAGTTGACATCAAGACAGTGACAGCTATGCACGAAGATAAATGATTTGTTTGTATGATGTTTCGGGTCTAGTCATAGACCGGAGTCCGGAGTCCTATCATTTGATGGGACTCAGGCACCAGAAAAAATGATAGGACTCCGGGACTCTGACTGCGACTCCGCATCCCTGATGTATACTCCGGTGAGAGGTCTTATCAAAAATTAATTGGATTTCAATCAATTGCAATTAAATGGTCACATATAAATGATTGCTGCTATGAAAAAATTTCAAAAAATTGATTGATGTGATGCAATAATTGTAATTAATTGACCGATTGATTAATTTGTGCAGTAAATGGGGAAGTTGAGTGATTTGATTGCAATGCCGTTACCACCCACAATCGTAGGGGGAAATCTGAACGTCCGTGACTTTTTATTAGTTGACATCTTATTCACAACAGATCGCTTTCAGGATTCTCATTAGGAACTACAATGCTTTCATGATGACTTCTAAAACTCTATCGTATATGTTATATGCTCGTGAAAGTGCTCCTTTAATTGGTTTAGAAATTGATTGTGACCGGTCACTATCCACATTGATAATAAACTATTAGCCTTTGCGATTTGTGGAGCATGTAAGCCCATATGACCTAATTCATCAAATTGAATATTACATCGGAGTGAAAAATTCAAAATCAAGAATTAGTTTATTCAAGCGATGATAACAGATGATTGCAGTTAATTGACTGATGACATCATGTGACAATGTGATCTCATGAAATCTACTTATGCCTCCTTCTACCCCTTTCACAATTTTGGCACTTCCACTGCCGCATCTCCGCATTTTAAGGATTATTCAAAAACAGTGATAAATTCCAAAATGTTTATGCCAGGGTTCGACTAAAACTTCTCAGTATTGTTGTAATACTCACTTTGTGACAGATCAAGACTATTCTAAAAACCAATGTAACTCAGTTTGATGTTGACAAAATTTGATGAATTTGGAAAAATTGGAAAATGTGAAGGAAGAATAGAAATACCCGTTTTTCATGCATTCAAGTTTCTGACTGACGGACAATCGCATCTACCGTACAGCTTTCCAATTTTCTGCTAGCAATTTGTTCTTTTATTCACAATGTAATAATGGTGATGAAAAGAATGCCTGACTGATATCTTGAACTGCATTTCATATATGATAATGATTGGCTATCGAAATGTAATGTTGGATTGTAATACGTATTTCCTATTGACAGTTGGCTTTAACTGTGTAATCGTTTTCAGTGTTATTGTTTATGATGTGTTATTGTTAATTGTATCTCGACTCTCCCGGGTTGATTTGTTAACTGATAATACTGAACTGAAAACCCCGACGACTGCATTTAACCCTGATCTAACTGAGCCGCGTCCTTGCCACTCTTTGTTTTGACTGCGAAAGTGAAATGCCTCTAAACGAAGCGTTCGCATCCTTGTGAGACGCGTCACACTGCCTCACCTCAGACTGTGTTCATCTAAAACAATAGAAAATTGGTCTCCTCAATGCCTATCAAGATAACTGTCAAACACAGAATTAGATTGTTTAAGCTTGTCACTTTGATAGAAGTGCAAACTGATTCAAAATGATGGCACATGCATGAACTTGCTAAATGGGCAAAAAGAAATTTTTAATACTTTACAGAGATAGGAAAAAGAGTCATGTGTCGCTTGGGGATTGCTGTGAACCCCTTCAAAATGCTCCAGTCACCACGATTCCTTCAGATTCGAAGAATTTAGATCATTGCGCGAAAGTTTTCTCAATAATGTTGGTTCTCCCGACAATTAGGCCTACTAAAAAAGTTATGAGGCGCACGAAAAAACGTTCACAAACTTCTCTGTAGAACTAAACATCGACTGTCTCTTTGCTGCGTGATCCACTTGATAAATCACTGAAACCTCGCACTATTTGGCGGGCTTAATGCTGAACTGGCTGCTTATTGTTCGATTGCTATGGTATTATGTCAGCATGTTGTGCCACTTCATTAGCGTCGCATGTTCCAATGCTCCCTTTCTAGTCAAACAGAACATGAGACAACCTGTCTAAGGCCTCAGCCACACTAAAAGCAAAGCAAACACGAGCGTTCCGAGCAAACATATCTCCGTAAGCTATCAGTTGCTCTGGTTTGCTTTGCTCGCAGTGTGGCAGTCTACAACTGCTGCAATGGTGACTTTATATTTGCTGCAAAACGCTTTGCTCGGAAACGCTTGGGAAAGCTCGGAGTGTGACTGAGGCCTAATACTGTGCTGTCAAATGAGTAGGCCTAATTCCTAATTTGATGTGTTGATGAAAGTTGACAGTACATGCTTGACAGTTATTAGTGTCACACATAATTAGCAGAAATATCTTCATCAGTTGCGTTTGAATGGCTCCGACCCGAAATAGCGAATGTCAAAATAGCGAAGTGTTAAAGTAGCGAATCTCAAAAAAGAGAATTCCCATAACAGCGAATTCCCAAAATAGCGAATTCTCAGACATGTGCTATTACATAATCATTTATCAGATTAGACACTGGACAAATAATTCAGGCTTTAATTCCATTTTGGTAGGAAACTTATGATAATGATAAAATCTCTATTGAATCTGGGGAAGACTTCTGTAGAAGCCTAGTGATATACACGTACAATTCAATATTACAAAGAACAATGCGCAGATTTTTCTATTTGTTTCATGAAAGAAAAAATGTTGAGAATCTATGCGAAGATCGTTATGTGTATTTTTCAAAATCCCATTAAGTAAGACACTGCTTTCGCATATCCCCGTCGGGTCAAGTCATTGGAGAGGTATTGCTCACGCAAGCGGGCAAGTTTCTCATTCAAATGCGCGTATTTAGTCTTTCTTCTCTTTGGTGGAGCATCACAATCCAATTGAGCAATCTTGACTAGGGTCATCTTTTGCTCGTCAGCAAAAACGGAGATGATCTTGAACACATTTGGTGTGCTCGTCCCACAATATCCTTCAACTTTCTATGCCAACCTTCCACATGATTTGTCGTCCGGATGCTGTCACTTTCGAAGTGATTCCACACTGAAATCAAATGGTGTTCGAGTGCATGTGGGGAAACCATACTTGTAAGCATTCAAGTATACAAGCATCAATTTAAAAGTATTGCACAAGGAAAACTTATCATAAAGTGTGACCGTTCTGCAGTTTAGGCCACTACACCATTTCCACTTTAATTACAGAACTCTGCAGTTATATTCAAGAATCCAGCAGATTTATTTCAGCATTTCAAGTTTATATTTCAGATTGAAGCATTTATATTTTTGACAACAGCATTTTAATTTCAGAGAATTTTTGTGCGTGTGTTTAAATCATTTGTATTTGAGAATGCAACACTTATATTTCAGACTTTGTCATTTCTAATTCAGAAATAGACTTTATATTTCAGAAATGATCATTTATAGTTCATTTTTAGTCATTTATATTTCAGAATTCCAGAAAAGACGATATATATTTAAGAAAGTGTCATTTATATTTCAGATTTGCAGTTTATATTTCAGAAATGATCATTTATATTTCACTTTTAGTCATTTATACTTCAGAATTCCAGAAAAGACGATATATATTTAAGAAAGTGTCATTTATATTTCAGATTTGCAGTTTATATTTCAGAAATGATCATTTATAATTCACTTTTAGTCATTTATACTTCAGAATTCCAGAAAAGACGATATATATTTAAGAAAGTGTCATTTATATTTCAGATTTGCAGTTTATATTTCAGAACCGGTCATTTCAATTTGAGATATCTGCACCTATAATTCAGACGCTAGAAGTAATTCAGAATACGTCATTTATATTTCAGAAATCCCCATTTCACTTTCAGAATTGGTCACTTGCAATCCAGATGTCAAGTTTTAATTTCAGAAACGGTAAAATATATTTCAGAATGCATCAATTAAATTTGAGAATGTCGAATTCTTCAGAATTTGTTTCTTTAAATCAGAAGTGGCATTTTCAATAAAATAGAAGCTTCTATCACCTTGTGAGATATTCAATATTCTTTAATTTGATTTTGTAAGATAAAAGATGCGTTTTTTCATCCAGAGATTTTAAATTTAACGCATTGACGCTGTTCGTAATAGGAGCAATGCATTCGCGGTGGAATAAATGCATGCATGGCAGGATTCGTAATAATGTTGCTTTTGACATTGGTCTCAAACAAATTGCACAATTATCGGACACTTGCATTGTCACCAACAGTAATTTTATCAATCATCTGTGTTGGCCAATTTATACCTTAGCCTCCTGCACACTATTCGGATCTTTGCAAGCATTTTCTGACAACTGAGAAGTGCTTAAATTAAATTGATGCATTCTGAAATATATTTTACCGTTTCTGAAATTAAAACTTGACATCTGGATTGCAAGTGACCAATTCTGAAAGTGAAATGGGGATTTCTGAAATATAAATGACGTATTCTGAATTACTTCTAGCGTCTGAATTATAGGTGCAGATATCTCAAATTGAAATGACCGGTTCTGAAATATAAACTGCAAATCTGAAATATAAATGACACTTTCTTAAATATATATCGTCTTTTCTGGAATTCTGAAGTATAAATGACTAAAAGTGAATTATAAATGATCATTTCTGAAATATAAACTGCAAATCTGAAATATAAATGACACTTTCTTAAATATATATCGTCTTTTCTGGAATTCTGAAGTATAAATGACTAAAAGTGAATTATAAATGATCATTTCTGAAATATAAACTGCAAATCTGAAATATAAATGACACTTTCTTAAATATATATCGTCTTTTCTGGAATTCTGAAATATAAATGACTAAAAGTGAATTATAAATGATCATTTCTGAAATATAAAGTCTATTTCTGAATTAGAAATGACAAAGTCTGAAATATAAGTGTTGCATTCTCAAATACAAATGATTTAAACACACGCACAAAAATTCTCTGAAATTAAAATGCTGTTGTCAAAAATATAAATGCTTCAATCTGAAATATAAACTTGAAATGCTGAAATAAATCTGCTGGATTCTTGAATATAACTGCAGAGTTCTGTAATTAAAGTGGAAATGGTGTAGTCCTTGTCAGTATATCCTATACGAGTATTTTGAATTATTTGTAAATTAATCAATTCTCAAAGAGATGGGAAATGTCACATTAGTCAGTCACATCACATTCAGTTTGATACTGAAACTATTGCTCAAACATGATTATTACGGACAACGCAGTACATTTGGTTCTTGAATGTATGTTTATGCACGCACGTATATATGCTACATGTGCAGTTATATTCTCAAATGAAACTCACCGGAAATGGGGAAGGTTGCTGTACCACTATCCACCCAGAAAGACGAAACGGAGTTTATGAACTCGTCAACTGCAGGGTACTGCTCCATAGGGGCGTCGCCGATTATCTCCAACCACAAGTCCTCAACGTCGTGGATAGGCAGGAACGGTAGGGCAAGTATCAGGCGTCCGTACTGCATCATAGGTGGGGAGGGTGCCGATGATGTCGCTTCGGCGTGAAGCGTAGTCTCTGACGACGGAGTCGTAGACCTTCTGCATCGGCGCGTCGGTGTTGGTCTTTGCCTTCTCCTTCAGCTCGGCCTTCATGCGGAATGCATTGTTGCTGATGTCGTCCGGGGCATGAGAATGGGGTTTCTCTGAGAGAAGGTCGTCACCTTTCGTAATCAGAGTCGCTGAGCACTTGATGCATCTCCAATACTTCTTATCGAGTACCGATTTGGTGCAACGGTATCGGTAGCCATGTCTAATGATGTGGACTCCACCCTTCTGACTTGGAAGATACTTGACGGAATTCATCACAACTCAATTGTAATCTTTCAACTTTGTAAAAACCAACTTATAAAGAGAAATAGGCAATTATGTTTGATTTGACACTTGATGGAAGTAGGGCATGCTTTATTTGATCAATTTTGGCAGGTCCATTCCACCTTCAAATTCATTTTAAAATAAGACCATCCTTTTTGACACTTGAGAAGTGTCAACTTATTTGCGTTTACCTCAATCAGAAAGCCTCTATTGTTACAGTTGACTTGGCTGATTGATAACAACGCTCATCAAGAGGATGACGCAATAATTGATGAAGATGGGCTAATTGTCATTCCATCCCTCATCAAATTGTAGTATTCTTATCTGATTTATGATGAGGTAATAGTATATGTCTGAGAATTCGCTATTATGAGATTCGCTATATTGGGAATTCGCTATTATGGGAATTCTCCATTTTGGGATTCGCTATTATGACACTTCGCTATTTCGGGACGACCCCGTTTTGAATGAGGAAGATGTCAAAAAATACTGAACTTTTGACAGGCATGATAATCGACGACCATTTGTTATGACCATTTGTTACCTTGCATACATAATTCCTAGCTTCACATGTCTCATCTGCCGCTGCAATGTCGATAGGCTCAAAGATTTTCCTTTCTGAAAATTTCCTGTTCGAAAAAGAAAATTTTGCTAAAGAAGTCAATATGCATACATGCTTGCAAGGTTCGTGGCATCATCATTGAAGATTCACCCATGAACACGTCAACAAAATTGTCGAGGTCGATATCATGAAGAGAAAAAGTCTGCAATAGAAAGCGGCTTTGATACAATCTTTCATCCACTCATTGATACAAAGTGCTCGCCAACAACCAGCGACATCAATAAAGAGGTTACGGAAGCCTTGTTCATCACAATGGGACGATGAAGTGAAGGATGCTCTTCAGCCCGTGCTCAAATCTCCCGTGGGTCCATTTATCGCGCGCGCAGTGAAAGGCTGTCAAAAGTTTTGTCACAGATTATTCATAGAGGTACTTTGTTATAAAATTATCATTACTAAAGTTATGTTAAGATTAATGTATTATTAGATACTACATATACAATTATGTCGTGCATTGTGCACTATCTGAACTCTAAGAAATAGTCCGGCAGCCAGAACGAGTTTCTGCAGGGAACGAGGCCGAAAATGAGACTTTCACAGAATGATGTTCACCCTGTGCCTACTACGAATCGCTGCGTCAGTCAAGTTCTAGTGAGTTCCTCCTCTTGTCAGACAGAATCAAAGAAAAACACATTGTTTTTGACAGACGCATTGCTTTTGACGCAGATTGCAGTTTTCTGCTAAAATGAAATTGTCAATGTTTTCTCTGATCAAACGAAAAGCACTAAGCCCAGAGTCATAGTTTGCAGACAAAAGCCTCAAGGTTTTGGTTGATCGGAATTTATTCACCATAGCGCTTTCAAGCGTTTGCGCTCATCATTAGTGGCATACACAGTCTAAAAGAATAAACAAAGTAATAACTAGCATTCTCTTAGACTGTGTATGCCACTGATGATGAGCGTAAATGCTTGAAAGCGATATGGTGAATAAATTTCGATCAACCAAAACCCAGAGCATAGGCGTCGATCCCAGGGGGGCAGGAGGGGCGGTCGCCTTCCCCCCCTGAAAATATTGTCCGGGGCGAGACTATGTTTTCGCCCCCCCCCTGGATTTTTTGTTTATCATGCACAATTTTGCAGTCCCCACTTGCAGATCAACAATTTATCATATGAAATACCGTCCGCGTTAATTGATCATTCGCATTTTGGCGAATTTATCCATCATATATGGCATTAATGTATATATATCGCACGCCTCGAACTTCTCTTCCGATCGCGCATTGTAAAATGTAAACATTCATTAATAGATGGCAAATTTCTTAAGGCGATTATTAGCTGAAGATAATCGCTTGAAATATGATGAACACTTGTCGAGTGACGTCCACATCTGTGCGCCAGCGGGATTTTGACCAAGAACTGCATAATGAAACAATGACTAAAACCCGAAATCCATTTGGTCATACTGCATGTTGAGATGATTAGCTTACATTTGATGAATCTGGCAGGCAGGTCTTCAAGGTTTCGAGGAAATAATCCATTATGTAGACATGAGTTTCACTGTTCTCTTTCAAGACGATCGCTTGAGAAACGAAATGTAGAAAGTTTGGCTAATTTCCTTGGCTTTTGACTAAAAGAGGATCATAGTCATCGCATCACCTGCAAGTGCCTTAGTCATCGCTTGATTTATAGCTTAACTACCGAATCAGCTCATTCACTTCCACATCTTCGATTCCGTTCCTTCGACCCTCTCATGTGAGTGCTTTTATGCTATTTCGTCAAATCGATCAATTTAAAATTGGCAGGGGAATTAGGCAGGCATTGCTTTACTAATAAATTAGACAATAATCTCGAATGCCTGCGTAGGCCCCTACTATACTAAAATGCCCAAGCGGACAAATTTCATATTTCATCTTCTTTTGAAGGTAGCAATTTCTGTACGTGAGAGCATTTTTCTCTCCGTTATATGATCAATGACATTTAGCTTTATGGCCTCGTATTTCCATTTGCACGTCATTCATGCGTGTAATTGTGTAACCTTTGTAACACGGTTTGTCAATGAGATATTTTATATCTTATTTCTAATTCCTTGAGTTACTTTAATATGCACGGGATAAGGAAACCATGTAAAACAGTCCATAGCATTAGCAAGAATTCGCAGGGAGTGCACATAACTTGGCATTAAATTCTCCACAATAATAATGAAAGAATCATGAAGATTGCAGAGTGCCAGCATAGAAAGATGTCCTTAGACATGAGTCATTTAAGCACAAAAATCCTTTTTATCATCCGACGACGCTGCGTTTTGCCCTACAAGGGTTCAACTTGTTCAAAGTTTCAAAACAACTTGTTAACCCTTTCAGTCCCACAGTATCATATATGATACATATTTTCAATGGCCTAGTTTAAAGAAATGCAAAATCTTTTTTTCACTATGAATTATATTATTATTATCTTATTCCTATATTCGGAATTAAGACGAATCAAATTAATATATTTTATGTTAAATGCATTCAAGTTTGAAACCTGTGTCAACTTTCTATGAAGAGTTTTTAAACACATTTTTCTCGTTTACAGATAAGATTTGTTTTTATCTTTTCTGTATTCATTGTATATTGATTATTCCAACCAAAAATTATTTAGTCTTTTCCTGAATATAAAGAAGCAGTTTTGATGATACGTTAGAACCCTGCATTATTGTATTACAAAATAGAGACATGAAATCCAATGTATCATATATGATACATTGGGACTTAATGGAAAATCCTAAACGTTTGATGTGGATATCGGTTCATACATCAGGATGTCAGGAAGGCAGCGAAGAAAGTATCTGTCAAATGTCGAACTATCGTTTGACGTTGACATGTTCGACATGCTCATGGCACTTTACCGTTGTGAGTACAAAACCCGAAAAGTGGTATCGGCCGATCTTTCTTTTTGCTCACTTGTGTGTTGTGAACCGTTGGCTGCACTGCAAGCGTGACTGGAAGTGAAATCCTCTTGAGGTTGAGTATGAAAGTAACAGCAGCCCATCGAATACCTAATTTAGCAAACATTAAATCTCCAAGGCTGTCATGAGAATATGTGAAATACCATCATTCCTTCTGCATTGCAATCATGATCACTCAATTCCGTTGTAATTTCTTCAAAATTGCAAAAATTTGCATATCTCACATTTGATGACAATACCACCTGTATCTCCCTTGAGTTCATTTAATAAAATCGAAAGTGTATACTCATTGGGGATTTAATGAATGAGGGATTACCACTCTACCTAATATAGCCTACCTACTCTATGATTCTTCAATTCATGAACAGTGAATTCCTAGTTCTCAGTTCAGTGAAAGAAGCCGGAATATCCCGTTCGCTCAGTTCAGGGCTCATGCAATATCTGATAAAGCAGTGTTGACATGATTCTGGCGGACATGGTTTTACAATGTGCGAGCATGAGCAATGCGCCCATATGAGGAAGTAAGCCATATTTAATCAAGAAATTTCGCCCCCCCTGAGTTCAGAGTAAATCGACGCCCATGACCTAGAGTCATTTTTGACATGGAATGTCTTCAGGTCATTCCTTTCATTTTCATGCATCCCTGTTTATAAAGCTAAACACATTTAGATTTGGTGAGCCTCTCAATGTCGGTAAACACAAACATTTTGAGCAACTTTATCCACATTTAACCACATTCTCACATACATTGTCGATCAGAAGCATGATAATAGCACATGTACATCATAGGAAATTACTTGAAGACATTTCATGTCAAAAAAATTATGACTCTGGACTTAGTACTTTTCATTTAATCAGAGAAAACAAAGAAAATTTCATTTTAGCCACTTGACAGAGAGAAGAACCTCCATGGCATTGAAATCTATTCCTGAAGACACCTGAATCTGATGCTTTTCAATGTGATTTGATTCCCCTTGCCTCCCAAGTGGTGGTAGACTATCAGTGTCATTTTGAAGGTCGTCACTGTGCAGAGCATCATTTTTCCTTTCATGTCATTAGTGTCATCAGGAACATATTGGGACTAATTATTGACTTTCCTATTTTGCATTTACGATGTATGTTTATTTTCATTGGAATTTTTCATCACTTGAAACTGATTGGTTGTTATTCAAATGAAGAAATAAGCATCCCTGTCTGCCAATAGTTTTGATTCACTTCTTTATCAGTACGACATTCCAAAACATTTATCGCATTTAGTTTAATGCAGTTTTATAAATATCTTGCAGGTTTCTAACATCCATCGTTTCTAATATGCAAATTTCACTTCAGCAATTAACAAGTTCTCTCCTTACATCAACATCAGAATAACACAATCCTGAGATCAAACCTATGGTCAGATTCCTAAGAATAAATTACACCAGCGACATCAGCTAACACAAAGCGAGATAATGGTTCTATACATCGATACATTATCATACTAAAGGGCCATCCACTCTCTACACCGTCAAAGTAGGAAGATAGAATTTCACACTTCGAGATTGTCTCAAGAAACAATCGCGAATGCGTTCGCCTTGTCGCCTGTAAGGCGTGCAGCGTAGGTACTCTGTGAATGATTTAGAATTGCAAATTGGAACATGTCACACTAGCCATGCACTGGCATACAATACTGACTCAGATAGCTTGGCTTTCCTGAATGGATGATTAGACGTTGTCAATTAACGTATGAAAATTTATTCATTACCTTCGATACATAAGCATGATCGAAGCCGGCATTCGATAGCTGGACTTGAGACGGAGGTACGATTTACGCGAGTTCACACGAATGACTTGACGAGAGCACATTCTTGTATGAAGTCATAACTTTATTGTGGAGGAATTTGACAAGTAAGTTAGAATCTTAGAAGCGTCACTTGTGATACGGGGAGTAACTTCCTGACATGCCGATTCTGAAGTAATGTCATGGAGATGCTCTCTGAATTCGTGATGTCTAATCACCATCATTAGTTCTTTTAACATACATTAACAGAAACTTGTCTAGAAATTCTTTTTATAAAGTCGAGCTACAGGCAGGTTAATATCACAATAGGAGTAAATGTCTTTACTTCATATTCTCATTTTGTATTCTCTGTTTCCAACATTAGCGGAAATTTATCCATTTTGCATTTCTGTGAAATATGATTCGTTGCTGTATATCCTCAACTTAATATAAACTTTCCTAATAAATCCAGGATGAATAATGCTCACAACATTGACCTATATTCATAATGCAATGGGAAGAACAACTATCTTAAGCCATGCATAGTTAGATATGTAGGTAGCGTAGGTTGCTGACGATTATCATTGCATCGGTTGCACAATGAAATTAACAAAAAGTAATCTAAGTCTAGCAAATTAGACTTGCTCAAAAACAAAACTATTAAAGCGGAATGCAATGAATTTCATTTGATTTGGATCTTCGCTGGCATTATCCATGTGCCCATAATTCGCTCTAGTCCTTTTAAGTATTCTTGAGTTCTTTTGAGAACTGATCAATACAATGGTTACAAAAGCATTGCATTTGTAAACTTGCGGATTGGAGATAGCCATCACTCCTCATCAGGACTACTTTAATTAATAATTTAAATTATCAAGCATTGCATTCTATTATAAATGGTTGCTGGGATGATTTTCATCATCATATGAGAAATATTCATTATAATTAGTGCTATAGTCATTATTTCTTTTTTATTTTTCAGATGTTTCTTGTTGAAAAATATTTTTCTCTTGATTTTAAAATCAAAGACATTTTAAAACAAAATCAAATGATTGCGGCAAACGCAAAAGCATATTGCCAATGCATCAGCCACTGATCAAAAATGCTAGGAAGTTCAATTTCTGTTACGATGTGAAATTATGGATCAAAAGGCTACAATTTAGAAAAGCATCTCCGGTTCGTCAAGCGATAAATCTTAAAATTCAGATAATTCCGTATATTTCTGCATTAATAATAAAAAAATTATCGGACCTCAAATTTGCTTTCTAGCATTGTTAAGGCAATCGGGTGGTTTTGTTAACGTATTTTTAACGGGCAACTTACACTCAATTTCAATTCTGTTAAATGCTACTTGAGAAGAAAAATGATCAGTCTCTTTTTGATAAGTTCCTAAATCCTGCCATTATAACCCACACCTTGTGTATTTTCTCCAATAGTTAGCTTATCGAAACGATCAGGACTGATCCTATAAATACTTTCATTGAGGTTTTGCTTCCGAGGGAGAACAATGCAACTGGCGAAGACAGACAAAAAAATCGATTCAGATGTCTCGACTGGTACTTTCCGTGAACATTTGGACATAAGAACTGTCACACTATATTTTCAATGACATTTTTGAAGTCAGAGTCAATTAATAACCCAACCGGAGATTGCTACCAAACGTTTAGTGGCGATATAAAGGGAAAATCTTAGCCATTTTATGCAATTTTTAGTCAACAACTTGTTAGGATCCGGCCAGTCGACAGACTTGGATCTTAGTAGGGGTGGACAAGATTTCGAAGAGAAAACGCACTTGAACAGAGTTACAAAGAAATATAGAATGTCTATACATATCTATCTGGCAGATTTGTGACATGAGCTCTATGCACTCGAAAGTCTTATAATTATTTAGTATTGTATGATGACAATGTTCAGATAGCATTGTTAAGTCTGGCGGCGCATGCTATTGATGCGAAAATTTAGAAATTAATAGGATCATTAATAAAATGAAATAATTTTTTGTAATAGAAAATATTATTCAAATTTCATCCAATCTGCTTAATGTCCATGACATCAACGATTGCAATAGGAAATTTGTTTTGCCGTGAGTTTCCATATCATTTCAAATTAGCTCTTCAAAATTGTATGATAAAATCAATTGAGGGAATTTGAGTAGGATTTTATTTTCCATTATTGTAAAAAAGAAGGAATAATACCTTCGGGATACAAATATAGAAAAATAAGTGATTGTAGTCTTCGGTTCTAGAATAAAATAGCAAAAAATAATTTTCATATTTTCCTTTGCAATTTATAAACTGTGTATTATTATCAATAACATAGCGATGAATATCATCTTCAAGTGACTGGTTTCGTACTGGTGCCATAAGATTTTAATATTTTACTAATGATGTAGGTTAATAAGACCACTCGGAGAATAGGGGATTTTTTTCTAATTCGAACAGATCTAGGTGAGATTTAATAAGGTAATAAAGTATAACAGGTGAGATCCATATACATGGCTTTATTGTGTGCTCTAAATTATTCCTATTGATAAGACGAGACACCGCTAACCAATTCGCATCGGTGACCAGATAGATAAATTTTGAACATTCTTTATCTTTTGTTATAGTAAGTTGATGGCTAGCCGTTCTTAAATCATAGATCAATGTTTTCAACCTTTTTCGCATCGGTGGCGGCACCATTATACAGAAACATTATGAATTGCTTTTCATACGGAATGAGATATTTTTGCGTGTGCGTGTGACGATTATCACTTCTTTTAACTGTCAACTGTATTTGACTTTTGATTATTTTGTGCTATTCTTGTTTTTCCGACACGCTTTAATATAAAAAAGTCAAAATACGGATGACTCTTTTGAATTTTCTTGCATTAGAGTCCTTACTCAAAAGATTTTAACCACTTTGTGCAGCCTTGATTGATATAGGCTTGTGCATCAAAATTTACTGCTCATTGTTAATTAAACTGCGTTTGTGTTCCTTATAATTGAGTAAGCATTCTCATGTTCTGAAAAAGGAGATTTTTGAAGTATAGTATAATGCTTCGTTATCATGTATTCTACTGAATACCATGCCAAAAGCTTGGATAGTAATGGCCACAGAAGCTTTCATTCAATTGCTTCAATTGCATGTCACTATCCCCACTTATCTTTTTCAAGCTATTTACGTAAGCCTCTCTTGCATTATTCTATAAACTGACGTATTGCTATTGAGGCGAAACTATTCCCTTTTCTGCATACTATTTTGCCTGAAATCATAAACATTACTTCCTAAATATTTTTTGAAAATTTCCACATAAATATTACTTAATATTGCTTTGCTGTTCCCCATAGTAATAACTTATTGATTAAAGATAATGTCAGCTATTCTTGACATTAGTGACGATGAAAAAAACTCAGATCTCACAACATAGTTAGTTCTAGGATTACGTTTATATTTCGTAAATTGATTGTAGATAAATTAGTGGCCGAAATATTACACAAACTATTTAAGTTGCTGGTTTATTAAACTTTCCTGCTTTTTGTGTGTGGCTACAAGAATTCTCGGCTTATAGTCATATTCCTTCGTATACAGCGGCGACTACTACATCCTTGTGGTCGACATCACATCGGCGGTTGAGAATCACTATCATGCTAGATTATTGAAGAGAAGCCTGCACGAAGTAATGTGTCTTACAAGCATCCATAATATCTTGAATCAATTTTTACTGTCGGTACCCCGATTATATGATTCCAAACTGTTGTCAAGCATTACTGGGTTCCTTAATTGTGAAACTTTGTCTGGAATTTTAATTTCGTAATTGAATAATGAAAAAGTGGCTCTAACATACCAGCAAATGAACAGGCTAAATAACAATCTCATGTATTACTCAGATATTCATCATTCTTAATCCATTAACGAACAAGAATTGAGGATTCAAGTAGAGTGCAATGTTCCGCATGCATGCGATTGCTCGTTGATGGAAGTTGAACGTTGAATAAGAGCTAACAGTGATGAAGCCCATTTTCCAAGTATCTTGTTCATGCCAAATATAACCAATTGATTCTTAAGTAAAATTTAAGAAAAATGTAAAATTAAAATGAGAAATGATATTTTTTATATTCAATTAGTCAAAATGCAATTTATTTCTAGCAACCATTTTGTAATCCCTGCAGGCAAATTAATAATGAATCCTAAATTGGTCACCATTTCTATATAAACAAAATTTAAAGAAAATTTACAATTAGAATATTATTCCTATCAAAACCTGTTCAAGCTTAAAGGATCTACTTGATTGAAAAGAGGATCAAAAAGAGGAAATGTCAAAAGTCATCCTGATATTTTGCAAGAACTTATGAGGGTGCTCAATTAGTCATGCTCTTTTTCAATTATATTTATTTCTTAGTACATATAAGACTACCTTTGTAAAGAAATATACATGCACTTTTTTTATCTAGCTCACAAGCAGGGGCCAAATGATTGCTCAGTCAAGAGTGAGGTCAATTAACTATCAGAAACTGAAGCTCCGAAGCATTGATTCAACCATGATAAATCACTTGCAGCGCACTGTTTGCGAATTTATGATTGTACTCTGATCATTTTTCATTGACTTTGGCTGACTCAGCAAACATTTGTTTTTTCTTCTACAGAAAATTGTGTTATGTCTGCTTACCACACGGAGACTGATTTATTATTGTTCTTCACGCTTGGAGGTATGGTTTGTCTTTTGCTGATTTGCCGCATCTAACCTGGAGCTTCTCGAAGTGCCTCAGCCTGATTGGAATTCAGCCGTCCCACGATCACCCTAGATGCAGCTCAGAGTTTGACAAAAAATTCAGAGGAGTGATTTTCTTGATGATGATATTAGTTTTTCAATAGATGCCCACGCACGTTCAATTTTCAAAACTTTGACATATTGTTTGAAGTTCATGGCGATGAAACGAAAAGATCAAATGACTGAAAGATTGATTTTTTCGCTTGAATTCTCTGTGGTGGTCAAAGAGCATTAGGAAATGCGGGAAGTCGGAGAAATGCCATACTTAATATATGTTACCATATTATTTAGTGCGCCCGGTTCAATAAATTAGACTGTGGTGTTGGTTGTCAAAATTGTCAAAATAACAATACTTAATGCAGTTAATTCTATCTTAAGTCCACTGAACTTAAATTTCGATTTGAAATATAAACTGCTGTGAAATAGGATCCTGAGCATCAATATGGTCTCAATGATTTACTGGTTATTGACCCCACTACAGGCGCCAATCATAAAGAGATTACGAGAGCAAGGCCATTCGGGTCCACAACTAAAGCATCGAGATTCGTTACCATTGCTGGACGACCATTCAAGTACTGTGCTTTTGTTTTTCAAGATTTAGTACAGATTTATTCAATATTTGCTTAACTGCTGATTTATGAAAGTCTTTTTCAATGATATGTAATTAATAAGATTAATGCCAAAATGTGTTGTCAGTGCACCACTGGCTTCACCATTGAATTCTTTTAAACCGAAAAGTTGTATTTGTTTTGCTGAATACGATCGACTATTATGTAGGCCATACAAAATTGTAGAGTGCACTTAGATGCAAGACAAAACTAAGGCGAATAAACGCAGAGCTAGTTGACTTGTTCAATCATTGTAGATAGGGTACGTTTGAGCCATTCCGAGCTGTGCTGACGAGCCCCTGAAGGGCGAAGCACGGTGTCTATCGCTTCGGAGGAATGAAGTGCTTAAATTGTTCAACTCACAGAAAATCTCTAAATGTCAAGCAGCCCATTGTTTAAGTTGGGGTGACAGATTATCATTTTCAGTGAATAATTTTTCTAAAGAATAAAGAAACCTTCGAGATGAAAAAGAATTGTTCATTCCTATAAGGCGCGCATGATTTGAAATTGAATGACCAATATGAGTTTTCATGTTGTGTGATGTGATTGATGAATTTGCAAATTAAAGATATTTTTTTCGTGTCCTCAATAAGTAGTAGGCTTCTTAATAGGGTAATTTTCAAATGACATCGTCATCGGTTAATACATGGTCAATTTGAATAATTCCTCAAAAATCCCATGTGAGCAATCATGGACCCGACGCAATTCATCAGTAACCAAAAGTTGATTTTGACTGAATTGTACCTTCTATTTAACAAATTATTATGATCAGTCATTGCTTAAAGTAAGTGACTAATGGAGATGTCTTGATGTTGAAAAGCAGGTTCTTGTTAACTAAATACATTTAGGCAATGTTACATCAAACTGAAAATGTGATTTTCAAAAGCTTTGATGTTTTAAAAACCAGTGAAAATATTTGTTAAAAACAGTTTATTGCTATCCTTTAGGTGCGTAGACTTCTCAAGACGTAAATTGATGCCGAATGTCACTTTGCTAATGCCCCTTTTCCGAAGCTAAATATTACTTCATCGACATCAGCTGTTCTTAAAATCGATTATATGTATATAAACATTTCTCAGATTGTTTTGTTTAGTCTATCATCCATTTCATGATACCTGCGGAAAATTTTGATGAATTTCATAGTGTAAAATGGTAAAGACAAAAAATATTGCTAGATTTGTCCAGCCAGCTATCAACTGATATGAGAAATCTTATATTATTTGAATGGTAATCGTGTCTTAGATAATGCTCACATGAGGAGATGAAAATTACTACATGAATGTACCACTCAAGGATATGGAGTCGAAATCCGCGCAATCCTATCATTTAGCATCCCAGATGTAGTGAAAAATATATAAATCTTGAATCTAGTCTGGAGTCGGAGTTCTAAACATGAGTTTACTCCGACTGTTGCTGACATTGTCTCGATAGCTATAATTTTTGGCGCACTGAAGCATGTTTGTCCCTTACCGTACCAAAGCTGGCCATTTTTGTCCACTATAGTTTTCAGCAATGTGCCACTTTTTTTGTAGAGGGTTTCAGATATTGAGCTGCTCCAAATTTAAAGGTTTTAGAATGAAGCTTCAACTTGTCTTGTTTTTGCTTTTAATGTTCTGCTTTATTTTTTTCTAATCAAAACAAATTGGCTGCCTGGACACTTTTGGTCAACCTTGGTATTCCACGCTGTGTAAAAAGCACATGATGTCAAAATTGACTTATTCTATTTTCGAATTATTACTCCAAAATACAATAGCTGTTAATTAATTGCCCATTACACATATTTAGTGAGGCACATTTTATATTTGCTCAATAGTTTTCATTCTTATACTCCTATGTGTAGCTGCCTGAATTTTCCAAAGTCCAACTCAGTGATGGAGTGAAACGAAATCAAAATAATTGGAAAAGTCTTTGACAGAAGTTGGCTTGGACGCGCGCGTGCGTGTCCGCATTGTCTTCTGATACACACTGTAAACTGTACACCGTCAAAAACATCTGAAATAACCGCTAAGCTTCACAGAAAAACTTCACAGAAAATATCCGTAAATATTTGTTAAATAATGACGTCACAACGTGATGAGTGATGACGTAACAGGTAAAATCCGTTCATATCAGATAAAAACGTCTGCTTTTTCGGATATTTACAGCAAGACTGTAAAAAACCGTGAAACTAATTTTATCTGTTAATTTTAGCGGATATTTACGGTTTACAGTTTACAGTGCATGTAAATGACAAATTGTTTAGGAGAAAAACAGTCGAAGATCTCAGCCACAAGCTACTTGCACCTTGTCTTAACACTAGAATGGAGGGCTGGAAGGCCATTAACTTTAATGGTATTTCACGGGAGCTGAAGGACATAGCGGTAGGTCGCAGATTTGTGAAAATGCAGCCTACATATCCTGTGGACAACCAAAATACACGTGGAAGGTGTGATGCCTGTATAAACCGCAGAAGAACAAACCAGACTTGCGACATGTGTGGGCATATGTTTGCAAATATCACTTATCTACAAGGTGCCTTCATTGTGTATAAAAATCTTTCATTAAAACTTATAGTCTTTAAGATATGTATTAGATGAAATATGGATGTTTGCTTCATAAGAATACTTCGTATTTTTTTAGTATTCTAAGGCAAGAGGTAGGTGGACACTTTTGGCCAGCCTTGGTATTCTACGTTACTATAAAACATTGGGTATAGCAGTAAATAGTAAGGGTTGTATTGCATGATTTTTGAAAACAAACTTCTAAACAAGGCTTTAAAATTCCTATAAAATATATGTAGGTTTCAAAGTATTATTTTCAAACGAGACGTAGTTTTACTGTAGTCTCAAATTATCTGTGCAGTCTTATTCTGAAACTAACGTCTGATGAAGATCACAGTTGCATTTGAAATTTTAACAGTAATGTTTACATATCTCCAGCGTAAAAGCAAACTGTACCGGTGGCTTGAAATTTTGGAATTTGCTTGAGAAAAATGCAACTCAAGTCTCCTGATACAAGAAATGGTCGTCCATGCATGGAGGATAAATTATGACTACTGAAATGCTGATGGCTCTACACTATTAGCCTGCAGAATCTCACAACTTAGTCATCAAGAACTCTTCGTCCCACCAACACCCAAACACTTGACTATGCATTTGAATTGTATTATTGACTCAAAAAATACATGCGAACCGATAACTGTTAGCCGGCACTTGCTCTACCCTTGTAATGCTAAGATCTTACCCAACTTAACACTGAGTTAACACTAAGGCCCATATTCAATTTTCGGAAGAAATGTCCTCACAAATTGGTTATTCTATCATGGGATCACCTACAAATCTTGAAACTGCTCGAAAAAATCAAAACTGCATTTATTTCGTTATTGCGACATGCTTCACCTGTTCTTCGAACCCTCATACTACCAACAGGAAAACAAGCTTGCAGATAGAGCTTGCAGCTTGCAATATAATTTACAAAGACAATTTTTCAATTACAATATTATGAGCTGTCTGCTATTGTACCTTGTAACCATCTTATAACCATTAAATTGCAGCAGCATTTTCTTAGAATGGGACAATGATAATAACAGTCAACATTAAAGAAATTGATAGAATGAAATCTATGCAACGTATCTACGATGTAACAACACATAGAGCGCGCGAGACCTGTGCTACAAGAAGCACGCCAGTGACTCATTGATTCGATTGAAGACAGTCACTAAAATATATAATTTCTGAGTTTCTATTGGACATTCATGCTGGAACTCAATATTTCCTTCGTAGCCGTAATATTCAGTCCAGTGCATTCGAACATTTGAGTGAGTCAGTGAACGAACACAGTCTTCAGTCGTTCATCGGTAAACGACCGAACTGAACGAACGGAATAGTCCAGATACAGCCACTGACCTGAACTGAACTGAAATGGGAATATGCCGCTCATGAAATACATTGACGTTTCTCCAATTATTACAATTCTTACAGATATATTGAGATTAGCGTTTATTCCTGTATCTACAAATCTGATTATTGTTGATGTGGTATTCTTGTAACTAGATGTATCTTTACATATGTACATAGTAAATGCATTGCATGAGTAGATCCCTTTGATTTAGAATCACATTTTCAAATGTTTTGATACAGTAAAAGAATGAGTGTGGCAAATTTTGGTGACAGTAATTTATTCGGAAGTTCCACAAAGTTCCAATATCGCTATATAAGATACCTTTAATAGTGATTGTCAGCAAGCAAAGAAGTCGAGGAGATTCATATTTCCATTTAAATATCTGACAATTTGACGCTTTAGATAACAATTTCATTGTAAATTTTCAAAAGCTCGTGTAGCATAAACATACGGACATGTCAAATATATGCAACAATGCATGATTTTTCTAGGACTGTATAACTTGATGTATTTTCAAATTTAGAATATTACAACTGAAACATGCAACCGGTTTTCTCATGTCTCAAAGTCACTAACTTTCATGCATAGAGTACATTTTTGCATGTGCATTAAAATTCTGATCACCATCGCAGCCGTTTATGATTTCAGATATTTTAGTTAAATGTCAATATTACATATTATGTAGCTATGTTGTTTTGTAGTTATGCTTTGCATTATTTTTTATGAATACAATATGAAGAAGAAAATTGTAAGCCAAAACAAAGCAGGCTGTTTTGATTCACATAACAAGCATTTTCTGTATATTTCATCGGTATTCCTTTAACATGAATATTTATCCCTTACCATAGGAAAATCTGTATCAGTTTACACCTGCAGGTGCCTTGGAATGTGTATTAGAACATGAGCATGAAGATAAGTGTGCGTAAACGTGTTTTTGATACTTGAATTTCCATGTATATTCACAAGAGAGTACGTGCAAGAGGGCTAAAAAACATGAACATTTGTGTCCTAACTTATACAAATCTTATTACGCCATGCAGGTATCTAAGAAAGTTATCTACAAGGTAAAGACGTAAATGTTCTTCGATCTAGCGGCTTGAACACCTAAGCGTTTTCACAAGACGGTAGTTGTAAAAAAAATAATCTTTTATTGATGCTAAAACTCGCAAGTTTGTGACTTAATCTGTAAAAATCTGCATCAGTTTACATCTGCAGATAGCTACACGTGTTTTTGAACCAGTGACTAAGAAATCTAGCCGCTTGGAAAGGACAAAATTCAGAAAACATGCCTGATTTTGGTAAGAGCCATGTGGAAGGTAAATGCAGTAAGTGAGATAAAACTGCAGCGCATCATTTTTATTGGCCGGTCATCATTTCGAAAGACTCGTGACTTTGACTGGAAAGTTCAGAGTGCTCCGCTAACTATATTGTCCTAGATTTTTTCTCTCCAATATGAGCACATTCTTAGAACTATTGCCATTTGTGGCGGGTTGCAGTGTAATGCGCTGTAGATTGCTTGGACTAGAGGGTTTTCACCAGATATAGAATGTCTTGCTTAGGTGTAAACTTGTGACGCATTAATAAGATTATCAGAATGAATGACCATTACAGATGATGTACATGTATATTACAGGCATTCAGTGTTACTTGTTGAATTGATTTAAGAAATTGCATGAACATACCAGAAAAGAATTGCTTTCGAAGGACAGCATGAAATCATTCATGAATGCTCAGTCTTTCCGGTCACACCCCGACCCGGAAGAGTAATCAATTAATTACAATTATGGCGACAGACAATCAAAATGTTTCATCGATAAAAGGTTTTGCCGTTAAAACGACACTGCTAAAAAGTTGTCACTTACTACATTATTCGCTATATATTTAAGATATTTGAGAGTTTAAAATATGAAAAATTAAATTATAGAAGTGATTCAAAAAATATCTTGGGATCGCATTCCTTACTGTGTACTTGAATATGTGCCAACTTTGGGGTTATCACCGAATAACATATTATTTTTTATAAGGTTAAACGAAATTTCTATGCATGTCGATCACTGCGGCTACAGAGAAGAATCCAAAGCAGCTGATGACATCTGATTACACACATTTTATAGAATTTTGTATTTTTCCTTTTTTGTAAGATTCTGTGATCGGTCTGATTAATCAATGAACATTTGCAGAAAGCAAGTCAAAATTTGCAGCTCAGTTTGTTTTCCATATTCACTTATCAAAGAATAATAATATGCCATAACTGAAACCAGAGGACAGTGTTGCTTCTGAATATGATTTGAGCAGGTGACATAGATAACAGGGAAAATTAGTGAATTAAATCATTTTCTAACCCGCCTCTTTGTGATTAAAACTTAAATAACCATCAAATAACTCCAAGACTGTCTTATGAAAAATCGATTACAATAAAAAAACTCACAAATTATATGAGAATGCATATTCTGATTTGAAATATGGCTATTTACCGATCAGTGGGCGTGGTGTAATAGAAACATTTTGATGAAGAAATTGCACCATTTTTCGGAGACATCGAGTCATATTGATGCAGTGTGATAACGTCAGTACTTGCTTACATGACAACCGTAGCTCTCATTTAAAGACTGTTAATGCATGTAAGTTCTGCAATGATGTTGATATTGGATAAGTAGTGATTTGGATGCATCGCTCATGGAAAATTTTGTCGTCTAATGTTGGCCTTATGCGACAATTTTGTTTGCGTCATCTGCAGGTCGATGCTTTTTCATATGCATTGCACATGTAATCAATTGATCCTTGATGGATATACCAAATACTGATACGAATATCCTGGTCAAATGATCTTAACTGTCGAAGAAGAATTCCTTTTGAATACAAAACTTAATTCTTGGACTCCCGTCTTAAAAACGACAGGAATGCAGATACAACCAGATTGAGATATGCATTCTTTCCAATTGTAGTATGATCATAATTTGCTTAAGAATCTGAAGCTGTCATAACTTTGCAGTTCTCATGGTATGAACATTCTACCGCATATGCAAATCACAATGTCATAATAGCTTCTGAAATACAGTACTCTCCCTATCATGCGACTTTTGAAATACCAATGAAAAATAGTCGCATAAGCGGGGTAGTCGCATAAAAGAGTTTCATTGTTTCAGTACAGCCTCTTCAACAAGCATCATACTTTTTATATGAATATGTGAATTTTGCTTTTTTAAAAAGACACAACAGCATGGATTTCATATAGTCATGTGCCAAATATTATATGTGTACGCATCTAAAAATTCCTCTTAACACAAAATTACAAATTTAACCTGTTTAAAGTAGTCACTAATTTTCGACTGCCTGTTTGACTCTTTTTCCCATCGACTGAATCTCATTGTTGGCTGTTATCAAAGAATTGATAAATTATTGTATTGCTGTGTCTCGATCGCGAAAGTTAAAAGTTCATCCAAGTATGGAGAATGGGCAAAATTATGAAGCGGCAAAAAGTGGCAAAAAGTTATGAAGCGGAGAAGTCGCATACCAGGAGGCCGCCTAAGAGAGGGAGCACTGTACTTCATATTATTGTCACTGCGTTTCTCAGTATCTTAGTTTTAGCGGGACTTTGATAAGAAGTTGAAATGTTTTTGAATTTGGCCCAGTGGAAAGTCAAATAAGTGACATTAAATCAAACGTGCACCCGCAAACATTTTAGGATTTTGTATTCTGACATATCATATGGTGGTTTGTTATCAATTTTGCTTCATTTATTTTTAATTTTATTTTTGCATATTTTGCGTGTTTATGATCTTATGCCCCAACGCACATCTAATATTCGCAAAATCATTAATATTAATGATTGTGTGACTTAATGAATGTCATTTTTACATACTTTTATCTTCATGTATGTTGCGCATTCTTAACCCTCGCGGCCCCCTTGCGAATACTTTGAATATCTTTTAAATCAAATAAGCCATGGCCACCAGATTTCTAGTAGCTTTCTTTCTACTTATTGTGCAACTTTTGACAGAAGGAATATAAATTTGGCACAATTCTTTTGGCCTGAGATATATTTTGAGATTTGAATGCTTGGAATATTTTGGCTGATTTCGGCATATTCATTTCTAATGTATATTGCGGCATCAATTTTTGATGACAAAAGTTGAAGTCACATATTGGATTCTTCTTATTAATATAGAGATATTCACAAACGCAAAAAATTTGAATTTGTAATTGTCAGCTTATTCTGCATGCACGTTTGAAATTTGAAATTCAAATTTTAAATAGGATTTTCTATGATTTTTTTTACTTTTTAGTTCTTCATTTCATCAGCAATTGCTGAAAATTTTCCGAATCATGTTGCTTTTAGCCTCAGTGTCTTGATAAAAGTCACCGAACTGATTGTTTCTTCACCTGTAAAAACGAAATACTAGATTGTGCGATTACAGTGCTATTTCAGCTGAAGTAAAGGTTTGGACTATTTGACCTTTGAGTTCATCTAATACAATGATGTAATCTCACAGCGATTAAAAATCATCGTTTTATTAGCCACCTTAACCAGAACTTTCGATTAGTATATGGTTTGTTAGTTTAAGTTGTCATTTTCTATTTCAAATAGTGATCTAATGGAAATTTGCTAAAAATTGCCGTTTTTTTTACCTTTGACCATCACTTCAGCCTAGGGATGACCTTAGAAACAAAGCTGATGCTGCTTTTCTGGATCCTCTTTCAATGCCTATTCGATTGATGCATGGTTTGGCAAATTTGGTGCAATAGTTTGGGAGATTAGCAGGGGTGTGGCGCGTTCGGAAAAACACCCATTGGAGCGAGGGCTAAACGATTAGTTTGTTAAGATGGTATTCATCGCTTTCATCAAATATTCTGACAACTATCGGACAAATAGTTTGCTGAATCATATTTTGATGACTTCTGATGTCAATTCCATTTATTGACTGCTTATACAACATTTCCATAGATATGAAAGATATGTTATATTGTTCGAAATAGAATGATTTATAATCTTCATTAAATAGATGTTTATCCTACTTTTCAGCATCTCTATGGTGATGGCGAAGATTCCATGTCAGTGGAATTAGGGCTTGCTGCATCACATGATCTCTTTTCGAGATTCACTGTCTGAATATGGAGTTTAAGTATCAGTAGGCTTACTTGACGTTCATTTTTTCATCAAAGTGCCGTCTAAAAATGGCAAGGCAATTAGGTCATGCTTTTTATCAGCGGCTAGGGCGAGAAAAGGAAAACACCGCAAAAATTAGAAGAATTCAAGATATCATCAGAGGATTCGATGAAGGGTGCGAAACGGTTGCACAAAAGGACGGTTCCTGTAGACCGCGTTCAAAGTGGCTGCATGATAACATCGAGGAAATTAGAGAATTAAGTGAGGATGACAATCAATTAACTTGTGAATGACATTTACCTTTCAAACTGGCAGTCAAGGAGCGATTTGTTAATCAGATGCTTCTTAATATGTGAATATTAAATATTCAGAAGGTTTATATCAGTCACGAGATTGTCAGCCCCGCTTAATTCTCTAATTTCTTCGATTTCTATCATTGCAACCACTTTGAACGGGGTCAACAGGAGCCATCCTTTTGTGTCACCGTCTCACACCCTTCGTCGAATTCTGTGATGACATTCTTCTCATTTTTCGGTGTTTTCCCTTTACCCAAAGCGCTGACAAAAGTATGGTTGGCTAATTTGTGTCGCATAGTAGCCTAATCATTTTTAGACGGCGTCATGATGAGAAAATGCATGTCATGCTATTAGTGCGTGCATTCTATATTCAAACAGTGAATCTCGAAAAGAAATCATGTGATACAGCAAGCCCTAATTGATACTCACTGACATGGAACATTCACCATCAACATAGAAACGACTATCAACCAAAATAAACATCAGTAGTAAGTAAACGGCGAACACCCGACCGGCGCCCCCCCCCCTCTGGAACGACAGAGGTCTGTCGTGGTGTGCCGGCCAGGTGGGTCCAGGTTCGCTGACGTCCCCCCCTCCCTTCGATAAACGACAGAGTGTCGTGGTGGACTTGGGCGACCGCCAGGTTTTGTCTTGAGGCTATAGTGTGTGATGATTTTCGTGAAATCTGATGAATGTTGTGTTGTAAAACGGGCTGTTTCGAGTGGAAGCAGTGCTCGGATGTGAAAACGGAGGCCAGATTTGGATTCAGCGTGAGATTCTGCATCTGTATGGTGAATTTGAAAGCAATCGGAGAAACAAATTTTCGCTGACGTCCCCCCCGGCACCAAACTTCCAATTTTGCTTCTAGTGATCGTAGAAAGTAGTGCAATAGCTCGTTTGAAAGCTAAGAGTGAGACAAATTCACTGAAAGAAACGGCTTGTTCATATCTGTCTTCGTTTAGATGTGAGACGCCATTTAAGATTTTGGGAGATTGGCGAAAAAACGAGAGTTAGAATTTCCCAAGAAACAGCTCCAGCGGGCGAATGAAGGCTCGGATTGGTAAACGGAGGCCAGATTTGGAATCAGCTTGATGTTATTGTCCAATGAGGATCATCATCCAATGAGAATCAAGCATTTCTATATAAATAGCGAGCCTTCCACAGTGAGAATCATTCCATCGTTGAATCGCACGAGTGACCAACGCACATTTTCTCTCTCTATATTCTATTATCCAACTAAAATGGTAAGTCGCTACTTTCCTCCCTCTCCTCCCTTGAACGTAAATTTAATACAATCTTTTTCATTTTCAGGCATCTACTCCATCTGCTGCACTAGCAGGACAAAATGGCGGTCAAACGTTACAAGGTTCGCTACGATCAGATCATCTACAACTGAGGCCAGTGGAAGAAACAACCAAGGTACATAATCCTACACCGCTACAGCGTAAATTTAAACAAGTCTTGCGTTATGACGATCATAGCGTAGTACTCCAAACGGGAATGCTCCCTTCCACGGATGTCAAGCTAATGCACAATCAGTATGGGGACTACATACTGATCCCCGTGAGTCCGTACATTCGCCACCAACTTGATATTATTGAGGAGTACGTGACATTAAATATGGACATTCCTACTCCTCTTGCTCAAGAGTGGAAGGCGAGAGATGACAAGGATACTCCCTATAGAAAGATTTGGGATGGTAATCAAATTTGCCTACCGGTATCACATTGGTGTACTTACTATAAGAAGGAGGGAGATCAGTCAATACCCATCAGATGTGATGAGCTCGGAGAAGGTACTTGGGATATCCTTTTCAAAGTGAATGGGCTATATTATGGTCGGCACAAGGATAATAAAATAGCCTCTCTCTCCATGCATATGGAATCCATCCTATATATTCCAAAACCACCCAACGTGGACGACATAATTGATCAAATCCTTAACAGCAGTGGTACGAAGCGCAAGTCGGAGAAGAATGCTGCCTCAAAACGCAAATCAAAGAAGGAGAATTACTAGTCCTTTCCTAACTCTACCCTATGACAATTCGCTTATGTGCTTTGAGTGTCGTAGACGTGGCCTTATTAGATACATTTTACTTCTTCGTTGCCATCATATCATTTGTGTATTTTGTCGTGAAAAGCATCGATGTAATTCTTCATTTTGTAATATGTTATAGAACGTTTCCTTAGATGTGTAAATTTCCGTTTCAGGCTTCTATCATCATTTTTATGGATTGTGAGGGTGAACCTGTACAGGAGCTCAGTGCTATTGCGATGAACAATTGGACATATCAGATTGTTAATGTCTATCATCAACATGCCAACTGCGATCCCAATGTTGATCAATGGGCGAGAAAACACATTCATGGACTTAATCTGAAATATTTGCAAGACTATGGCTTTTCTTGTGAGAGTGCTCTTCTTATTGACTTTAAACGATGGTTAGCTGCTTTCAATGTTATACGCATCTTTTGTAATAATCCTGGTAAGGAGAGGAAAGTATTTCCCAATCTAATCATTGATGACATTTTGCTCCCACCTTGGGATAGTAGAGTGAATCAACACTACCATGAAGTCACGAAACGTTTTAAGGATTTGTGTGTTCCTATTTTGTCTGTTCGTTGTAGTAGCTACGTTCATAACCAATGCTTCTTTCCTCCTTACCTTAACACTGCCAAAGTCCTGTATGGTTATCATTGCTCGCTGTATGATAGTTACCAGCTGTATCTATTTTATCTGTTTCAAACCATTGATTTATAATGCATGCTTGTTACCGTTATTCAATAAATGTTACTATGAGAAGAGTTGTTTTCATGCAACGGATGGGTTAGATAAAGGGCGATCATGTCTTTCTCAAACGACTGCGGAACATTACATTTTCATAGGCAAAGTTTAAAAGGAGCTGTTCAAGATTATGTGATAAATTTTCATAAAGATGAGACCGACATCAAAGCAGTGGTCGATGATGCTAGCACTCTATTTCTAGAGTTAATGAATACATTCTCTGATAGCATTGTCATGGCGCGATTAGTTGCGAAAATTAAGTTTAGTCATTTTGGAAAGGAAGAGGTGGAAAGTCGCTCTTTCCATTTTGCTTCTTATTCAATGGAAGTGGTAGATCACCCCGAAGAATTTTTTAAAAGACATATGATAAAAATTGCTGAACGTCCTAACGCATTTAACCATCATGGCAGCAGTCTAGTGATTGAAGCGATTTCAGATATTCACATTCAACTTTCTATAAAGAAAAATTGAAAATGCAGTGGTACTTGATTGTAGCACAACTGGTTTTCGAGCTATGTCTGCTCACTCTCGAAGTATATTCCTTCTGTACATGCGTCTATTATTTAGAAAAGGCTAGCAAATTCATATCTTCAAAAAGACTTGCTATAGACATCAGTAACGGTGAAACTATGTGTTGCGATGTATGTAAGCGAAAGGATGGAAATGAAAAGCGCATCTTCAAGAGATGTAAGCATGCTTTTTGTCAACGCTGTTTCATACGTAATTGCATTCAACTTTGCCAATGTAACCACTGTGATATTGCTCATTTCGAGTGTCACTTATGCCGCAATAGTTAGTACCTATGCAAATGTGGTAAAGACAGGTTTTAGCAAAGACTAACACGAAAAATGGCGAAACGTAAAATGACGAAACGTAAAAGTCAAAAGTCTTCAAAGTTTTCTTCAGCCATTCAAGCTCTCCGACGAATGAAAGCAAATCAGCGATACAATGCTATACGACATACTAACGATAAATTCATTCGTGAAATTATTTCTCATGTGAGGAAGTTGAGGACGAAGAAATTAGCACCAAAACAACGAAATTTACTTAAGCGATATGCCACAAAATTGCGTTTCATCTCCAATCCTAAAGTCACCCTTCAAAAAAAGAGGGAAACTCTAACACAAAAGGGTGGTTTCCTTCCAGCGTTACTACCGATGCTAGCTCCTATCGTGGGCAACGTATTGGGTAGTATCTTTGGCTTTAAGCGTTAATTATGCAAATGTTGAATCTCAAAGTATTATAATGGATTTCTGACTTCAATGTGATAAAGTTCTGACTGTATCAGGTCCATCTCATGCAGGTAAAACTGTTTTCACGCTGAATTCATTGGATAAAAGAAGGGAGTTGTTTAAGGAACCTATCAATCGAGTGATTTGGTGTTATGGTATTTATCAACCGTCGTTGTTTCAGGAATTGCGAAGTCGCAACTTTATTCGACATGAAGGAATTATTCCAGTGGATAAACTTCAGTCTAATGATGTTGTTGTATTGGATGATTTATTAAAAGAAAGTAAGAATTCAAAAGATTTTACGGATATGTTCACTCGCGCAGCACATCATAAAAGGTGCTTTATCATCTATATCACACAAAATTTGTTTCCTGATGGAAAAGAAGCTCGTACACGAAACCAGAATACACACTATTACGCTATTTTTAAGAATCCACGAGATAGAAGTCAATTTGAAATTTTAGCGCGACAAGTTGCACCCAGAGGTTCAAAAGTCTTAATTGAAATTTTTCAAGCAGCTACTGAAAAACCACACGGTTACTTATTCATTGACTTTACGCAAGAGTGTCCGGAAGAATTTAGATTTCGAAGTGATATTTTGAAAACTCCCATGATTATCTACAAACTATGAGTTCTTATTCTCGCATGATTGTTATTCCTCAGGATGAATATGTACAATTGACTGCCATGCAGCAAGTAAAGCAACCTCTTGCAAATCAAATGTATAGGAAAGAAATAGATTATCAGCAAAATGTTCACATCAAAGATCCACAACGTGCTGTATTATTACAATCGGAAACTGTTGAGCAATTAAAAAACTTGAAGAATAAGATGCGTGACTCTGTATCGACTGCTACACCTTTAGTATCTCGCGCACATGCCATATCTCTTTTCAATAGTATTGAACCCCATCTCAATGTAAATGATAGAGGAGAAATCATTACAGATGAAAATAAAGTGATTGATGCTTCACGTTATGAAGACTTGATTCAGTATGCGACACGTAGAAAGCGCCGTCAGGGCTATGTTCCACCTGGTTGGACATACTTTCTTAAACTATTGAAAAAGCATAATGTACCAAAATTTGCTTTGAATAATGAGACATTGAAAGAACTTGATTCAGCAGTGGCTACTGCTCCAATGCTTCAGACGATGAAAATTCCAACAAATTGGTTTAAGATGTCACCTGCTACATCCCCTCCCACACTCACTAAGCAAACAAGAGGAAGAACTCGACGTAGATCTACGCCACCACTAAAACTAGTAAAAGGAAAACGTAAAACAGCTCATCCCAAGAAATACATGTTCTCAGACTATTAACATGAAGCAGATGTGTTGCTTGCCATGTAATGAACCGCCAGAGGTGAATGTCGTTGTCACTTGCACTTGCTGCGCCAGCTCTCACAATGAAACCCCTAAGCAATGTGAACACGATCGCAAAACCGCTAAAGCTAAATGCTGCAGTTGTTGTAAATGTAGAAAGGGAAGAAAACAAAAAGATGAGAAGGAGGAAAAAGAGTCAGCCGTCATCGACTGAACGTTTGAAGTCAATCTATTATGATGTAAAACATCCGGCAGGATTTGCATCTATCAAGAAATTATCAAAAGCGAGTGGTCTTCCACAATCACAAGTGAAACGATGGTTAAAGGGTCAGGCTACCTATACACTCCACAAACAAGCGAAAAAGAAGTACCGCACCCGCCATTATATTGTTCATGAGATCGATGAACAGTGGCAAGCAGATTTGTGTGATGTTGCCTCCATTTCATAACATAACTCGGGTAATAATTTTATTTTAACCGTCATTGATATTTTCTCGCGTTATGCGTGGGCTCAACCTTTAAAAACTAAAGAAGGGAACGGAGTAACAAAAGCATTTCAAACAATTTTTCGAGAAGGTCGCATTCCAAAAAGAAATCAGAGTGATCAAGGAAAAGAGTTTGAAAATCAGCATGTGAGAAGATTATTTGAGAGGCATGACATTGAGTTGTTTAGTGTAAAGAGTGCTTATAAAGCTGCTCTCGTTGAACGTTTTAATCGCACATTAAAAAATCGCTTGTGGCGACATTTTACTGCCAACTTGAAACAAAATTGGACAAAGGTTCTACAAGATACACTCCATGCCTACAATCACTCTGTTCATCGTTCTATTGGACTCAGACCAGTAGATGTAAATGCTGACAATGTAGATAAAGTGCGCGAATCATTCCAACGTAAACGCACTCATGTGAAAAGTGATGTGAAAATTGGTGATAAAGTTCGTATCTCAAAAGTGAAAAGTGTTTTTGCTAAAGGGTACCTTCCGAATTGGACAGAGGAGGTATTTACAGCATCAAGGATTTACCAAAAAGACTCTCCCACCACCTACAAGTTGAAAGATTACGATAATGAAGAAATTGAGGGTAGCTTTTACCGCGATGAGATTGAGGTAGTCACTGAAAGTGAAACATATTTGGTAGAGAAAATCATTCGATGCTGTGCTATATGTATGGACGAGGTGAAAACGAGCGTTGTCACGAGGATGCGTATTTATATGTTGTGAAACATGCACATCAAAATCACTTTCAGTTGTGATCAATTTATCATAGCATATATAAACAAATATCAAATACATCACATTCCTCCCCTCTTGACAATTAATCATTCATAAAAAGTGAGGAGGTTCAATCACACGATTTGATCTACGCAAAGGTTGCGTAATGTCGTTTGTAGTCATGGTCACAGTCTCAGCAGCTTCGCTGTCTGCATCGCCAGCTCCAGTGACGGTATCGCGAGTTTCGTTGTCCACATCACTCTTTCCATCCATTCGTTCGACCTTGATTTGATCCATGTGTCTGGTATGAACCTTGTTCTCGACATCTCGCACACTGACGCAAGTCGATCCAGTAGTTGAGATCACCGATCCAGGTTCGAAGGTACTCGAGGAGCCACAGAAGTTTTGGAATAGCACAGGTTGCTCCGGTTCTAGCAGATTCATGGGCAGCTTCGGACGGAAATTGAATACCATTTCTGCAGGACTTCTATTGCCTTTCACTGACGCATTTCTGTATTGTAGCAAAAAGCTGTGCAAGCGACTGTCTATGTCTCCCTTTCCTACCGTTGCTTTCAAATGGAGCTTCAGATTCCCTAAGAATCGCTCAGCTAATCCATTACTTTTTGGATGTGCAACTGGAGTATGCCAAACACTTATGCCTCTCTTGCGCATATAATCCATAAAATCATCAGAGCGAAATACAGGTCCGTTATCTGCAACAATGGTTTTTGGAACTCCAAACATCGCAAAAATATTTTTCAATGCGTTCAACGTTTCTCGAGTTGACAATCCTGTGGTTCTTACAACAAATGGGTAATTGCTATGAGCATCAACAACGACTAAAAAGTAACTATTCTCAAATGGACCCATGTAATCCATATGGATTCTGTCAAAAACGTGTGAATTCTCTGGCCAACTGACATCTGCATTCACATTAACCTTCGGTGGAACCTTAATCTTGCTACAATCCTGACAATCTCTGCATTCATTTTCAATCATCTGATCAATGGAAGGCCACCAAACTTGATTTCTAGCAATCGACGTCATCTTAACAATTCCTAGATGAGATGAGTGCAAAGTTTTTAAAACCTTTTTTCTCAGAGATCTCGGTATGACCAAACGATTTTTCCTGTATAGTAGACCTTTATGAAACGTCAACTCACTTCTCACATGGTAATATGGACGCATGTTTTCAGTCAAATGTTTTAAAACTCCTGGCCATCCGAACTTGACAAAATGTTTCAACTTGGAAAATTCTTGTGAGGACTCAAAGCAATCACGAACTTCTTTCTCAAGATTTTGGTCTGGTTCAAAAAATAGATCGATCGCACCCAACATCAAATTGTTCATTGTGCAATCCGGTTTCAATTCTTGATAACATGTCAGCTACTGGAATTTCATTCGTTCGCTTTCCGACAATCGTATAATCATGGCTTCCTAGAAAAATTGACCATCTCAAAATTCGCTGGTTTGCGTGAGAACTTCTACAGCCATCAGGTTTGAACAAAAATTCTAACGGCTTGTGATCTGTAACAATGAAAAATTTCCGACCGTACAGATATTTGTGCAATCTGCGCACAGCATAAACTATCGCTAAACCTTCTCTGTCTAGTTGGGAGTAATTCCTTTCAGCAGAATTCAATGTCTTGCTAATGTACAACACTGGCTGACCTTTTTGCTGCAAAACAGCACCAACAGCAGTAGGAGAAGCATCACAAACAATCTCAATGTCATCCTGGGGATCAAATGGTTTTAGAATGCCTGAAATAAGTGCGGTCTTCAAGGTTTCAAATGACAATCTAGCATCTCTGTTCCACTTAAATTCTCTTTTGGTCACCATGTCACGTAACGGTTTCACTGTGTCCGAAAAATTCTGAATAAACTTGGAATAAAATCCTACGGATCCAATAAATCTCTGGACTTCCGCAAATCTTTCGGTTCTGGCATCACAAGTAAATCACTGACCTTAGACGGATCCGGCAACAACTTCGATTGACCTGAAAAATCAGAATCAGCATCTATCAGATATCCTAGATGTCTCACTTTTGTTTGGAGATAACTCGATTTACTTTCATTAATCGAAAATCCATTCACGGACAGTCTCCGTTTCACTTCAGTCAAAATTGTCTGGTGATCATCAGACCTAGAAGTGGCTATCAGAATATCATCCATATGACAGTGTACTTGAGGTAAATCCCTGGTCATTTCCAACATAATCGACTGGAAAATGTGTGGTGAAGATTTTACTCCAAAAGGAAGAGATCTGTACTTGTACAATCCAAAAGGTGTGGAAATCACAGTAAGCATCTGAGATGAGTCATCAAGCCTTACTTGCAGGTACGCATCTGTTAAATCAATTTTCGAAAACAAATTGCATTTTCCTAGCTTGCTCAATGTATCATCAATTTCTAATCCTGGGACTATGGTTGAAGGTATGTGTGGGTTGATCGTAGGTTGGTAGTCGCCACAGATGCGAACTTTTCCATTTGGCTTATGCACAACGACAATCGGTGTAGCCCATTCAGAACTTTCAACCTTTTCAATAATGCCAACTTTGGATAGTCTGCTCAATTCATCTTTCACTGGTTCTTCCAACGCATACGGTAACTTGCGTGGTTTCATGAAAACTGGTGTAGCACCTGACCTAATCTCAATGGACTTGACAAGTGGTAAACTCACTTGGTTAATATTCAGTTTCAATAAACTCATTCGATTTATGATATCCATTCCCAAAACAATGTCAACCACGTGGAAATCAACTTCACTTCGCTTCTGACCAACCTCAAAGATCACATTTTTCAATAAACAAATAATATTGACAACATCACCAGTGTAAGAAGATAGTGACAAGCGATAATCAACAGCCTTACACTTCAAATTCTCATATCTACTCACAAAGTGCCAAGGTATCAAGGATCTGACTGCACCGCTATCAACTTGGATCTCCAAATCTATTCCATCAATCCTTGCATCTACCATAATTTTGGAACTTCCATCTCCTGAATTTACGCTCAAAATGGACTCGGGCATTGCTTGGTAGTTAGAGTAAGTAGACATTTCTCGAACTTTATTAACATCAGAAATCAGTTTCACTCTGTTCATGCATACTTTTGCAAAATGGTTCATTTTCTTACACAGACTGCATGCCTTGCCATATGCGGGACAAGCACCACGATTGTGTTTGTTACCACAGAACTTGCATGAAAGATTCGGATCATGAGTAGCAGAATTGGATTGTTTCTCAAACTTCTTTGGAACATCATGGACTTGCCTAGGCCTATTGGGCTTAAATGGCTTTCTTTTACTCATATCGACACGGTTGACCTGTAATGGACGTAAAACTGCTTGACAGCTTGCAACCTCCTCGGACGCTGCAGCTATACCAACCGCTTTGTCAAAAGTCAGTCTTCTCTTCGAGTAACAACTTCCTCAAAACAGCTTCGTCACTCAGACCCATCACGAATCTGTCCCTAAGCATGGAATCCAATTGCTTACCAAAATTGCAAGTCTCAGCCGCTTTCCTAAGCTTGTTAACGTAAGTAGCAACACCATCACGATCCTGTCTGATCAAATGGAACTTATACCGCTCCGCTATCTCTATCGTCTTCGGACGTAAATGCGATTCAATAGAATTCTTTATATCAACATATTTCCGGGCTGAAGGCAAAATTGGAGCCAACAGTGTCTTAATCTCATAATACGCGTCCTTCCCTACAACAGTCAAGAATAAGTCAGTCATCTTCGACGTGGGCTCTTTCGCAGTAATTTCATTGTCTTCAACGCCTTTCGCTCTTGCCAAAGCCTCAAATCTCTCTTGCCAGTCGTTGGTTGCTTCGCGCTGCCATGGCATTGGCTCAATTCTGAATTCCATATTGATATATCACTGAAGTTTCTTCTCAATTCGTGAAAGAACAGTCAATTCGTCGCCATATGTGCTATATGTATGGACGAGGTGAAAACAAGCGTTGTCACGAGGATGCGTATTTATATGTGTGAAACATGCACATCAAAATCACTTTCAGTTGTGATCAATTTATCATAGCATATATAAACAAATATCAAATACATCACAGATGTAAAAAACGACAAGGTGAAGAATGGTGTCTTGTTAAATGGACTGGTTATCCTTCAAGTATGAACTCTTGGATGCGTCGTGCCGACATCTTTCATCTAAGTGATCGACAGTGATTCATGCAAAGTTGTAACTAATAATGTTTAGGGTTTGAGCTATGAATCCAACTGCCTCATTTTATTCACGACCCTCCTATGTAAGTGGTGGAGGACAGATTTACATCGGCGCTCGCCGCCAACGTGGAGGTAGCATACATGGTGCGCTGAAATCTGTTGTAGCACCTCTCATATCCAATGTCGGAAGATCTTTAAAACGAAATGTTTTAAGTAATGCCGTTGGCTTTGCTGGTGATGTTGCTAGTGATCTTTCCAGAGGTAGAAGTTTTAAGAGCAGTTTGTTGAATCGTGGGAAGGAACGCGGTTTAAAAACATTGAAGCAGACCTTTGCTGGTGTTATTCAAGGTAAGAAATCGCCTAAACGAATGAATAAAGGAAGTAGGAAACATCGCGGAGCTGGTAAGGTGCGATCTTCAGTCAAAAGGCATTCACGCAAACGTCGCAGAGGCTCTAATCATTCATCAGGCGCTAAACGACGACGCTGCCATAACTTCTAATCATGGAGTGTAAAACTTCCGGGTTTTGTTTGTTTGATCAACAAGCCATACAGACAGATATTCTTAGTTCAAGTATTGTAGATTATCATCCTCGAACAGCTGAGAATGCTGGCCCCATTGAATTTGTTATTCCTGGTGGTAGTGATGACTACATAGATTTGAGTTATGCGATGGTTGATTTGAGGTTTAGAATTCAGCAAGCAGATGGAACTGCTATTGACGATACACATAAAATTGGACTGAACAATTTACTATTGACTACATTACTTCGCGATGTTTCTCTAACGATTGGAGAGCAGCAGGTGGAAGGTGGCCAAAGCGATTATCCCTATAAATCATATTTCAATCATGTATCACAGTTTCATCCAGCAGCACAAAAAAGTCATATGGAAGCCATGGGATGGTACAGAGATGAAGCAGGAAAATTTGATGCTGAAACAAACATAGGCTTTGTAAAGCGATCTGCTATGATTAAAGATAGTAAAGTATGTCAGCTATATGGTCCGCTGAATTTAGACTTCTTTAGACAGTCAAAGTTTTTACTCTGTAATACCAGCATGCGACTCAAGCTGACATTGAATAAGCCCGAATTTGCGCTGAATGCATTTGCTAAAGTTGACAATTTTAGAATTCATGTGGAAGATATTGCACTTTACATTCGTCGAGTAGTACCGAATCCAAGTGTCATTAGAGGGCATGCTGAAGGTCTTAACCGCCAAAATGCCATTTACCCCGTTCAGCATACAAAGCTTCTCACCTTTACAATTCCGAAAGATCAAAAGAGTTTCATGAAAGTTGGCCTCTTTCCATCGGAAGCACCGAAGCTCCTCATGGTGGCAATGGTTGAAAATGATCCATTTAATGGTAATATAAAGAAGAATCCTTTCAATTTTAAACACAATCAGTTAAGTGAAATTGCTTTACGTGTGAATGGTGTGAGTCATCCTGGTCCACCCTACAAACCAGATTTTGCTTCGGATCAATTTATGCGCAGTTATGTTGATTTTATGGATGTCTTTGGCTTTTACAATACGGATGACACCAACGGACTGACTATGAAAGAGTCTAAGAGTGGATATACTATTTATGCATTTGATTTGACTGCTGACAGCGATATTAGTGCCCCCTATCGTCAAGCGAACGTGCCTCATAATATTCGTTTGGATTTGACGTTCAAAAGAACACTACCTGAGACGATCAATGTATTAATTTATGCAGTCTTCGATTCAAATATTGAAATTACAAAGTATCGTGACGTGATTCTTCAGTATAATCGTTAATGAGTTGGTTGACTGCTGACGATATTAAAACTAAAGTACAGCGTAGTGCAGACGAAGCGACGTTGAAAGCGTTCGATAATGTCTATTCGCTCGATACCTTACCACCTGCAGTAAATCACTATCCCATCTTTATTGTGCTAAACACTCATTCGCAGAATTTAGGCGGTGAGCATTGGAAAGCGATCTTTATTGGAGAAGACCGACGTGGTGAACTATTTGACTCTCTTGCTCAACCTCCAAATATACCAACACAGCAGTGGTTGAGAAAACATACGCGTCAATATCAGCGAAATGAACGCATACTACAACATCCACTTTCATCAACGTGTGGTGCTTTTGTACTGTACTTCATCTTAAAACGTTTACATGTATCTCGATTTGTATCTGTTATTCAAAACTTTTCATGTAATCCATCCTCTAATGAAAAAATCATTTGTAAGTTCTATCATGATTTGAAATAAAAACATCATGTTAGAAAAATTGTTTTTTATTTTACAATCCGCTGGGTACGTACATACTCCATGAGATAGTCTAGGATCACATTTTCTTGTACATGAGATTTTAGTCCAGTAATGATCACTTTACTATTATGAAAGATTGCCACATGCACAGGTAACCAACAACTAATGAGAGCTGCAGGAAAACGTTCGGGTTCATAACACAAACTGTAACTGCTGGTACGAATCTTCAAAAATGATACACTTTCACTCAATTGAGTAGAGATCACCATATTGTCCACAGTCAGATTCGACATCACACACCTCTCCCTCTTCCATATCCGACGTAGTAGTCTTTGTAGCTCTAAGCGCATTGACTGCGCCGATGAATGAGAAAGGGCGCCGAGAATCTGTAGAGTCCCATTTGTGAAGAGTTGAAGATTCCGTGAATTGTTCATCTTCACCACTAACATTTGAGGACGGCCCGGGTAATACTTGCTGTTTGGAAGGTGTTGGTGTAATGTTGTGAGATAGATTTTGGTGTAGAGTCTGAAGCGACGGAGAATGTTGACGATGGTGTAGCGATGGCGCTTCATGATGAAAAAATGAGTAAATTGAGCGATGTACCTTCCTTTTATACTTTTCCCAACTACCTTGATGAAATGTGAAGTTAGTATGGAGTTGGGAATGATAGAGTTGAATTCGCCGCTTGTTGACGCGCAACCAGATGCGATTTCCAATACGTGAATGTCTTTTCATATAGAAGTATTTCAAATCCTTCATGATATGATGTAGAGATTGAAAATGACGATAAGATAAAGCAAACTCTCTTCTCACATTTCCAGTTGAATCTTTGAAATAGACGTTTCGATCATGATCCGTTTCAATACGTTGTAGGGAATCTAATTTCCAACTCATGGTGCGTGGTAGTCATGTCTGATTAAGATTTGCATAGTAGGGCGATGAACTCACGACGAATAAATGTCATGAGGGAGCGATGTATGTATCTTCTATACTTCTCCCAATTGTATTTGCGAAATGAGAAACAGTTTGCGGAATGAGAATGGCAGATTTGAATTTCATTTCTGTAATGTTGAAGCCAAACTTGATCACCCAAGGAGATGAATCTTAATGTTTCAAAATATTCCAAATCCCTCATGATATCATTGAGGTTGACAAATTGTCGCCATGTTAATGTAATACCTCTTGATGTATGACCATGAGAATTTTTGAAATGTACGTTTCCATCACGATCAACTCTGATATATTGTAGAGAGTCCAAAATCCAAGTCTTCATGATGTTATGCAACGCCGCAGATCAGCAATATCAAAATGTCGTTTTATCATATTTTGCTTAGCAATGCGGCCGCAAATAGATTTGCTAGTAATCGAGCCGCACTCTTTTCTACTCCCATTGATCATGCACAACAGCTAAATGGAAAGTGGGAAGTGGGTGTCACTCAACTTGTTCATAGCAACTGTGTCTATACTTTTGATATGAGACGTACAGCTGCTTACCAATGTGAAAAGGGCTGTCGAGTAAACATTCCACAGTGGCCAAAAAAGATCTCTTATCATGTAAAAAGTTTATATATGATTTCTTGAATAAAGCGTGTAAACATATTGTCCAATTTACTCCGCACAATGATGATCATAATTATGTACATCATGTAGTTGAGAAAGGTTGGATTGTTGGTTTAAGTCCAAGTTTAAGAAATGATTTAGGTTACCTCGCTAGCGCCTTAACAAGCTATGATAATTATAACGTTAATTACCACCCAAGTGGTCATAAACAGTTAATATATCGAGAGGAAGCTTATTATGTAGATCTTATTCCAAAAAATGAGAAGACGTTGGTGAAGAAGATTGTGATTAAGCCAAGACAGACAAACATGACTCGTGAAACATTATTGAAGAAATTTAATTATCTCCTTCGAGTTGATGGTAAACAAGTGGCAACACTGACTTATATCAAATCATCTAATCATATTGTAATAAGTAAATTAAATGATGATGATCTAGTATTAGTTTGTTCAAAAGATTTTCATCAGTTCTTACGACATCGTTCTGCAGCTGTTCATGGAAAATTTGATGTGCAACATTTACCATGTGAAAGGTAAAATCAATTTGATACAGAATGGACCGTATCTTTATACAGAAAGTGTGTAGAGCCTTTAGGTGGTATCTTACATGAAACAAGAGTGTTGATGCCTCGCATTATTACTTCAGTTAAATTGGTTGTAGATTATATAAATGAAGTGATTAATGAGCAACAAATTTCATTTTCTGAAAAAGAAGGTGTTTTGTCTCTCACTATAAGTGGAAAATGTATTGAACTAATTATGGATAAAACTCTAATGGACATTTTGGGTTTTGATCAAAATATCTTTAAAAGTGGTACTGTAACCAAAGCTAGCGCAGACATGTCACTATCGCGTCGTATTAACTATTTTCAGATATATTCCAATATTGGTGAAGATGTACGTGTGGGAGATGTTGAAGCTCCATTGCTAGCAATGATACCATACCAGCCAAAAAGCTGCAGTATTTTATCTGAGCATACTTTCAAGAAAGTGCATTATACAAAGCTGAAATCAAACTACATCCCACAAATTGATATTGCAATTTACGACGATGCTGGTGCGTTGATTCCTTTTCATAAAGATGCTGTGACAAGTATCACACTCCATTTCCGAATGAAGAGTTAATGCAAAAGTATGCTAATATATTTTTCCAATGTGAATAATATTGAAAGTGAAAATAAGGACTCGTTTCTAATCTACTTGCCCAGTAATGCTTCTATGAATAAATTTCCCAAAAATTAACCATCAGACTATCGAGTAGAATTAAATCGCCCACTACATTTAGAAGGTGAATGGGAGGTCGGCGTTTCTAGTATTTGCTATGATAGCAATATTCAGAATGTGAATGATGTGGAAGAAATGATATTGACTCCTCGCACCCATGATGGAATAATGATGAATAATGCATTCCAGTTCCCATACAATTTAACGTCAGATGGAAAGTGGAACTATGAATGGGTTCAGATAAAATCAGATTATTATGAACCATTCGGGAATGAGAAAATTATTAAGGCATTCAACAGTGGTAATACTTCCATCATGAAGAATAAGGGTCAGAAAGTTTATGAGTTTACTATCTATCATTGGAGTGGGAGACAGTTCCTTCGCTTTCATTCTTTTACTAAAGATCTTACACTGAGGTTGGATAATGAATTCTATCCACATCTCGGTTTTGGCCATGGACTACATCTAAAGTCAATTCCTACTGCAAATGTTAGAAAAGTTTATTCAAATCGAATCAATAAATTTCATTATAAATTTAAAATATTTGATGAAGATGCTGTAGAATGTGAAGAACGCATCATTTTGAAAAAGCGTGGTGTTCAACCTTTATCACTTATTGAGTTAGTAAAACGATGGAATGAGACTGTGGGTAAGAAGTATGGAGAGAAAATTATGGCGGACAAAAATAAGTTGGTCATTCAGAAATATAATGACAAACTTACAGTTTATTTCTCTCCAACCTTACGTCATTTTGTAAGACATTATACACCTATTATTGGAAGCGGTGTGGTGTATGCTTCTCATGAATATTACACTAAAGCTGATTCAGTTAATGATGAATGGTGGGTGGACATCTATGGTGATCGCATCAAGAAAATTTACCAGTCTTATCAAGAATCTAAAGTTGCTATCAATATAATACCGCGTCTATATCATACAGTTGAAAGCTTCATTCATGTAGTAAATCCTTATATACAACAGAAGTTGAAGCATGTGATGAAAAGTAAATATGATGTAAAGACACACCACATTTCGTTTTCAATTGAAAATCAACGCGTTGTTCTGAAACTAGGTGATGACATTCAATGTCAATTGAGTAAAAATTTGAAAAAACTTTTTGGTTTTTCAATGCTACAAACTGCGTTTACTGCTGCGCATACGATTGGTATACAAACACCAATGACACTTGATAAACATGAACAGCACCCTTACATTCAAAGTGATTTGATTCTACCTATTTCTGTTGGTGAGAAAAAAGAATACATTTTACGTGATTTCATTCATGATAAAGACGCTTCATATGGAATAGTCGAGAAGATGTTTGAATCTATTTTCTATCATCCCGTCGTCAAACAAACTATACCCTCTATTGCTATCAAAATTACGAATGGTTTAGAAGAGTGCATCCATGTGACAGATACTAAATCCCTCGTAACTTCAGTGTTTCGGAAAACAAAGTGAAGTCATTGTGATATGTTTATTGAAATAAAAATATGTGTATGAAAAAGTCTTTTCACAGATATAGGGGTAATGGGCTGACTGTAGGCATATATTCACAAGGAAGAAACGATCTCATGCGATACATAAAACAGCAATGTTTATCTACAGAAATCAACATGAAAATACTAAGTTAAGGATGATTATGCTAAGACGTCTCCTAAATGTGGTAGTGTGAGATTAATTCTTTTGGGTGGTGGTATGTTTGTGTCAGGATGTCCATGTGGAGGAGATATGTTATGTTCTAACCAGCACCTCTTATCCTCCCATGCTGAAAGCGCCCGTTTCCTAAAAGTATGAGTTTTGATCTCATGCGACTTAGATTTTAAGATTGTCATACTGACAAACGTTATATTTTTATTTCTATAGGCTTCCCTGAAATTTTTATGTTTCATGTTAGAGACCAATGATCTTGATATGCCTTTAGCACGCTTAATACTATCGTCTCTATCCTTTAATTTCATACTGTACATTTTTGGGCGGAGGAGAATCATTTCATCTATTTCTTTCCCTGCTGTCTCATCCTTAAAGCAGCCAAGTTTTGCCTTATTTTTGATGGAGTAGAGTGGGTGATCAGTAGGATAATTTGATGTATCAAAATATCTTTCTAAAGATTTTCCTACTTCATTGAAATTTAAATCTTTTTGAGTGGTAATACCTAAGAAGAAACTATCTGTATCGCCACCCAACAAACGAACCTCTTTTACGAGAGGACATGGTTTTAGTATTTTATAAAAGAGTTGGTACATTTCAAGCTTAGAGTAATCTAGTACAGCTTGGCCAATATAGATGGGCTTGCACAACTCATGTTCAGATTTTATCATTTTAACACCTACAAGGTCCTCATCGATAATGTCTGTATCGATGAATAGAGGTGATGAGACCAATTTCCTAAATTTTGTAACATCATTGACTAGTTTATAGTTTACACGTTTTCTAACATCCTCCATCGTCTTACCAAATAGACTATTATTCTTATACTTATAAAAATCCTTTTCAAAATTATTTTGGGCTAGTGCACGTTTCTGGCTGTTGCTATCAATATATGGTTTGAGGAAGGCCTTCTGTCTGAATTTAATAATGCGGTGAACTCTTTTTAAAATCATACCCATTTCTAAATAAAATTTTAAGATGCTAAAGTGAACTAGATAGTTTTCCTTATCATATTGGGTGAGTAAAAGTTTTCGGCAAGGCTTATAGTCGGGTTGACCGCATGATTCTAAATCTTTATGAAATTGTTTCATAAAGTCGGAAAACATATCTTTGGTCACTTCACCTGATTCGGGTGCGAGTGGAAAATCTACGGTTTTATGTTTAATATTATTTGGATAGATTAGATCTATCTCAAAATAATATCCCCAATCACCTTCATCTGGCATTTCTAGTATGTTAGAAGGGTTGGAGAGATGCTGAATTTCACTATCATCTAACCAGCTAAACTCAGAGTGAGGGAGTGGTTTGGATAGTGAACTACCATATAAATTATTTTGGTCATAATACTTAAGATGAGTCTGATCATTGCCTACTAATTTTGATTTTAACCTATGTTTATTTACAAATGTGAGACCACCACGAATTCCTTGCTCAAATAAATTATACATCTCTGGATCTTGTGAGAGATGAATGGTCTCAGCAGTCATTTTAAAAGCAGACTTAAATGACATGGCTGGCAGACTGACAAAGTGGACGGGATCTAACTTATCTTCTTCTAATGCCACTCGTCGAAACTCCTGAAATACATCAGCCAGCAAAAATACATCTAACTTAAGATAGGCAATCATATATTCGCCAAATGTATGGCAGTCAAATTTTATCCATGCATCTTGTGCATAATCATAATCTTCGGTCTTACATTCTGCTCCGGTCAAATCATTTTTAAATTTATCTATGGGCGGAAGAGAAGTCTCGCCGAGTTTATTAATCGCATCAAAATATGCATATGGAAAGACTCCTTTCCGTGTAATGACTTCATCGGTTAGATTTGGATATTGTTTCTTAAGATTTTGTGTTAGTGGAAGAGACTTTAGATTTTGTACGAGAGAGGCCAGTGATGCAGTCATAAATTGGTAGGAATCTAAAAATTTTATATCAAAATAGACCGTCTTATTTTCTTTAGTTTTATCAACAGGCACTTTTGCTGTCATGGCCATAAACTTCTCTCTCGTTTGTGCTATTACATCAAGCTTCCACTCTTTCATTTGACCTAAACCTCCTTTTATTATCATATGGCTGTCGTAGCCCTTGAAATTATGGAAAATGACGGGTAATGTACGCCGTTTCATCCTAAGTGAAAAATTGCATTTTGAACATAGCGCGTTTCTAAATTTACCAGTGATGTGATCATGGTCGCGCACTTTCTTAATCTTATCATCATCAAATGTTTTCCTACATTTGAGGCAAAGGTTGCAACTATCAAATTTTGCTTGATCATCTGCTGTCATATGCAATGATGTGCGATAGAGTTCACCATCATACTTTTGTTGAAATTTTACAGCCTGTTCGAGGAATTGTAGGAATTGGTAAATACAATCCTCACCTTGCCAGACGTGCATTTTATTTTTTCTATTTTGGAAATGGTCATGCCATACTTCATAGCAGGAAATGGCTGCTGCTCGGTGGGTGTTATCATCGATATAGCATTCGATGTCAGCATAGATGACACGAAGAGGACCTAGCTCATCGCCATTCTCTCTATATGAAAACTCCTTATCCTTATCCATTTGTAGTTTACCTCGCTTACACCATTCGTAATGAGTTTCAAACTTGTTTTTACTCCTAAAGTTCCGAATGCATCTGTCACAGTAATAAATCTCTGATGAGCTAGAATTTCTTAAGTGGTGGTATAAGCGAGAAATTTTGGAAATACTTCAGTAGTGCCATTCCTCACTATCATCCTGTCTTACTAATAAAAGGTTGACAACGTGGTCATAACAACTCGAACGCCAGTTGTAGCGGACACCCTTCAATCCCTTTTCCCAAACATGGAGAACTATTTTGATGTTGTTCAATTTTTCAAATTTTTCTATATCTTTAATTTTCATATCTTCACTATTGCAGTCATCAAACTTTAATTCATTCTCCCACTGTTGATACTTACTCTTACGGTATCGACTATACTGTACATCATTATAGTGGAGAATGGAGAGGACGGCATACTTAAAAGAGTGCGATTCGCAATCTACAGAAATGACTGCTTTTTTATTTTTTAAACTTTTCGGAAGTTTAAAGGAGCCTCGTCCAGAGTAGTTCTCTAATAAAGTGATTTTAATCATGGCGGTCTCAATACCATCAAAAACGAGACTACTATCACGCTCGTTAAATTTATCTATGTTTAATTTTAACCCTTGGATATGAAAATTTATCCAAGACTCGCAGTCTACAACTTCGGTTGCAGGAGAGGAGGGTATGTGAAACTCCAACCTCTCTACTATTTGACCAGTATGGTGGTCGATTTTTGCATATTTTATTTTGAGATAGATGAGCGCCATCATTCTAAAATTGGCTAAATTGTTGAAGAGCGCACCAATCAAAGATGAATTTTGATGAAACCATTCTTCAAAGTCAGTAATGGTTTCTGAGGATTCCATCTGGTAGTTCCTCACTAAATTATTTATCGACACTTCAGAGAGTCGGATAGAGGAGGTGCTGTTAGTATAACTATCGTCACTGTGTGTATGTCGAAGTCTATGTGAAGATAGTTCAAAATGTGACTCAAAAGACTGAATGCATAAATCGCAAGAAAAGGAGACATCGTTAACAGAATCATCCTCACCTTCGGAGATTGATGCTGACTTAGGTCTACAAACACCTCGCTTGATGTGTCGGACGAGATCACGCTTCCTCGTGAAGATGTGTCCACAGTCAGCACATTCCCGATCGTTGCATTCCCGCGACAATGTTGACATGGATTCGCTGTTGTTATCTGACTCGCTCGAGATGGGACTGGCATCACCTGAAAGAGAATTCATTCTTTCATCTCTGTTAAAGTCTCAGTGTATTGTTACAACCTACCTTGACTCAACAACTCTAAACTTTCCTCGACAAGGGAGGGCGTTGGTGATGAAGTTGATGCCTGAAATTGAGGAAGATGCTATTAGCCACACGTTTGAGGGAGATGAGTGAAGAAATTTTCAACTTACCATTTCAACGAAATTATGTTTAAGGTTTATTCTTCAACAAGATAGAGACTTTACTCAAATAATACGCCTCAAATTTGGATTTTACTAGAGAGCAGCTCAATTGTATGCCTCAAATATAGAATTCGCTAGAGAACACTTTGCTTACACGTCTCAAAGACAGAGTGAAATGACACGAATGTTACTTTGCATATATACTTTCATATTCATCATTCATTGGCTGTTCATTCTGATTGGTTGCTTGTTTATAAAAATTTTGAGTTGCCTCCCATTTTGTAACTTATGTATCTGTAAAGGAAGGATGAAATAGAATTACTAACAGGCGACATTGGCAGTCATTCTTACAATCATACAGCTAAATTGTGAGATTGGTGGAAAGTGTCGAACCTTTGAATCCGTTACAGGCATTACTCAGAGGGAATCTTATCCCAACTCCAAGGCCTCGGCCCAGAAATCCAACCTCCCGCGGACAGAGCGTGCGTCATATCACTGTGTTGGTATCCGGAACCCGATTTTGACATGAAAACCAGTGGATTGTTTACAAAGGTTGCAAATTCCAAGCCGAAGCTCGCCTCCCAAAACTTTATGAATGTCTTAGTTGAATTCAACAGGGTCGAAAACCCCAGAAAACCTCCAAAACTAGTGAATTTAAATTTTTCATCCTTTTAGCACTACTTATGAAATTTTATAAGTAGTCTATCACTTAGGGCAGGTCAATAGCGACCGAACCTTTTTTGAATCAAGTCAAACGGACTTGTAGAAGCAAAGTTACAAGCCTTTAAAGTCTTGGAGTCTTTTATGGCCTGGAGACGAAGGCCATCTCCTGACGAACCTTTAAGTCTGACGCCTTAGCTGACTTTAGCAATGAAATTCTCTAAGTCGGCAGAAACCCGGAATTTGGAATGTCCGAAGCTATCATCGGAGCTCAGAGAGACGACTTACCGTTGACAATCTCTCGTATTAATGTCAAGTCTCTGTCGGTTCCCAGCTTATATAGTTTGCGGCGATCAGCTGATGACGTAATATCCATCATCCAAAAACTTAAAACGCTTCTATCGCCGATTCTAGAGGTCCGATTGAGCTGGAAATGCACCATTTCCAAGTAGAATTGGACGCTGAATCCGAATCTGGCCTCCGTTTTCCCATCCGATGCTTCGTTTTGGCTCTACAGCCCACAGCCATCGCAAAAATTCCAACTCTGTCGTTTTTTCGAAAAAATTTCGTGAAGAAAGTTTTTTTCTCTCCGATTGACTTGAAACTCACCATGTTGATAGAGAATTTCATGCTGATTCCAAATCTGGCCTCCGTTTTCCCATCCGATGCTTCGTTTTGAAGCTACAGCCCAAAACGTCCGAAATTCTAACTCTGTCGTTTTTCGCCAATCTCCCAAAATCTTAAATGGCGTCTCACATCTAAACGAAGACAGATATGAACAAGCCGTTTGTTTCAGTGAATTTGTCTCACTCTTAGCTTTCAAATGAGCTATTGCACGACAAAATCCGTCCACTGGAAGCAAAGTTGGAAGATCGGTGGCGGGGGGGGGGGACGTCAGCGAAAATTTGTCCTCCGATTGCTTTCAAATTCACCATACAGATGCAGAATTTCACGCTGAATCCGAATCTGGCCTCCGTTTTCCCATCCGATGCTTCGTTTTGGCGCTACAGCCCAAAACGTCCGAAATTCTAACTCTGTCGTTTTTCGCCAATCTCCCAAAATCTTAAATGGCGTCTCACATCTAAACGAAGACAGATATGAACAAGCCGTTTATTTCAGTGAATTTGTCTCACTCTTAGCTTTCAAACGAGCTATTGCACGACAAAATCCGTCCACTGGAAGCAAAGTTGGAAGATCGGTGGCGGGGGGGGGGACGTCAGCGAAAATTTGTCCTCCGATTGCTTTCAAATTCACCATACAGATGCAGAATCTCACGTTGAATCCAAATCTGGCCTCCGTTTTCCCATCCGATGCTTCGTTTTGACGCTGCAGCCCAAAATTCTAACTCTGTCGTTTTTTCGAAAAATGTTGAAAATTTTTTCTCTCCGATTGACTTGAAACTCACCATGTTGATAGAGAATTTCATGCTGATTCCAAATCTGGCCTCCGTTTTCCCATCCGATGCTTCTTTTTGACGCTACAGCCCAAAACGTCCGAAATTCTAACTCTGTCGTTTTTCGCCAATCTCCCAAAATCTTAAATGGCGTCTCACATCTAAACGAAGACAGATATGAACAAGCCGTTTGTTTCAGTGAATTTGTCTCACTCTTAGCTTTCAAATGAGCTATTGCACGACAAAATCCGTCCACTGGAAGCAAAGTCGGAAGATCGGTGGCGGGGGGGGACGTCAGCGAAAATTTGTCCTCCGATTGCTTTCAAATTCACCATACAGATGCAGAATCTCACGCTGAATCCAAATCTGGCCTCCATTTTCACATCCGAGCACTGCTTCCAATCGAAACAGCCCGTTTTACAACACAACATTCATCAGATTTCACGAAAATCATCACACACTATAGCCTCAAGACAAAACCTGGCGGTCGCCCAAGTCCACCACGACACTCTGTCGTTTATCGAAGGGAGGGGGGACGTCAGCGAACCTGGACCCACCTGGCCGGCACACCACGACAGACCTCTGTCGTTCCAGAGGGGGGGCGCGCCGGTCGGGTGTTCGCCGTTTACTTACTACTAACATCCACTCAATAATGATGATACATTATATCATTCTATTTCAATTAATTTAACACAACTTTCATATCTATGGAAATCTTGTATAATCACTCAATAAGGGGAAGTGACATCAGAATCTATTCAAATACAGATCAGCAATCTATTTGTCCTGGTAGTTGTCAGAATATTTGATGGAATAGATGAATGTAATCTTAACGAACAAATCGTTTAAGAATGAGTACTTTTTTTGTCGACCCCTATATTATGATCAGCCACAGCTGTCTATATTCGAATAAATACCTATTATTATATACAACGAGCGACGACGTCAAATATGTGTGTTAATTCACCTTGATGAATCACCCAGCGAGAAGTGTCGATCAATTGTGTTCATACAGTAGCATGTGCCATTTTGACATTACTATGTACTGTACATGTATTACTATATTACTATATATTATATTACTTATCTCAATAGATCCTTTTTTACATTACATGCAAATAATTGTCACAATTTGAAAGATGTCAATGAAAGAGGTCACTCAGCAAGTCGGTGGGCTGCTTCTTATTCTAGAGAGTGTAGCAAAAAATCCCAATTCTGGTCGGCCTCGTCATAGTCAAGTTGCATGTCAACATTTAAAATGATGATATTCCCACTTCGTGCTCATGAAATAGTGTCTACTGATCCTATTTAAGCGAATATTGACTCAACGCATGTAAATCCGGATTGTAATTTAAGAATTAGGCCCATTGTCTCGATCTATATTACAGTTCAGATTTTAATAACGTAGCTACATCAACATGCTGTGTTTACAGCACACAGTATCGCTTGACAACTCGTTAGATGCCAACGAAGTCAATGTCTATCTATCCATATTTCGAGGTACATGTAACTGAATGCATTGAACGAGAAAAGCTTTGATGGGCTGTACGTTATGATAAACAGTGCACTTCCTGTGCAAGTCAGTTATGCGTGTACCGTCACTCGACAACAACCAATGCAGGCATATACTCGATACTTATGCCTTGTCTTCGTGGCAAGTTGAGCTATGACCTCCGCTTCATAATGCACTGAGATTTTATTGTATACTTTGTAGCTGCATAAATCACCATATATAATGCTCACTGCTTTAAATTTGCAATCGATCAATAGAGCCTACGTCAATGATAAGGTCACTGAGAGAAAATAGCTGGAGAAAGAGAAGCTGACGAGAAAGATAAGTCGGAGATGTGATGAGGCAACAGCTTTGATCACTGGTAGAGTTGTCTGTACGGGAGGTCAGTCATAATGAATGTAAAGAAAAAATTCTCTCCCAGTTTTACGACTTCTTTGTATTTTGAAATAAATTACCCGACGCGTTTCGTCTACACAGACTGTGTCAAGGGTGACAAACTGATGCTGTACAAGTGGGTTTATATACAAATTTGTCAGCGAAAGCAGCTCATCTGTTCAGCTCATGTCTTCTGTTTATTTTTGGCATGTTCGTCGCAATTAAGCGAGATTCAGCCACCCTAGTAGTAATCGCTGTTTGCTGTCTATCGATAATTTTGTAGTCGAAATTGTTAATGGTCATCACTTTATCCCTGTGGGCTGTCATCGCATGTTCACTTAGTGCACTTTTCTTGTCTTCATACCGTAAACTTCGCTCGTGTTCTCTGTAGCGAACTTGAAATGGTCGACAAGTTTGACCTATGTAATTCTGGTCACATATCTTGCAGGAAAATTCATAGATGACATATTTACTTTTGCAGCTATATCTCGGGCCAATGTTTGTACAAATGCTATGTTATTGTTCAATAAAAATAGCAATAATCTGTGCTGGAAAATTCTTTGGTGTTATTTGTGTTGCACACAAGATATAATTCACAAACATAAATAATTTACAGATTGCAAGTCATTTCTTGAAATATGCAGCACACCTATCTTTTTCCTATCTGCACATTCGCACGGCAAGTCAAGATATAGTTACATCTCATTCAAAATTCATAACGATTATCATGACTACATACATTAGAAACAATTAGATCAGGCATATAAATACATGTATATCAGCAACATAGACATACAGACATTCAAAAAACTATGTCACTGGCTAGGCCAACCTTACATCACAAAACTATGAACTATTGAAAATCTATGCAAATAGACGCTAGAGACAATTCGTCAGAACATGCTACAAGAACACATATTTATATCCGATTTTTTGAAATTCGAAGCTAATTGTTTTCCAGGTTTACTAGTAATGCGTACTGAAATATCATACTTATTTTTTATTTTATTGATTTTTCTCAAAAAACTGTCTCCAAGGAAATCAAGTGTTAAATTCACTTTGTTTTCTTTTATGTTTCTTGATTTGTTATTTCTATCTTTGGGGTGCATATCATTTTTACTATAGCCATTGTTACTTAGTCTATTTTTCATAGCATCGTGTGATTTATCTGAAGGGTCAGAGCATCGAGCCTCAAAGTATCGAAAACTATTTTTTATGAAATTATTTTTCACATGGTTCGGCAACCAGCTATCCTTGCATAAGCTTATGCCAGAGTGGCAAGGTTTACTATACCAATGAGGAAGCCGAAATTTAGGCCCATTACTCAAAAGTATAGTAATAGATAGTAATTGCTTAACTAACGAAACCAAAGCCTCTATTCCTAGCGACATAAAATCATTTTTGAGTAATGGGCCTAAATTTCGGCTTCCTCATCGCATTGACGATGATTTTCTTAATGACAATGAAATTGCTATTGATAGTTTATCCTATAAATTACGTTGGTCTCATCACTTTAATAACTGCGGAGTGTCGGACATGAATAGAATGCACATTCCTTCTGATAAAAATACCGTAAACTTACCTCCACGTATGAGCGATCCTTTAGAAAACAATTTGAAACTTTTTGAAATTGAAGCTAAGCGTGCGCTACAATAAGAAGCACAAAATCTAAAGAAAAATAAAAGATACAAAAGTATCAGTAGCATAAGTAGGAAAACTAAATCCTTTTTGAAAGAAAACAAATTGTCTGTTGTTCCGTCAGACAAATCTAATCGCATAGTAATTTGTGAGGAAGATAGTATAAAATGCCGCACTGAAAGTCTCCTTCAGGATACAAGCACCTACAAAATTAGAGATGCTTCAAAAAATTCAGCAATAGAAAACCAAGCTAACCGCTTAATTAGATCAAAATGTAACAAAATGATAAATATCGATCATGAAAAACTGCTCGCATCAGGCAGTCACCCAGCTAAATTCCAAGTGAACATAAAAGATCATAAAAACAAAGAAAATGGATTTTTCCTATTGCGCCCAATTGCGTCTACTATAGGCACACCAACTCAAAAAGTAGATTGGCTGTCGAGTGTCATTCTCAATCAATTAGTTAAATATGTCCCAGCACATATCAATAGTACTAACACATTGATTAATGAATTGAAAAGTAAAAGTCAAAATATTGTTAGTGATGATAAAGTTTTCGTCTCACTTGACGTCAAAAATCTGTACCCAAGTATACCCATAAAAGATGGTATAACAGCGATAGAAAATTTTTCTAAGCAACATTGGAATCAAATCGAGACATACGGCTTCAGTGTCACAGATCTTATAGATTTTTTAAAATTTGTCTCGTATAATTATGAAATAACATATAATGATAAAATATATCTACAAATGAAAGGCTGTCCGATGGGGACGCATTTTGCACCTCCGTTTGCAATAATTTATATGAATAGTATAGAAAATAAAGCCCTAGAAAAATTAAAAGATGATCACAATATTTGTCCAAAAATTTACAAAAGATACATAGATGATATCATCTTGGGTCCTTTCCCGAAAGATAGGAATTTACTTCAGACTATCCAAGATACTTTTAATTCTATAGATGATAATCTACAATTTACTTTAGAAGTTCCAGAAACTGACTGTCTGAATTTCCTAGACATAAGCATCTCGGTAAAAGAAAAATTGCAATATAATTGGTATAGTAAACCTTGCCACTCTGGCATAAGCTTATGCAAGGATAGCTGGTTGCCGAACCATGTGAAAAATAATTTCATAAAAAATAGTTTTCGATACTTTGAGGCTCGATGCTCTGACCCTTCAGATAAATCACACGATGCTATGAAAAATAGACTAAGTAACAATGGCTATAGTAAAAATGATATGCACCCCAAAGATAGAAATAACAAATCAAGAAACATAAAAGAAAACAAAGTGAATTTAACACTTGATTTCCTTGGAGACAGTTTTTTGAGAAAAATCAATAAAATAAAAAATAAGTATGATATTTCAGTACGCATTACTAGTAAACCTGGAAAACAATTAGCTTCGAATTTCAAAAAATCGGATATAAATATGTGTTCTTGTAGCATTTGTACAAACATTGGCCCGAGTTATAGCTGCAAAAGTAAATATGTCATCTATGAATTTTCCTGCAAGATATGTGACCAGAATTACATAGGTCAAACTTGTCGACCATTTCAAGTTCGCTACAGAGAACACGAGCGAAGTTTACGGTATGAAGACAAGAAAAGTGCACTAAGTGAACATGCGATGACAGCCCACAGGGATAAAGTGATGACCATTAACAATTTCGACTACAAAATTATCGATAGACAGCAAACAGCGATTACTACTAGGGTGGCTGAATCTCGCTTAATTGCGACGAACATGCCAAAAATAAACAGAAGACATGAGCTGAACAGATGAGCTGCTTTCGCTGACAAATTTGTATATAAACTCACTTGTACAGCATCAGTTTGTCACCCTTGACACAGTCTGTGTAGACGAAACGCGTCGGGTAATTTATTTCAAAATACAAAGAAGTCGTAAAACTGGGAGAGAATTTTTTCTTTACATTCAACAGCTTTGATGATATTTGCTCAGTATTTGCAGTAATTTCAGGAGCTGGTACTTTTGCAAGGAAATAAATTTTGATTACATTTCTCAGTGAAAATGTTTTTCTTCTCAATTCGCCCAGTCGTCGCTGTCTCAGTTAGCCTATTATATCAATTAATTACTTACAAGAACATGTCTATGAAATCATGAATATTCTATACCTCTTTACTTTGTTATAGGCCGGAACCGAAGATAGTGTTCAACCTTCAGTCGGTTTTCGTAATCGCTTGCTTTCCTTTTTCTTCCTGGTAGGTAACCTCTCTTTCTACTTTTTGTGGCATCTTTATCTCCATCTTTAATGCATTCACTTGTCTTCGTCATATCCTAAAAGCAAAATATTTTATTTCTGTTATTTGAATAGGAGACATCATGCATGGATCACTCTAGGCTTTACAATTCTCTAATTTATTTGGATTCGCAAGTGTTTCGATTGTTCAAGACACACAGCTTTGGTTTATTTCTTGATGATCTTACACATAAAAAAGTACATTTCCGTAGATAATGATAATGATATGAAGTCCTGTTAAAATTGACATTTTATTGGGAACCGCTAAAAGATGAAGTGCAAATTTTCAAAATTTTTTTAAAAAATTTTCTGTCCGCTGATTGAAGATGAAAAAAATACATTCTGAATTTTAGTTACATGTATCAGAAACTAGTATTCATAATAACACAGAACAATCAATAATCAAAAATATTTGGGCAGTGAGAAGTGCACTAACTCCGTGCAAGCTCTATTGCAGGACTTTCTAGTTAGATTTGTCTGAATCGCACCAATCACTTTCCAGTTCATCATCTGAGTCACTTACTGGCGCATCTATCTCAACAAGAAGGTCGTTCAATGTGTTTTCAAGCTTGGATTTGAGGAGATCAAGACCGCCATCAGCGCATGGTTTAACAGGTTTTAGACACTCAATCAAATAATCTTCGCTTCCATCAAGGGCGCTTGTGACCGCACATTGCTTCATGGAGTCTTGAATTTGCTTGACAGGCATTGGCTGCCACACTTCATAAAACCAAGGAGCAAAATCCTTAAAGTTTGGAGGTTTCAGATTTCTACTCTTTGTAAAGCTGTGATCAGCATTTGAAAGTCAGTCTTCATACGGTTTTTGAATTGATGCTTTAAGAGATACGAGTGGAGAAATTAGCTGGCTATTGTTTACGGAAAGCAATGACTTGAATGACTCATATCCAGCAGCAGATAGAATTAGATTGGATATAATCGATGAGAAATGAGCAGAGAAAGTGGTTCGCAAGTCTTTGTAGAAAAGACTAAAGTGACAATAGGAGATTGAATTTGAAGACCGGCTATTATTTCATTTCATAGCTTGTCACCAGGCTATTATAAGAGACCCGGCTGTTAAAACAGACCCGGCTTTTAAAAGAGCGGTATCTAAAATTGTTTCAAGTGTAAGAGACACTTGTTAATTTGTCGAGTCACAGAACGAATGCATCTCCGAAAATCACACCAAGCATCTCATATCTATTCTTAAATTACTGGTATATTGCTTCAGCAGTTTGGCTTGACGGTTAGTGCTATGTTGTCTAGGGGGATGAAGCCACCTGATTCATTGCGGATTCTTCAATTGAGGACTTATACTGTTCTGTCGCTCGTCGATAGCTCAGTTGGTAGAACGTTGGCCTCCAGAATGCCAGAGGTCGGTGGTTCAAATCCACCAAGACGCGCAGTTATTTTTCCGTCTGTTGAATTATATTCAATTTCAGCAACTCTCACTAGGAACAAAGTAGCTAAAATACAACACAAAATTTAGCAAGTCACAGTGTTAGTGAGTACACAGATTGACAAATGAAAGATAGGAGTTTTTGTCTAGTTTTAAGTAAAGAAATTGCCGTAGGGAATCTCGAAATATGCACATGTATTTATTATGAATCGAATCAGCATGAGAATGTGAACGAATTAACGTATCGAATTCATCAATGCCTGCTGTCGATATAATGGATGTTCCAACATCGATAGTTTCCATTGAATAGCATGACTGATTGACAGCATAACGTTACGACGTTGTATTTTTAAGGTGTTGCGATTTCAGAGTGCTCTATCAAGCATATTTGAGAACATCAAGACCTGGTTGATTTGAATAGACAATGTCTTATGAATCACTTACGTTGCTTTACACCGAAATTTTGGAAGTTTTATGTTGAGTTTGTTGACAGCTGTGACACGAAAAACTTATTTTCCCGTTGTGATGGCTTACATGTAAACTCAGAGCCTCAGATATACATTCAACTTTTCCACTAATAAAAGTGGGTAGAATTGTTTTCGGAGATGCATTCGATCTGTGACTCGACAAATTAACAAATATCTCTTATACTTTTAATAATTTTATATATGTCTCTGTCACAAAGATAAAATTATAAAAATGATGATTATATAATTATGATAATAATATTTATTTAGTAAATAACTTACTTGTAGTCGCAAGGCAATTTTGTATCACTTGTTTCTGTATAAGTGGTATGTAAACATTTAAAATTTTCTGAAAATAAAAAATCTATGTTGTCATGGATCAAAGAAATAATAATAAGCTTTCAATTCTTTCTTGATTTTATTACAATGTAGAATATTGTATAATTTAAATAGTTTGTGATAGAGATCAAACTTCCGTGTTGAAGCGAATGTTTCTCTGGAAAACATGGGTTTCATGGATTATGTTTGTCAAAACAAAAACAAGCTCTAAAGTATTTAAAAGAAGACACAAATTTTGACGTAGGTTGCACATAGAATATGACACGTACTACATATGTACATGCTCAATGTCATTTGTACTTCATATTTTTGATTCAATAGAGTACTTAAATTCGTTCTCTCATTCTATTGTAAGCATGTATCATATCGCACTATATTGCGCGCATGTACATCTGTGAATTTAATAGGCTATCGCCGATGCAATTTACATGTAGGTACATATCAACACAAAAATGCAATTTTTTGTCATGAAATTTTCAGATCATTGATTGTATGTAATTTGTATCCGTTCATATTGTACGCTGACGCCGCTACTGTGCCTTGTTTATGTGCTTTTTCTACTCCTCTCAAAGAAATCACTAAAATGAAACGATGAAATGAAAACACAAATTGAAAAGGTCGCAGCGTCTTAATTAGTGAAATGTTGATTGATTCTCAATAGATGCTCTGAAACTTTTGTGCCGCTAGTAGACATGCAACATCCCGCGTTTGAAAACTGTTTTTCTTCCTTATGTTTTCTGCTGCAGCTCTCCCTTGCACGAATCCATCATCATGCTTTGACTCTAAACATACTCTAAGATATGCATCAGAATTTATTGAAGTCTAGAAAAATATAGGAATTTCTTTGTTTACATTGTCAATAGCAGCTGTCTGGTTTGCGTCGGTCAGTCACTCATTTACACAAAAGAACTTGTGTGGTCCAGAGTGCGATGTAGGAAGATTCCTTGTGGACATGATATTCGTCGAAGGCAGTTTCCGAAAGTTAGGAATGAGTCACAAAAGAAATGCATGAATCACTAGATAAGTCAGGTTGTATTTCCGCATCATTATTTGTTCCTGAAATCATTGTTATTAAGGGTCATTTCTGTCAAGTGTCAGGACATAAAGTTGTTCGAATTCGAATAGTATTACATCTTTTATTTCACTTATTTTGAAATTGAAAACGATTTCAGAAAGTTGTTAAAAGGCGTATATATGATTTGATAAGCAACAAATAATGGATTGAAACATCCACAAATCCTGTTTTAAGTTAACATCAGTAGTATATCTGAAATAGCGGATAAATTGCACACTAGGACAGAATGCGCCCCTCAGGTCCTATGCATTTTGGGTCATAGGCTGTGCTAAATAAACCCAATCCCAACAGAGTTGACATAATGAAGTCTTTCAATGACGAAGAAATAGTGGCCATCTCTTGCAACCCACTAGTTCAATTATCTAATTTATTAATCAGTCTTAATGTATACGTAAGAAGAATGGCTTCTAATCAAAACAAGTGTTGTGCTTTGTTGTATACTCAAGAAAGTGAGCTCCACGCGAGTCCATGTCCCATGTAAATTTGATACTCTGATAGATACATTTGAATACATCGTCTGCGTTCTTTAACTAATTCATCTGCTAAATAGTAAGTAAAACATGCAAATGACAATGTGGATGTATATCTCATTGCACTATGGACGGCTTATGTAAATAACGCAATGAGATAACATAAACACAAATATAGCTAGTTTTCAGAGGAAAGCTTTTGAAAATGATATTCGCAGACAGGTTAGTCGATATTTACATAATTTCAAAGTACCATTCTTTTGGTTTAGATATGAACGATTAAGCTTGAATGATTTCTGGTACCAGATATGAGAAGAAAATCCTGACTCACTCTTCCTTCAACTAAAGTCAAAAGTTAAATTTATATGTCAAATATCACCAAATATGAAAAAATACATTATAATACCAATTACCTTAGAGAAATATATAACATGTGAGCTACATATTTATACTCGATTAAAGTAACTGAATTGTGTCAGTCACCAAATAAGGTCACATACCTGCTTGAAATGTCCCGGAACCTCATAAAATCTTAAACAATCACATCGATTAGTGTCATATCCTTTAGATGAATGAATGAATTAATCAATAAAAAATTTGAGGCACTAGTGTACAAAAAGTATGACAAAAACTCCATAAGAAAAAAATAAAAACAAAAAGAACTTTAAACAAGCTGGAAAGCAGCATTAGCAAAGTCAATATCAATGTTATAATATGAACCCGTCATCAAATAACCGACATATTTGAGTGAAGAACGAATTTGACCTAGCTGCAGTCGCACACACAGTGGTAGTTGAAATTTGTGGATCCTTGAGCTACATATTTATACTCGATTAAAGTAACTGAATTGTGTCAGTCACCAAATAAGGTCACATACCTGCTTGAAATGTCCCGGAACCTCATAAAATCTTAAACAATCACATCGATTAGTGTCATATCCTTTAGATGAATGAATGAATTAATCAATAAAAAATTTGAGGCACTAGTGTACAAAAAGTATGACAAAAACTCCATAAGAAAAAAATAAAAACAAAAAGAACTTTAAACAAGCTGGAAAGCAGCATTAGCAAAGTCAATATCAATGTTATAATATGAACCTGTCATCAAATAACCGACATATTTGAGTGAAGAACGAATTTGACCTAGCTGCAGTCGCACACACAGTGGTAGTTGAAATTTGTGGATCCTTGAGCTACATATTTATACTCGATTAAAGTAACTGAATTGTGTCAGTCACCAAATAAGGTCACATACCTGCTTGAAATGTCCCGGAACCTCATAAAATCTTAAACAATCACATCGATTAGTGTCATATCCTTTAGATGAATGAATGAATTAATCAATAAAAAATTTGAGGCACTAGTGTACAAAAAGTATGACAAAAACTCCATAAGAAAAAAATAAAAACAAAAAGAACTTTAAACAAGCTGGAAAGCAGCATTAGCAAAGTCAATATCAATGTTATAATATGAACCCGTCATTAAATAACCGACATATTTGAGTGAAGAACGAATTTGACCTAGCTGCAGTCGCACACACAGTGGTAGTTGAAATTTGTGGATCCTTGGCCAAAAGTGTTTTGTATATAGCCGTCGAAATCCCGAAAATAGTGTTGAGATCTCAAGGACATTAGAATTTTTCATTACATGCATCATGAAGTCTGATTTCTTTAACTTCAGCAACTACCTTGCTGAATTAGTTTTCAAGCTTTTTTATTTTTCCGCAAGTCAAGCCTGTAGATTTTAAATAACCTGTTAAACTTTGTTTTACAAGTTTATCTAAAACGAGATAGTTCCCATTTTATACCATTTTCAGAGTGGGAAGTTGGAAGTGTACTTCATACGGGGGGGAGTCGTCGGTCAAAATTATGCAAAACAGTTTGAGTATTTGACACTTATTTGACACCTTAGGTACTTGTGAATTTATGTTTAAGTACTGTGAAGCCTCAACAAAATGGAACTTTATTGACAAGAATCTTATAAACACTTAACCAAAGGAATTAAACTGCTTACATAGGAAATTTCATGAAGAGATAATTCCATGCGAAAAGTAGATAGCTAAAAGTCAATTTATTTTTGAATTTTGAATTTTTTATGCTTCTTGGCCCTATGTTTGAGCTTGTTGACGTAGCAAAAACAGCTAGAAGTTAAATGCCATTTAGATCTGTTACGTTTGCACTTGTCTAAATTATCAACTAACATAGTGCATTCAATTCCATAGAATTGATTCATAAATTGCTGGAGTAATAATTCTGTGTAATTAGAATTCAAATGGATCAATTTCTCTGAGGCACGATGACAATAAATCAAGTTTTGTATTAGATCTGAGTAACATCGAAAATGCATTTTTATTGTTATGATCATTCATTATTGTATTTGTGCTATTACATATTTGTCTCTATGCAGAGATTTTGCAACATGATAAGCGCAAAAATTAGAAAACACAATTATTGACAAGCCTGTGTCTTAACAAAGTAGTTGTCATTTCCGGAAAAGCTCATAAATAACTAAAAAACTTTACTTCTTCCAACTTCAGCTGTATCAGTGGTGACTGGAACGATTGTATTTGTATCATTTTTCTTCTCTATCGCTATCATGATAGTCATATCCCTGATATTTTCTCCAAAGCGTTAAAAGTGCAAGTCTCACATGTGGAACTAGATACGAAGAAGAGTTATTTTAATAAAATCCAAATTGCTATCACTTTGGCGATGAAATTAATACCGAGCTGTTACTCTACCTAATATGCTTGCTCTGCGGACTAGATCAGATTGAGTAGACTATAGTGACTAGAAATGATTCATTGCTCAAAACTTAGACTTCACTCCCTATTAATGTTTTGCATTCAATCCTTTCGCGGCCAAATGCGTACACACACGTCATACACGTGAATTGCTCAAAGTCACCATGGTTGAAAAGATATCATTGCAGATTATTTAAATTGTGCGTCCAGACCACGTCACGGTGACTTCCTAAATGCAATGAAATTCACTTCGGTCGCGCAGGATTTAATGACGACCCGACAGCTTTGTATCCAATGACTTGTCAAGCTTTTCGTGTTCAAATTTCTGATTCAGATTTGAAATTGTCAGGTAGTAAACATTTGGTTTCTCTGATGATTTTCAAAACTTTCTTTAATAGAGAAATATGAATTTTTTATGAAAGAAGTATGAAAATCGATATGAAATCAAAACTATAAAGATCCTTCAGACTTAAGAGACAACACTAGCTGACCTGCCGCGCGAGAACCTTGCACGATTCCACAAAATATTTCACCGTCATTACAAGATTAAGAAACAAAAATTACAATGCAATTGGATACGATTTTTTACTTGGCCAATGTCATAGCGCAGGTATTTTCGGATCTTCATATCTTCAGCTCTCAAAAATGCGAGGAAATGATTTTATGTCTCGTCGAAATTGTGGATATATTGCACTAATGAAGTTAGTATCGATCATTTCATTAGTCCAAGGAAGCATGAAGAATATTACCAGGAATGCAAGACTTCGTTTTTTTCAAATCATTGCAACTCCATTATAGAAATTGAAATCTTTAAAATCAATAACAATTTTGCCTTCTAATAAACTAAAAAACTTGTAATGGATGATTCTCATTACAACACTTAAACTACACCACATTTGCAAAGTTATTCTTTAGTTCCGTCTCTTCTTCCTGGCGCAGTCCAACCAAGTTTCAATAAGAATCTCACGTCCATAGCAAATAGGCAGAACCAACCTCAGAAAAGTCAACTGTTGCAACGAAAATTTTCTGACCCTTTACCCAAAGATTATAAATTATTGTCATCTGCCTTTAACGAGTCGATTAACTTTATTCCTCAAGGATAATAAGAATCCTTTACAAGGTTGACCTTTTTACTTCTGTTGCTGACTCTCCGGGCACTCAAAATACCTTGCCGACATGACAGGCGTCTACTCGCACCATTTTTATCACTTATTTCCACACACTAGCAAAACACATTATCATTTAATTCTTCTATTGCTTTATTATCTGCCACTTCTCCTCAAATATTCTTCGGTGCTTTTGACGTTGTTGATCTGCACGGTTCCATTCCATTGACAGAACCCAATAACATGATCTCTATGATTTGAAAATACTTCAATCAACAAAAACTTACAATAAAATTTCATTTACTTCCTACAAAAGATTTCCAACAGTATTACTGCTGATCTAATTTTCTTCAATCATTTTTTCTAGAAACACTTTTCTGGCTTTGCTACCGGCAGTAATCTTTCCCCTCTTCTGGCGGTAATGTATCTGTTTGACATTTAATATTTTATCTTCAAAAATTTCCTGGAAAATTTCAATTTTGTCATTGATGAATTGATGATACGCGTGTAGTTTTCTTCTCTCCATTTAATGAATTTCTTTTAAGCGCTAATGCCATTAATAGCAATATTCTTTTACATTTGAAGAGCTTAATCATTCGCAAGTCTCCTTCTGAGATCTGACGACTGTCATATTAGAACAATCTAACTTTTCTACAACTTTTTCAAAGCCTCTGTATATAGTGGTCACATGCTTCCATGGCACAGCCATGTGCCCTTGTATAAGAAAGGTCATGGATCAAGGAAAATTCTCTCACTTTTGTGTTGGAGACAGCCCACAGACAGTCAAGTGTCTTATTCGGAAGGAAACCCTTCATCTATTGAAGGATGCGCCCTGTGTCGATTTAGATGAGGACTATGAGTACATCTGTACACCATTTTCTGTTCCAGCACAAGGTTTTAGCTGCATACCCTACACTTTTCATGGATGTCATTTTTTTATTACGCCTTTACCATATGAGATTGTAGACAGTGTTTTGTTTTTGTCTGATCATGGTACTGCACATTAAACATTAGTAGGCATAAACTATACATTATATTTTCCAAATAAATGGAATTCTCTTTAGAGTTCCTTCTGTGTAATTGTCACTTGTATGTGCTCTCATGTACTTATTATCCCTAGTTTATGAAGGTGAATTTGAATTATTATTTGGAGTACAAAAGTAATTGTTCGAATTGAATTCTATTTCATCTGACAATGGAATCGGATAATCGAATCCCTTTACCGAATGGTAATCGAATCGGACAATCGTAAAACGGAACTATATGAGCTGGTGAATCGGATGATCGCTTCTGTGCTTAATTCGATATCATGCCTAATTATTTATGCCCATTCACCTAATATGTCATGCAAAGAACATTATGCATATTGCATAATGACTATGATTCAGTGGTTGATGACGTACTGCAGGCCAGCAATCCGTAGATTCGCGGAAATTGATTGTATTCAATTGATTATAGGCCCTAAATTCCGAAGTTTCTTAATAGGCCTTATTTGTTACTCATATCTGGCATTAACTCTATACAATTTCTATTTATGGAAGCTTTAACGTCTGTCCAAATATTTGATATGGTTGTCCATTTTCGTACAAATAACTGTCTTACGCATGTTTTAATGTTCTATCATTTACCATGCATCAATAGGATGAATAAAATTATAAGTAGTATGTTTTAGCAAAATATTATTTCAGAGTCCAAAACTTATTTCGGATACATCTAACAAAATTCACTTCAGCAACTCACACTGCTCATCACAATCACTTAATTCTACACCTGTAGGAGAGGGTGGGGCACATTGAACCAGGGCACATCAGCACCATCCTAGAGCTGAAAATTTCTCTATTATCGGTGCATCAACCTATCCTCTTCTCTTAGAGTACATGTATATTCTTCTGAAAGAAAATATCGATATGTTATCAAATGAAAGTAATGGCTCAAGTGCCCTTGCACTTGAATCTGTGAATTCACATGACGTCATTTTTCGCTTGTACATAGTACCGTAGTTTTACGCGTCATAAATGATGGATATCGGTTCATCATGATCTGTTCAAATGATCGATATCTGTTGTTTTATCGGATTCCTATATACCGCTGAAACGGAGTGAATAACTCTGAAACATGTTCGGTTGAAAGAAACAGTTGTTGTTTTTCCTTCAAAATATGCTCAAGTTGGGCTCTTTATGGCTGAATATATACTGCATCTACATACATAATCATGCATCTAAATACATATAATGCATCTAATAATGCAAGTCTAAATGCATCGGGGAAAACAAAATCATTGAGCATTTTTACTCCTTGACACACCTCCAACAATTACATTTGCCTGATTTAAAGTTACTCGTCCAGTCCTGTCACATCAAGCTTCTTGCATCAGAAGCTCGAATCTCGCAGTGTCACTGCTACATAGCTTTTTGAAGATGCAAGAATTGACAGACCTACCTAACCCCTTAATGAAATAGTGAAGTGTTATTAAGGCCGAAAATTCTATTCAAATTCTGATGAACTGTTGAAGCTACTACAAATATTACTCGAATTAGTGAGACGAACAGCAAACCGAGGTCCGGAACGTATCTAACAACTTTACCTTTCTCATTAATCGATTCTATTAGAGAGATGACTGAAAAGAAGACAACATCAATTGAACCAATCACTGGACAACCAAAGAGCCCGATGACAACGGAAAAGTGCAAGGCGTGTCATGAAAACCTTGAAGATCTAGAGGTGAACTTAAAGTGTGACAAATGTAAAGACTCTTTCCATATTTTTTGTGTTGAACTACCTGACTATGAGTTACTAAAGTATTTGAAACATAATAATAAAAGGAAATTCCAGTGCAAAAATTGTATCGAAAGTTTATATCCTTCAGAATTACAACATATAACAAAGCACACAAAGAACAGAATACATTCAGAGTCAACCACACAGAACACAGAAATCATAGAAGAGAGAAACAAATACCAAAGAAAAAGCGAAGATCTCATCAAGATAGCTGGAGCACTCAGGACCGAAATCGAAGAAAGTGCAACAAAAATACAAGCTCTTGAGCAAAACTTAGCACGAAGTGAATGTGAGCTGACACTGGCATATGAAAATATTAGAAGACTAGAAAGAGAGCTGAACGAAGAACGAAGGATAACCAACTTCAACAACAAATCTGATGACAGTGACGATGATGAAGAAACAGAACCCGAGGATGAAAACGATAAAATAATGGAAAAATTGTGCAAAATATCAGAAAAAGTGGATCAGATAGAACGACAGCAAAAGCAAATGAATGAAAAGCAACAACAACAACAACACCAACTGGAAGAACAGCGCCAACTAGAAAAGCAGCGTCAACAAGAACTTCAAGTAGAACATCGTCAACAAGAAGATAACCAACATCGCTGGCAACCACCACAACAACCAATAAGAAGGAACATTACCTGTTTCTACTGCGGAAGACGTGGTCACCCGATGCGAAACTGTTATCATGCACGCTGGAATCGACACTACGTGTATAACGACGGTTATAGCAGAAACAGGCACAACAACTACATCAATGCGAACACAAGACCAAGATACGAACAGCAGCGTAGAAGATATGACCAAACTAGATACGAAAATCAAAACAGATACGAGAACCAAAGATATAGAGAAGACAGAAGACGCAATTTTGAAAGAGAACGAAGAGAAAGAGAAGAAGATAGATATCGAGTATCCAGAACGGACAACGGAAACGGTCCAATTCAATACACACCAACACGCATCCTCAATCAACAAAACAACAGACATCACTCACAAGCAATACAACCTCATTTTTAACACATTAAAGGAAGGAGAGGACGATGAACATGATTTTGATAAAATCAGTGGCCTCAAAATAAGTTACATAAATGTGAACGGCTTAAATGAAAATAAAATAAGTAATTCCGATATGATCAAAGATATGGATAATGCTGATATGCTTTGTTTTGTTGAAACGCACTTAAAAGGTGAAGACAATCTGCCAGTTATTAGAAATTACACAGGCTATCATTCAATTGGAAGAAAATCTTCAAAATTTGGAAGAAATATCAGAGGTATATCACTGTATGTAAAAGAAAATATAAAGAATTTAAATCTAGAAAATATTGTCAATGAAAACGGAAGAATATTGATCGTTAAAATAAGGGAACATACATCAAATATTTTCATAATTATATGTTACAGAAGTAACAGAGAATCTAGATATAAAGACAAAGAATTCTATGAAAATATAAAAAGCTACATACTTCAATACAACATGGAAAATGTAATATTAATAGGAGATCTAAATGGACGAATTGGATTAGAAAATGATAATAATAATCTTGGTCTTCCAAACAGAAAATCTGATGATTTAGCTCTAAATAGCTATGGACAAGAAATATTAAGGTTCTGTAATGAAACCAAATTAATAATAGCAAATGGAAGATTTGAAAATAAAGACTCCATTGGAAAATCTACGTATCACTGTATTCAAAATGATGAAGTTAAAAAATCAATGATAGATTATTTGATCGTATCCGAGTCCCTTTTGAATAGGCTAAATGAGTTCGAAATTGGTAATCCAGTGTTGTACACTGACCATTCGCTTCTCAAGATAAAATTGAATATTGCATCAGATAAAAAAATCACTACAAAAAATAAGAAACGTCAAAGTAAAAAAATAATTCCGTTTAAATGGACAAAAGAAAAAGCCTCAAAATTTGATATAGATAAATTTGACTTAAAATGTACTGCATTATCAAACAAATTGATTACTCAGAATATGAACGCAAATGAAATATATACTGAATTACTAAACATAAGGAATAACTCAACTGATTGCAATTATAAACCTCAGACATCAAAATATTCTGAAAATATTACAAACTTACGGAAAGTTTATAGAAAGGAGGTTGCCATGTTCAAAGAAGATAAATCAAATAATAATTTGAATAGATTGATGTTATTGAGAAAGCAACTGCAAAAGCAAATAAGGAAAGAAGCAAGAAAAATTAAATCTAATCATCTGAATAAATTGATAATTGCAAAAGAAAATAATAATCACAAAGAATATTGGAGCTTAATCAATGGAAAGAAAAGGACCGCTATTACTTCTACTCTGAATATTAATGATTTCAAAATCGAAATGATAAATTCTGATTTATCTAGACATGTTGAGACTTGTATTACCGCAGTAAATAATGAAACTTTCAATATGGTAGAACAATCGGATGAAATCCTTGACGTTCAAATTACTATGAATGAGCTCCAAAGTAATCTTAAAGATACAAAGAACTTAAAATCAAGTGGTCCCGATGAATTCGTAACAGAAATATTTAAAATAAATGACAAAACATTGCCTATACTACTGAATTTATTTAACGAACTCTTGCACAATCATAATGAGGTAATCCCATTTTCTGAAAGTTGGGTAATACCTATTCATAAGAGAGGCGACAAAAATATGGTAAAAAGTTATAGGCCAATAAATTTAAGTTCGAATATAGAAAAATTGCTAACCAAAATAATGAATAATAGACTGGCTAAGTGGTTGAAAAAGAATTGTATCATCCATCAATGCCAAACAGGATTTATGAAGGGAAGCTGCTCTACAATGGATAATATATATATAGTTAAAGAAATAATGCAACTTTACAAAAACAAAAAATCTCCATTGTGTATGTGTTTCATTGACTTATCAAAGGCTTTTGATACGGTTCCGAATAACATTCTTATTCACAAGATTGGCAGTATACTTCCTCATGGCAATTTTCTGCACCTTTTGAAACGACTGATCAACGAGAAAAGTTTCAAAGTTTTATATGATGGCAATGAATCCTCCAAATTTACTTTGAAAAATGGAATACCCCAAGGCGACAGTTTGTCACCAACGTTATTTTCAATTTTTATAAATGACTTGTCAAAGGAGATTGACAGTCTAATGAACCAAATACAAATAGTCAATGAATATTGTAAACGCAACAGCCTGGATATGAATTTCGATAAAACTAAATTAATTTTTCAAAATATTAGATATGAAAATGATCACATAGAACTTAATTTGAACAATAAATTGAAACGAATTGATATAGTGCGCGAATATAAATATCTTGGATTTTGGATAGGAAATAACACTAAAAAACATTTGTCTTCACTAACTAAGAATGGTAATAAATCGGCATATCTAACTGCTAAAAAACTAAAAGAAATAGTATGTGCGAATGGAACAATAGTGAAAAATACCTTTGAAATGTTGACATTATCAAAAATGCAATATGGTGGTGAATTTTGCTTCTACAATAAATTATCCGAATTGAATAGGATACAATTTCAATTCTATAAACGTTTCTATCATCTGATAACTACCACTGCAAATTATTGTTTGATAGGGGAGTTTGGACTATTTCCTCTCGAATATCATTTTGAAAAAGCTGCAATCAACTTATGGATTAAAATTATCTTTAATGAAAGTAGTAGCATCATGAAAAGATGCTATAATCATGTTTCAAATAATTTAGACAATAGCAATTATTCATATACATGGTGCTGGAGAATAAAGCATCTTTTAAAGCAAATTAATTTGTCACATCTTTGGTTAGATCAAAACAGCTTAGAGATAAATAAGCGCAAATGTAAAATTATAGTAAAAACCAGACTAATGGAGCATTTTAGAGCCATTTGGATAAATGATACCAAGAAAAGTAGAACCGGAATAGACTACTTGGAGTTAAGTCAATTCGATTGCAGCATGAAAAGTTATTTGACTCTGAATCTAAAACTAAATATTATAGCACCTTTGTTGAAATTGCGATGTAGGAATCATGACCTAGCAGTTAAAACTGGATGTTATAGAAATCGATTGAGCTATGACGAAAGATTGTGCAGTTTATGCGATGATAGAACAGTTGAAACTGTATACCATTTCATTTGTAGATGTGCATTGTACAATGATATCAGGCTGCACTTCACACCATTCTTTGTAGATATCTCCAAGCAAGATTTCTATGTAATGCTAGAAACTTTGGAAATAGGTAAAATTGTGACATTAACCAAATACATAAACAGTGCAAATAGTATCAGAGCAGATAAATTGCGTCAGCGACCAATGACATCGTGATAAGTATTCAGATCTATTAAAGGTTCTGATAGAGCAACATATCGTTCAATGCGAATTAGTGAGACGAACAGCAAACCGAGGTCCGGAACGTATCTAACAACTTTACGTTTCTCATTAATCGATTCTATTAGAGGTAAGATGATGCGAATTACTGAATTTTCTAATGATCACAATATGATGTTCTTGTTTCATGCATGTACAGGGTGGTTGCAAAGTCGCTCCCTGATTCTACTTAGCTATATTTTCGGAAGTATATGGTCGTTTGATTGAAACTTCATATTTTAAGATTGCATGAGACCTGCCATTTCTTATGACAAATCATGAAACTGATCAGTCAATTGGAATATGAGTAATGATCACCCCTCTGTCCGCGAAAGTTATCCGTTATATTAATTCACTACATGCAATTTGATCACAACGTTGTTGATTTTACTTCCGAAATGTCGCCTACTTTAAGCATTGAAGACAGAGCAAGAATTGCCCCTAGATACGAGGTTTGGCAGTCTGTTGTACAAGTTCAACGATGGTGGAGATCCCAACATGGAAGACATTCAAATCTTGACCATAAGACAATTAAGAACTGCTACCGCAAACTGATGACAACTGGCAGCGTTCTTGATTCCGCCAGATCTGGAAGACCTTCGATAAAGTCAGACGCGGATGTGGAACTGGTGAGGGAGATGTTTGACAGGAGCCCTTCCAAGTCAACAAGGCAAGCTGCCCGTGAAAGTGGGATATGCCGTCACACTATCCTGAATGTTCTTCGTGAGGATTTACGATACCGCCCGTGGAAGCCTCATTATGTCCAGCAACTGTTTCCGGAAGACTGTGACAGACGGGTTGAGTTCTGTGAAACGATGCTGGCATGGTTTGAAGATTGCCCTGAGCTGAGTTCTAAGATTCTCTGGACAGATGAAGCCGTGTTTCGTGTGGATGGCTTTGTCAACAGGCACAATTGTCACTATTGGTGTGAGAGTGATCCAAAGGAAATTACGGAAAGATGTCAAAACAGGCCGACAGTAACTGTTTGGTGCGGCTTGTCTTCAACAAGGATTCTTGGGCCATACATCATTTGTGATACAATGAATAGTCAGCGATACTTGCACATGTTGGAGAATTTCGTTTGGCCAACAATTACTGAATGGGAAGAAGCCAACGAATTAATTTTTATGCAAGACGGTGCTCCTCCACATTATGCACTAACAGTGAGAGCTTGGCTCGACGACCACTTCCCAGGGCGTTGGATGGGTCGACGTGGACCAACAGATTGACCAGCGCGAAGTCCGGATTTCACGCCATGTGATTTCTTTTTGTGGGGATGGGCCAAAGAGGAAGTCTACAAAACTTCGCCGAGGACCATTGACGAGCTAGAGAACAGGATCCGTGAAGTCATTGAAAATGTTCCTCCTGAATTCTTAAGATCAGCAACGGAACAGGTATCGATAAGACTTAGACAGCGTATTCATAAAGATGGTGCACACATTGAATTGTAGTTTTTTGAAGAAAATGGCATGATTCATGGAATAATATAAAATTTGCTTTGATTTCTTAGTACATATATTTTTGTTTTTAAGGCTTCTATAAATAAGGAGCGACTATCCAACCACCCTGTATATCACCTATCGTTCCGGACCTCTTAATAAGTAGGACTTAATAATTAGGCAAGACGAATGTTGGCGTGCGTTATTAATTTTGAATACATATTCCGATCTGCTTTGATATGCCGTTTTTATCAAACTTTAACATTTTTCATTGCAAAAGTATGATGATGCATAACTTTAAAAGATGAAATCATGACTTGCTTAAACATATTAAATATGAATGAAAATGTCCTCTCCTTCCAGACAGTCATTTCGTATTTCAGTGTCATTACTTAATCTCACCTCCATTTTATCATTCTGTAAATTTCTCAATCGCCTTGTCATCAGTCATTTCATTCTCTTTTGTATACATATACGTGTTTTTCAATTGAAAAAATAAACGTTCTGATATTCTGATATTCTGATATTCTGATACAAAGTGGTATTATATCTTGATCATAGCAAGAGCTCAAAAAAGGGACATGCAAATCAGTAAATTTTGAGTCGAATCGAAAATGAATTTTGCATAGGCTTACACGTACTTTGCCTTTTTGATTTGCGATTTGCTTAGCCGACGGATATCGTGTATCCCACAGATGCTTAGCATAAGCAACGAACAAGTCTTCAAATTAGCAAATACCGACAGGCAGCTATCAATTAATATCAGCAGACATCACTTGAAATTTCAAAGCTCCTTATGAGAAAAAGCACGATATCGTTTTTCTATCTAGAAAACCTTGCAACCGATAGGTAAACAAAGCTACCATATATGAAAACGATATCACGGGAGTGCAATCCATCACTCAGAAATTTTATCTAAGCACCAAGATGTCGAAATAATGGAGAGGGATGACCATGTCATGATGATCACGTTCGGGTCGAAGATGGGCCAAAGGGAATGGCCATTTATACAGAGAACTAATAAGAAGGTACGAGTACATGGGCATACCAAAATCGTTTTTAGAGCTATTGAAGGATACATTGATACATTGGCAGTCAATGAAATAAGTAGTCAAATCAAAGCGTCTTTATTTTTCTGAGAAAATTATAGTCTACTTTGCTTTATAACTCGACATATTTCGAATGACATGCAGACACTAACTTATGAGCTAGATTGTAGATGTTGATTTGGCATGCGACTTCACGTTGGCATTGTTTTGACAGAAAGGTGATTTGACGATGGAAACTGGGTTTGTAACCTCAAACTTGTCGAAGTTCCTCGAATCTCATCTGTGAGTAGAACCGGAACCTGCATTAATCGTTCCTGTGTCTAAATCCTGAGCACGGGAAAGCAACAATTTTCATGAGCTGAAAATCAGTTGATTGTATCACTTCTATCTTGATTTTCAGAAAGCAATGATAGGACTTTTACAAAAAGTCCATAAAATATTATATCATTAAATTATCGGTCCAATAATGCATGTATCTTCCTATGTAATCACTTTCCGCAATTGCTATCTTCAAATAATTTATTCAGACTGAATTCACAACAATATTTTGACTTCAAAAAATTCAAAAAGTTCAGTTCCAAGTTATTGGAGAAACTCGTGCTAAAAAAGAGAGAAAAAGAAAAAATGCATTTTCAGAGCAGCTGTTGGTTTGCTTGGTTCCATATTCGTCACTCAAATTCATACTTATAGAAGCATATAGAATAGAATAGTGTTTATATTGAGAATGAAAATCACAATTTACAATCAGGTGTTGACAGATAAAAGGTAGATGTGGTAAAAAAAATAGCACCTATCATTAGATAAAAGTAGTGACCAAAAGTTATGGCGGACGGCGACTTTGAGTCTTGCACATAAAACTAGCCATGAAAGGAAAAAACGAGTCTTTCATCTTGACAGTGCGGTATAGCGGGATGCAAGGAACACCAGTATGTAACAATCTTTCAGGGGTTAGTTTGTGAAGAATGTGTGTATTGTCATTTTCAGCTTTGAGAAATAATTGTTTGCTAATCAACAAACGGCGGTTGTCGATTTCACGTAAAGAACACTGACAAGTTCTGGGATCGTCTCGAAAAATTATCATATGTGCTCTTTTATCGACTCGAGCAATATAGGATTGCAGAGGACTTTGAGCACCATAATGTAGACTAATTATTATTTCTTGTATAAGTATGGACTAGCCCGGGTCTGGCAAATGAAGATCATGGATTCTCGTGTTCTTGATCAGTGCGTGAGTTAAACGGTTTTCAGAAATCCGAGCTTGCATTTACAAGTTATCTAGACAACCTAGCACGCACTCTGTAACAAGTAGCTGCTTCGGCTAACTCTTGTTTGTCAACCTGCGTCTTCAACCGCTTTCAATGAGAATCCGGCATCACAGGCTTATCAAAACGTCATGTTAAAGTCCTGTCGGACGAGAAGAAACTATATACGTAAATCAAAGGAAAGCAATTGAAGTAATTTTTGGCCAGTAGAAATGCCGATTCTATTTTTTCTCGAATCACAATTTCGGATCGAATCGAATCTCGAAGCTTCGCAGGTCCCTATAGTTCAATCATGTAGTTCAGTATAATTTTCTTTGTCTTAATGGCTACTTCATTACATGACTGGTCAATCTTTCTATATGAGACACAATGCTGATGCTTCAGTTAACTTCTTCACGCGCGCATTTTTGTGAATGATTGAAAAAAATCATTTCAACTGTTTTTGTTACGTATAAGGGATATAAAAACATGTGTAGGTGATATTTTGATATACCGATGATATGATCAGTTTTCAGAGTAGAATGCGCGCTAAACCTGATTTTGCCATATTGATTGGTTTGTGGAATCAACAATCTCTCATCACTATTTTCATGGATGACTTGCTATTGAATCATTCTTGTAAATTTAAATATGCATACCTACCTTCAACTGTAAGTCATAGGTATTCAGCGTAATGTGCATGCGGGTGCATGTACATGTAGTGCAGTACATGAGCATATGTCAAAAAAGCGAAATTAATTATATCAATCAACATTCACCAATCACTTAATCCGCCTTAGTAATCCAAATTTACACATTCAGTTCATTTTGCATGTCATAAGCCATCAGTGCCACTCAAACAAGTGTGTATGTGTGTACATGTACAGTGCAAGAACTTAAGTAAATGAAAACAACAGAGCATATCTATGCCATCACAGGCGACTAGATCAACCGCAAAAGTTGCAGAAACTGCATGAAAAAGTCCATAAAATAGCTTCCTTTCAGTTTAGACACAATAAGACGTTACATTTTGTGCATTTCAATCCTCCCTTCTTGTCACAATGCCTCTCCTAACGGTGAAATCGTTTCATATCGACAGATGCTTCATCGACCGAATCGCATGAGCAATCATGCAAAAAAATATATTTCAGAAGGATAAAATCTTTTTATGCCACATAAAGCTATCACACCTACTTTTATTGGCCTTAATAGTGGGAGATGTATCTGTAGTATCAGATTCTTCGTCAGAAGCAGACTGAGTGACATTATCAATCGGTAGGCCTGCCATTTCGGTTAAAGTTTATCATCATCCCCTAATCATCTGATTCTCTGAACCGTTCGTGACTGCCTCAACTATACCATCGATCATTTCGGAGTCGCATTCTCTCTCGTGGACACGGTCTGGACGATTGGGCCAAAGTTGCTGCTTCCATTTCTGAAGAATTCAGTCATCGTCTCATGACGAAAGAAAGACAAAAATTCTGGTGGACATTTTGCATCATTTGCGTGTAGATATCAATTGCAGTTACGTCAGCCTCTCTGCTATATAAGCCCAAGAAGATTTGCAGTACCAAATACATCCTTTAACATCTGCTGAATTTATCATGGAAATTTGTAGCGATATCTGGTGTCAGTCATGCAAAAGTGGCCATTATGTCTTTTATAGGCCTACTTCTCAAACTAGGATGAGAAGTAGTCATTGGAACGCAATGTACATTGCATTTACTTACCATTTCGTACAAGGATGAGTTCGCAAATTACTTTACTTTGAGTTCAAATGACTCTTTGTGCTTCTTGATGTATACAATGTTCATTAATTTCTCAACAGATATCTGCAATTATGCTGCCTAGCGCGCGCTGTCGACATGTCGACACAAATATTAAAAAAATATCCTGTGATCCACTGAATGAATTGAGGGATACTACTTTATGCTGAACATCTTATCTTGAACTTCCTATTCACGATACAATCATATACGAATACAAATAGGGCAGTTATTTTGCAATGAATCGTCATCAAACTTACCTTCGTTTTTATCATATGGAGACATTTTTGTAACCCTTTTTCGAAACTCGACAAGACAATGTTTATCGCTAGCGGTGATCGAATAGGCAATTGGTATTATTTGTCATTGACCTGAGATGTCAATTTCTATTGTTCCTATTCTACATGACCAAGCCTATTGTGTCCTAGAGATACCAACACCGAATGTCGACATATGTCGACATCGGGGGAGGGGGGAGTCAGTTAACCGAAATTATCAACTTATGGAGTCGTGATGACGTCATCTCTGCCAAAGATCTGATGCGCTGCTGTTAGAAAGTTTCGTGACGAATAAGTTGTGCGTAGAATGATCAAGGCACATGTAGAAAATGAGCAGGAAATGATAAGTTACTTATTTATGTTCTCTGTGTACATGCAAAACCGCTAAAAAGGTACAATGCTGCGAATAAAAGGATACAAGCAATTCGGACGATCATAAAGCTCTAAACATCTACAGCTTTGTGAAAGACAAAAGACATAAATAATTATGGTGTAATAGTATTGGACGAGTGTATGAACATGAAATTCACGAGTGAAATCCATGTTTTCAATATTTCAAAGAAAAAGATAGAATAAAAAATCCACAGATATGTCATGTTCAGCGACCAGTACAAGATCAGACAGTCTTTATTCAGCTTGAGCAAGGAGGTTGAACCATGCTTGAAAATAGGACGCAAATTGGTTACAATTTTCTCTCGCAATAGGATGAATGCACTAGAAAAGCTGAATGAAAGTCGGCCCAAATGTGAGATGGAACTGCCAAATAGATCTCGAGTCCAACTCGAGAATGCTACCGCTGCATTGGATGCGGATTTTGATAGCAACTTCGTGATACATGACTTCTTATGACTTATCAGATTTCAAGTAAAGTTAATCAAACTGTTCTAGTTCGTCTAACTTCTGATGTTCCAAATAATTAAAACTCGGTGTTCAGTTGCCGAGCAGGCATATTTCCAGTAGTTATCGTACAGCATGTGTACTACAGGATTCCATAGGGACACTATTCACTATGGAGACACTTGTAGTAAATGTAGCATATGCACATGTACATTTTAGAATCCGACAGCCAGTAAACAACGAACTTATATGCCGTAGTACAATCAGCTGCTGCATCTTGACTTTCGTAGCGTGAGTGTGTTGCACCGAATTCAGCCACATATATTTCACTTTATAGCCTCTCGATACATTTTATTCATAAGTAATTTAGCTATCTTTGGTCCATTTTTCTTTTGATCCTTTGGTGGATATTTGATGCATTGTATTCCAAGTAATCGAAAACCAAAAAAACTTTTATTTTTGCGATTTGTCATTATCAGAGCGTTTACACGATTAATTAATATTATCACTATGATATATATTTACAGAATGAAACTGTTTACAGATTGAAACTGTGAATTTTAAGATTTAGGATTGCCATTTTGGACTTACATGTATTCCCCGCTTAGCTACTCGACAGAGGTCGCTGTGTAGCTCCAGAGTCAGTGACTGCATCCGAACTCCTAAAGCACCGGAGTGGAGTTTTTAAACTCTTATACAATTGCACTGACCTCCATAATATGAGCAACGTACAGCAAAAAGATAATCAATGAAATGTTGGATGAAATAAAATATTTCAACAGTGATAAGTCACCTCTACTGACTATGTTTAAAAATGTCTCTCAAAAAATTCAATAATCTAGATTGAGCAGTGAAGAGCAGATTGGCCCACGCTGGCTAATTATCACTCAAATGTAATGATTAGTTGCATTCAACTATTATTCAGCTATTATTTAGTGAAAAGCAGTTTAGCCCACGCTAGCTAATTATCACTCAAATGCAAAGATTAGTTGTCATATCATGTCATGTCTTAGGAAGAAAATGTCATATTTGAAAGATGCGATTTGATCACGTAGGCATAATTCTAAATTGAATTGTATTTTACATTTTGAGGCATGCATTTAGAGACAGACATATTTATATGAATCTTATGGTCTATGTACGTATCAATAATTTCAGATCTTTGAAACAATTCTTGCTCTAATCGTCTTCAATGATTCAGCTAACGTATTTAAAAAGAACAGATTCAGCTAAGATTACATCTGTCGAAAGGTTTGATTTGTTGAGCTAAAAATTGCATAAGTGCAAGTGTTATTAAGTAACAGAATTTGTTTTAGGAGCAATAAAAATCGTAATGGAGAATTGTCATAATTTGGTTAGAATCATAGAGCAAGTTACTCCATGGTTAGAATTCAACTCAATGATAAGCTTATATGAAGATGAAAATTTATTAGGTGTATGATTTTTTGCATTACTTCAATGTAAGTTATATTTTCCTCTGCTTCATGACATGCTGTCATACTGTCATACTATCATACTGTCACCCATTTCTTAGTGGTAATTAGGATCTTTACCTCTGTCTCATCAGGTAATTTGGCACAATCACAAGCAAGCGTAAGAATAGGGATCGGTTACACGAGGTCGAAAAGGTCACATGTTTAAATCCACTTGAACACCAGCGTATTTCGAAGAGTAGGATTTCTGCAATTAATTCCAGTAATGCTTTCCTCTGACAAGGGTTGTCTCTGAGTGGAATGAAATTGGTTATAAGGGCTGAAACTGCATGGAGAGCTAAATGCTGGATGAGGCCTTACACTGCCTTGCAAAAAGATGGTGGGGTTTGAGCGGCTTGACCCAATGTCGGTCGCTAGAACACAATAGATTTCCAGCTCCGTTTCGCATTCTATGAGCAAGCGAAGTTCAGCACACAAGGAAGGATAATACGGTACTTCAGTTGCTTTTATTGGAGTTGGATGTTGAAAAAAATGGTGCAGCATGTTTTCTTGATATGCAGTCCTCGAGCTTTCTGGTCGAAACATTGACAGCCAAAGAGTGTCGACTAAAAATTGGCGTACTTAGTGCATGCCATAGACCATAAGTGACCATAAAAAGTGATCATCATAAGTGACTATCAGAAGGCAGTCAATGATACATAGAGTCACATTTAAAGCGACTTAGGGTGTCAGAAGAGGAAGAATGATAGCTTTCACCTGACAGCACATCATTTTGCTTCGCAAGTCAAAGTCAGTTTCCCCAAGTTCACAATGACCTCTTATTTTGGGTTTCCTTCACATGCATGATGTTATACTCGTCTTTCAACATGCACTCCATTTTCTGATAGATGCTGCTAGACTGGGTTCAATTTTCTTGTGTAAATTGGACAAAAATGTTCATCGACATTTGCTTAACGAAAATACTTAAACAGTGCATAGAAACATAGCCAATAGGCCTACTAATCTTTGACAGCTCGTTTGTAGGCCAAGTAGGTGCATTCGTTTGAGCAAGGAAGCAAGACAGGACTAAGTATATAAAACCCACATGTTGCATTTAAAAAGAAAGATATGTTCTGATAGAAAAGAGAGTTTGAATATACATAAAAAATCGAGCGTTCATTATCAGCATGCATCATAAAAACTTAAAATTCTGTAGTGAAAGATTCCAACTCATACTCAAACAAAACCCGGTTGAGCGCTTTCGCTCTCTCGTGAACCTCAGGAATAAGGAAATCTCTGATTCCTCAGGATATCAGAATTGCAGCCTTCCTTGTCTTGATAGACTGAAGGGTAGGTATTTTGTCGCAATATTTGTCATTATAGATGCTTCATTTTTTAGATGTCTTGGTTCTTATCAATCATCACAGCAATTTAACGCCGCGCATTACTTTAAAAGACGCAAGAAGAAATAATCGAATTGAATGGCGACGTGTATTCTATCTGCACTGATTTCATTCAGAATTTCTTCCGCTTCAGACAGTGTGAGAAACCTGTTTTGATCGATCAATGAAATATGTAATATACGTGTATATTTTTACTCACTGCCATTCTTTCTTGACAGAGTGGGAGGACTGCTTCGATCGATGAATACAAAAAAGACGAAAGCATCGCTTTACTTAGGGCCTACTCCTATTTTATGAGGAATTGTGGGGCAGCAACTGCTGCAAAATTCACAACCTTGGGTCACGAAGAGTGACATGCCAGTTAGTTTCATGCATGAATGAAAGAGAGTTGCTTCTTCGAGGTCCTTTGTGAAATGCGCAGGGTTGTCACATGCCAGGCTTCCTTTTTTACCATCGGCTGAACATTTTTGATAAAACGACTTTATGATTTCATACTGGATGCAAATTATGCCTGATACACTCACTGACTTTTCTGTACAGGCATTTATTTATCGATAAATCAATCGATAAATTTTTTTATCGATTGATTTTAGAGACACATTTCTAAATCAAAAATCGTGACATAATCAATTGATCATGCTTTTGAATTCCTGCGTGATGTATCGCTTAAGATAGCAACGCAATTGCTTTTGAAATTTAAGAGACATCTTGATGTATCACGACCAACAAACATCATCAAATCTGCTTAAGATTAAAAGATTAACTGACTTCATTGTTTTGAATATATTGTCTTGGCTATTTTTCATTATTTGATTGTAGTTGGAAAGAGCCAATATAGAATGATGGTGGTTTTATTTTCTTTTTCTCATTTCTTACAATTAATTTCAGTTAACATCCGTTAACGATCTTCAGGTAAAAAAAAGAAATATGGTCTAGTAAAAAATTTAAAATTCACACCGACGTCTATGTCATAATAACATAATATTGAATACAAAAGGGGGAAGGGCTATGGAACAGTTAGTATTGGGTTACATAGTACCAATAGCATCTTAATGATGACCTGACTAGATATGAAAACAAAGGACATAGAAATGGACTAGCAATACAAAGGCTTGAGTTATAGGTACATGCTTGCACATATCATACAAGTATAAAAAATACAAAGCTATAAAACGATTGGAAGAAGGTAAGAGGTGTGAATTAGAAATTTGATACTGTTATAATGTAATACATTGTCATGTTTTATTATTTTTACATAATAGAAAATATTTTTAATCAAAAAGAAAATCTGCATAATTGTTGAGTTCGATTTTGCTGTTAATTGTTGGTTTCATTTTTCTAATATAATATGCTTCACGAAGTCTTAGGTTTGATGAATCACTATCGTGGGAAAGAATGGTTGTAGAAAAGTTGTAACTGTGACATTTCTGAAGATGGCTATACATGGAAGACTTGCTGTTTGTTTTATGCTCACGGCAACGGATATGTAATGGTCTTATGGTGCTTCCAATGTAGAAGTTATCACACTTATCACACTTAAGCTGATAAATTACACATTTCTGATTACAGATGTTGTTGTTGTTAATTGGGCAATTTCTTAAATTACAATCTTGGTTTGATTTAGGCTGTTTCAATACACTTCTAAGAGTTCTTGATCTTCTTGTTAATCTTACGTTCAAGTTTTCTCGACGAAAAACATTTTGTAGTTGTTTATCCACTTTCTCAGAAATAAATGGAAAATTGAAGTAAAAATAGTGTCTTTCTTTTTCCTTTCTGTTATTTGGTTTATGTGTTTTACGATAATTGTTGGTGTTGCGAATGATATTTTCGGGATACATGTTTAGTCGTAGAATATCATTGAAATTGTCTATGTGTCTGTTTTGAGTTAGATGATTGGAACATCGTTCTGCGATTCTTGTTTTTTCGTTTCTAATGAAGTTAATTTTGTTAGTGTATGGTACATGTGAGTGATAATTCACAAACAGATCTTTTCTAGCAGATTTGCGGTAAAATTCAAATTGTGGTTCATTTGGCGCGTTCAGTGTTACTCGGAAATCAAGTAGGCTTAATGCTTTGTTGTCGTCTGGTAATTCAATTTCGAAATTGATGCTGGAATGTTGTGCATTGAGATATTGGAGAAGTTTCAAAGCTTGTTCTTTGTCTTCAATTATTGCGAAGCAGTCATCTACAGATCTCATAAAAAGTGGGACATCATACATCACTCTCATTTGTCGGAGGGCTACTGTTTCGATGCTGTCCATGAATATAATTGCAAGCACACCAGAAAGAGACGAACCCATGGGTAAACCTTTAACTTGCAAGAAGATGTTATTATCAAATTGAAAATATGTGTTTCTTAAGATTACATGTAATAACTGTTCAATTTGGTCGATTCTCAATCCTTTCATGTTGGTGATGTTGCAGTCTTCCATTTTGTAAACCAGGGCTTGAATGGCATCAGGAATTGGAATGGAAGTGTACATGCTTATTACATCGAAGCTGCAAGGACAAAGTTGTTCTTTTTGATTGGCATTTTTGATGTTATCAATGAGATCCATGCTTGATTTTAAATGTGCGGGGACATTTTGAAGCAAGGAAATTAAAAGTCTAGAAAGAAGCCATGACTGTGACATTATTTAGTTTGTTTAAATAATGTGTGCTTTGTTTAAAGAGCAAGAAGTTTGAATATAAGTATCGAGACTTCAGAACAAGTGAAGAATTCGACTTGGAAGCAATAAGTCGTTTTCACTTTGCTACATGTACTTGAAGAGAACATTACATGGTGCTAGGAGTGCTCTCGACTTCCCAATCTCTTTTTAAAAGCCATTGTGAATTAGTTAGAGATTTGATATGTACACTTAATTGCCGACCCCTGGTTCGCTAGACGTAGAAGGTCCTCAGGCGGCGGAAAGTTGGAGGTGTTGGAAAGATGGATGGTCCCACTATGCAATTGCACTAGAGTTAGATGCTAAGGATCAAAAGGTGCAAATATCCACATTTTTGACATGTATTGGCAAAGACACACGAAGGATTTTCAACACGTTCCAATGGACCAAGCCAACAGATAAAGATTCTTTGCCGTGCATTATTGCACACTTTCTTCCAAAAGTCAACGTCCCATTTGAGCGTTTCAAGTTCAATAAAAGGCAACAACTACCAGGTGAATCTTTCGACGTTTATGTCACAGAACTTAGAGACTTGTCGCTCACATGTGAATTCCCAACACAGACGCCTGATGAAGTTCTGCGTGATCGCATAATTTTTGGAATCAGTGACAGCAAGGTCAGAGAGAGATTGCTACGCACAGACAGCTTGGATTTGCAACGCACGCTAGATATTTGTCGCAGCGCTGAAGTTTCCCAAGCGCAAATGAAGCAGTTGGAGCACACCCCTCCAGAACCTGTTCGTGCGATGTATAATAAGCCCAACAGATCATCTCGTCCGAGAAAGTCGACTTCACAGTCAGATGCAAAAACAGTTTCAGACTGCAGGTTTTGTGGAGAAGGTCACGAACTTAACAAATTCAAATGTCCAGCTTGGGGTAGAAGATGCACAGCATGTGGCATGATGAACCATTTTGCAAGCAAGTGTCGACGAAGCAGAGTCAACCAAATAGAAGCTCAGAGAGAGAGAGAGAGAGAGTGAGAAGTTCATGGTCTTCGCAATCTCATCGGAACTTACAGATGACCAGACAGTCACATTTCACTTACAAAGTGGAAATCTGTTGAAATTCCAACCTGACACAGGAGCTGCATGCAATGTTGTTCCTCTACACATATACAAGCCGGCCACACGTGACTTTGAATTGAACCACGTCCAGCGAACTTCGACACCGTCATACATTGTTGTGTATGGAGGCAACAAGATTCCAGTGATTGGAAATGCATTAATAACTGTCAGACGTCGGGACACAACCTGCAAATTGAATTGCAAGATAATTGATAAACCAAATTACCGCCCGATTCTGAGTCGAAAGGCATGCTTAGGCATGAAATTGGTTGAGATCGCTGACTCTGATGCAAACTACAAGCACCTATTGATGGCACTCTCTTTTCCATTTCGGGACCCCTTTCAGAAGTTGACATTTTGAACCAGTACTCGAGCGTGTTTGACGACAAAGTAAGATTGCTGGACCCTCCATATCGGATTAAGCTGGATGAAAGCATTAGTCCAGTTCAACACAACCCTAGACGTGTTCCAGTCGCCTTGCATGAGAAATTGAAGAATGAATTGACCAGCTTGGAAACACAAAGGCATTATTGCAAAAACAGAATGTCCAACTGAGTGGATCTCATCCATTGTCCTAGTTCCAAAACAGAATGGAAGGCTCAGAATCTGCCTGGACCCGCGTGATTTGAACAAAGCTGTGCGACGAGAGCACTATCAAATTCCCAACATTGACGATGTTGTGCATAAATTTCATAATGCCAAGGTTTTCACAGTGTTGGACGCCCGTAATGGCTATTGGCATGTGCCACTCACTGAGAGCTCATCACATTTGACAACCTTTCACACACCGTTTGGACGGTACCGTTTTCTGCGACTCACTTTCGGAATCTCATCAGCATCCGAAGTGTTTCAGCGAAGAATGCACGAGATTATAGAAGGTCTTGCAGGTGTTGAGGTCATTGCTGACGATTTCGTCATTTATGGATGTGGTAACAGCGAAGAGGAAGCCATCCGGGATCACGACCGAAAATTAATCTGCTTTCTTGACGTCTGTGCTAAAAGGGTCTTCACCTGAACAAAGAGAAGCTACAACTTCGGAAGAAAGAAGTTCCGTTCATCGGTCACATTGCATCGAGTGAAGGGTTAAAGGTGCAGCCAGATAAAGTTCGAGCTATTGTTGAAATGCCACAGCCGAGTGACAGTGCAGGTGTGAGTCGCCTGCTCGGGATGGTTCAGTATCTTTCCAAATTCGTACCGCATCTCTCCGAATTAACCGAAAAGTTGAGGGACCTCACAAAGAAAGAATGTTTGTGGCAATGGGGCAATGCTGAGATGAAAGCTTTCGAACAAATAAAAACGGCAGTTTCAAGCACGCCGATTTTAAAATACTACGATGTCAATGCTCCAATCACAGTTCAGTGTGATGCATCGCATGGAGGACTAGGCGCTGCACTACTTCAAAACGGACAGCCTGTTGCATTTGCGTCTCGTTCACTTACGATGACTGAAACTCCATATGCTCAACTGGAGAAAGAATTGCTTGCAATAGTGTGGTCGTGTGAGAGATTCGATCCGTATATGTATGGACGAGAAGAGATACAGATAGAAAGTGATCATAAACCACTGGAATCGATTGTTGGCCGGTCATTAATCAACACCCCTATTCGGTTGCAGCGCATGCTTCTGAGATTATAACGTTACAATATAAAGGTGTGTTATACACCTGGAAAGAGCATGCACATCGCGGACACGCTCAGTCGACCTTACTTGCCTAGTGATGTATGCACGACAGATCGAGATAGTGAAGTCCTGTCATTCAGCCTGAACGAACTGCCTATTGCCACATTGACGTTGCAGCGTATTAAGGAAGCGTCCAGACACGATGAATCTATGACAACTCTTTCACGAGCTATTAAGAATGAATGGCCTTCTAACAAATGTGAGCTAAACCCACTTCTATATCAATACTGGAGCATGAGGAGCGAGTTCTCTGAAGAAGATGAAATTTTTTGAAAGGTGATAGAATAGTGGTGCCGAAAAAGTTGCGCAGGAATGCATTGCATGCGATTCACAGATCACACAGCGGCATTGAATCATGCCGACGACGAGCCCGTGAAATCTTGTACTGGCCCCAAATGAATGAAGAAGTGCGAAAATTTATCCAAAATTGTGCAATATGTTCTCAGTTTCAAGCACTCAACGCCAGAGAGCCATTAATTCCACATGAGGCAGGTGTCGGACCTTGGAGTAAGATAGCTGCGGATCTTTGCGATTTGGACGGCAGAGCTCTACTAGTCGTTGTTGACTATTTCAGCAGTTACATTGAAGTGGTTAGACTGGCACAAACGACTTCCAGAGCAGTGATTAGATCATTGCCAGAGATATTTGCAAGATTTGGAGTTCCAGATACCCTTGTTACTGACAATGGGCCACAGTTCACGGCTGCAGAATTTACTCGATTTTGTACTGAATGAAATACTGAACATGTGACGACCAGTCCATATTTTCCTCAAAGCAATGGAAAAGTTGAAAATGCTGTGAAGACAGTTAAGCGCCTTTTCTCAAAGTGCAAGCAGAGCAAAATCTCTGAGTTCGAAGCACTGCTTGACGTAAAGAACACGCGATCAGCAGGAATGAGCACTAGTCCATCACAGAGACTCATGGGTCGCAGGTGTAGAACAAAACTACCAGTTAGCAGGACGCTAGCAAGGCCACATTTCAGAACAGATGACATGGCTGGAGAGACAGAAGGGACCAAGGCAGTTCAGAAGCAGCACTACGATAAGAGAGCCACTAACCTAGGAGACCTTAAGCCAGACCAAGATGTAAGAATGCGGCTTCCCGGAGAAAGTCATTGGACGCGTGGAACGGTCAAGCGAATGGTGGCACCCCGGTCATACGAAGTAGAAGTCGACGGAGCGACTTACAGACGAAATAGAAAACACCTTCAACGCCAAGGAAAAGTGAAGCAGGAGCCTCACGACGAGGCCGAAGAGAACGAGTCAGACGCGGAGACGACCCCGATGGAAGAGGAATGGGACAACGAGCGGACAATCGAAATGGAAGAATCGGAGAGTGAGCAAGTGCAGCGCGGAGAAGCAAAAGTCAAGCGAACACAGCGGGAGAGGAAAGTGCCGACTTACCTACGTGACTATAATCTGAATGACTCACAATGGTGAAAGATACACGATATAAGTATCTTCTTTTGTGACTTCGTGACTCTCTTCTTTCTGCAGAGAGGGAAGATGTGACATTATTGAGTTTGTTTAAATAATGTGTGCTTTGTTTAAAGAGCAAGAAGTTTGAATATAAGTATCGAGACTTCAGAACAAGTGACGAATTCGACTTGGAAGCAATAAGTCGTTTTCACTTTGCTACATGTACTTGAAGAGAACATTACAATGACAATTTAGTTGTTGGTCCGGACGTGTTGGATACAATAGGACGTATTTTCATCTCGGGGCCTTCCTTGTGAGTTTTGATGAGATGGTAGAAACATGGTAAGGATGAGTTGTTCGTAATATAGCTATTCTTTACATAATATGGAATATTGTTTTCACTGGCTATAGTGTTCCAGCTTGCGTTGATGCGTTTTTCAACAGTCTTAGCTGTCATTCGTTGTATTGGTTTGTATGTATTTTCATCGCTGAGATGCTTTAGTCCTGCTTCAATATAATTATCATTTGAAACTACGCAGAATTCGGAACCTTTATCTGAAGGCAACATCATTAGGTTCTTGCTTTTAAGATTTTTCAATGTTTCTTTTTCTTGTGTACTCAGGTTGGAGAATTTTGATTGAGGTCTCAGTTTTCCTATAATCCTTTTACATCCATTGTATACCCGTTTCAGTAGCGGCGCCAGCGAGCGAGTAGAACGGTTACAAATGGGTTACATCACTTATATTGCTGGTTACATAAATGATCTGAATTTTTTAAACGGATGCTACTTATTTTCATGAAATTATACTCATAGATGTGTAGATGGCTTGGACATGAAAACTTTCTGTGCTCCCCTGAACTATACAGTCATGTACGCACATATAGACCCAACATGCAGGTCAAAGCTGAAAACGCATACACTTATATTGGCCCATATAATCATGGGATTAAATGTTCACGCAAGCAACAGAAGCCAAAACATTATTCATTCTTCTAAGCATGTATAGGCCTACATGCATGTATCAGATATGCTCATTATACAATGCAACGCACCCCTACATGTTTGATGGCCATAAATAATCACACGTATCTTTGTGACGTGTTGATTGTTGCTGAAAATTGTACATGGAGATAAATAAAAAGACAACTGAAATACAAACTAATGCAATTATAATGTCAAACTAACATCAAAGAAATAATTAATGCTGTCTTGAGTTCATGGAATGGCATGGATAGAGGATTCAAAAATTCAAGAAGTTCTAGGATATTGTTCAATCTCACCTCGTTTCCGTCGACCATTCGCTTAGAGCGTTTCATTTCAATGGAAAGTCCCTCCATGTCAATTTCGTAGTGCTCAGCAAATGGGCGAATTTCATCAACATTCAAAAAGTTATTCGAACGAGGATCCAGTGCTGACAGCGATCTCATGATGTCCGTATTTGAGCTATTAAATCGTTCATTGAATTCACAACTCAATTTTTCGAGAATAGGGAATGATATCAGTCTTTTCATGTCGTCCGATGTGGTAGGATTTTCCCTTGAGCCAACGGTTGAATACACCACAAAGTCTTGAAATCTGTCTGTGAGGCTTGACTGTCTTCTGGATTCACGGCAACGAGGAATATCGCTTCCTTCAGCCATTTCAAATGACTTTTGATAGTAATCGCTAGCTTTGGCATCATTGCGATAAGATGCAATCTCTTCCACAATAGCTTCAATGTAATTTGACGCCTTCATGAAATCGATTTTGGGATCCTGTAGAACGTCAGAGGCCTTTTTTGTTTCAGAGAGTAAGTCGTACATTACCAACATGATGTAGAGAAATGCTTGACTAATTTTCCGAAAGGATACTTTTCGCAGAACCAGCTCGCTCCCTGTTTTCGTCATTCAAAATGATCCAACGCAAAAAATCGACAAATTCAGTGAATCTTAACTTAACAGCAGCGACGGCTCTCACTTGGGCAGACCAGCGAGTATCTGATAGACGTTTGAATTCGATAGGTTTGAGACCCATTAGGGCTCAATTTCCGACCCATTAGACCCATTTCCGATAGGTTTTTTGGAAATCAACCCAGCTACTGTGAACATTGGATCCGCTAAGGAAGTTGTAAGCGGATTGAAGTGTGACAAAAAATCGACAACTGGCATCACACCCTTGACTGAGTCAACAATAACAAGATTCAATTTGTGATTAGCACAATGAAAATACGAAGCTTTGCTCACCTCACCTCACGAATTCGCTGCTGAACTCCACTAAGATGCCCGCTCTTGACGCGACCACCATCGTAGCCTTGACCAACTAATGTATGCAAATCAATCCCCAAATTGAACAGTTCTTTCAGAATATACTTCGTCAGGCTCTCTGCATCCAATTGTTCAGCCATCGTGGATCCTACAAATTCTTCATGAATTTCACATCGCAAACATACCTAATAACTATCGATAGTTGTTCTTCTTTAGACAGATCATTTGTCTCATCCACTAAAACTACGCAATATTTGGATTCTTGTATTTCAGATTTTATTTCTTCAAGAATAATTTCTGCCATAATTTCAATGATAGCGTTCTGTATGGTATAATGTGTATACTTAGCATTCCGGGGTCCTGTGATTAGCCGGTCGTAAATATGTAACTTGGCAATATGGCTTTGAAAAATATAGAATTTCAAGAAAATTTCCGTTGTTACTTGTGTCATTGGCTTCGCGGTGGCCACGCTGTGCTATATTTTGAACAGCCGTCAGTCTTAAGACATCAGAAATAATTTTCAAGCACTCACGGTTACGCTACACAGCCTCTCGATGACTGTCGTCGAGGGAATCAACGATGGTAGCTCCTGATTTCTTTGATTTAGAAGAGTTGGCGTACTTCTCTACACTGAGAATGTGGTCATCGGAGATTTTGTGAGCAAATAGACGATTGACCGCAGGATCATCAGTTTTTACGCTGCACTTAGTCCATGTGTCGAATCCTTCATCAACAAAAGCGCCTTTTCCGCTTGTTTTGAAATGCCGGCATACGAAGCAATAAGCTTTTCCCTCTCTTTCGGAATATTCTATCCACGAATACTTTTCATTATCCAACCAATCTTTGACAAATCGTCGATTATATTTGTTGGGAATCAATTTCATTGGACCACTAGCTAGTGGCTTTCTAAAGGGACCATCATCTGGTGATTGGGATATATCCTTCGGTCCTGGTGGCGCGGACGGCATGAGCTTCGTGGCGCTTTTGGCTTCTGCTGATAGGGTGAAATGTTCGTCTGATAAATGATATAATGGTGTACCAGGAAGATCGTCTTCAGCATCAGTTGGACACGATTCAATAGACATGAATTCTTCAGTCAATAGAGAGTCAAATTTACCATCGATGGGGACGTTCGAAGACAAAATAGCTTTCTGGTGAGAAGTAGACACAGAACACGCACTTTCATTTGATGCATGCGACGTTGGATCAATATCGGAGGAAGGGGCACACTGGTCAGTCGGTGAAGTAGATTTTCTAAGAGCTACACGTTTACGTCTATCAGCTGTTTCCGTAGAATCACTAGGCGAAGACTCCTTCTGTCTTTTGGGCAGAAAATAGCCATCGTCATCGTTATCGGCAACACTCGTTGTTGATTCTGCAAGTGTCTGTCTCAGTCACAGAATGAAACAATCAGTTCGTGTCTCTGTATTCCTGTCTTCATAACTCGCAAGGCCAATGAAAGGGCACCCTCAATCGAACAATAAAGTATTCGTCATCGTCACTGATTGTAACGAAATGCGATCCTTCATTCGTGCACATAAACCACAACGTTATGTGTCAGGTGCTATTGAAATCAGATCCCTCTGCTCTGCTCCCTGCGTGCACATGTCGACACTGCGTCTCACAAACATTTTATTGATAGAATAAGACTGACATGACTAAGATTCTAAAAGACGCACAAGTTTTTTTTAATGTTGATGTAGTCGTCAAGTCAATGAGCTCAAATTCACAGAACGGTTACAAGTACGGTTACAATTCGATTTCTAGCGGTTACCATTAGTAACCGTTGTAACCCCTTGGCGCCGCCACTGACCCGTTTCAATTTGTCTTCAATTTGGTCATTCTTTGGAGGCATAGTTAGATTAGTATGCCATGGGTATTTTTGTGGGTAATTGTCAGGTTCGTGACAGTCATTAAGTTCGTTCTTCCATCGATATTGATGTGCGAATCTGCTGAAGTTGACGTTGAAATCAATTACGGTCGAGTCGTTTACTGCTTCCCCCAATGAAAATTTTGGACCTTTTTCTAGAAGGTTTCGTTCGTCTTCAGTAATTGTGTTCGTCAAATCTGTTACTAATGTAGGTCTCTGACTTTGATCATGGTTTGCATTAAGATTTTCTTTCATTTCAATGTTTTTATCCGATAATCCATGGAGGTAACGTAGACGATCAAGACGTTCCTTCAATCTGTGTTCAGTCGTTTTGGAATTATTCTGGTGACCAATGCTTATGAAGTTCATAATTTCATCATAAATTTCATCACTTGTTATTATCTCTTAACCATAGTAGACGTGTCTGTAAACTTCGTGTAGAGTTTTCAAGATCAATGTTTATGTGTGAAATTACCAATCTTAGAAGCTTTTTGGTGATTAAAATGTTGAGTTTCTTGTTGTTTCTATATTTTTGAGGTAAATGAAACAATAATGAACGTGGCAAGAGTAGTTCGCGGAGTAGTTCTTCATTGTATTCTAAAGTCAATGTTGGTACTCATATAGTATCGCATCTTTCGTTGACCGTTAATGCCATTTTTAAAAAATGTGATCCATTAATATGTTCAACAATACTGACAAACTGTCAATTTGCGCATTCTAAATGTCATTGTAAATAAAGATTTCAGGGTTGAACAACTTGTGGGCCGTTTTGTAAAGAATCTAGATTAATTCATAATTCCTAGAAATTTCGAGATATTGAATTGAAAGACACTAGATAGAATTAATAAGTTAAGCAAAAAAAGAATTAAAGACCCTTTCTGACGATTTACGGTTTACTTTGACGTGAATGTTGATGCGCCAGAAAATCAATGTCCCGAAAGACAAAATAATTTATTTCATGACATATTTTTTAGGCAATTGACAACCGATGACCAAGGGTGGCCCAGTGAAGAAGGTGCCAGCCCGTCTGTACCACGAACATTGCCTCGATTCATGAGTCAGACCATAGACAAGTCAGACGATCATCATGGTGATGTGATGCTACTTTGTGGTGCGATTGTATCTTCAATATTTCTTTTTTAGTGCTTCTATGTTCAACCGGATTGCAAATTTTTTTATCGAATCATTTCCCCATAGTTCAATAGGTTATCCAATGAATTTCCCACATCGTATTTACCGATGAATGCTTGAGCCTATAGATTCATCAAAATTGTGTAGAAGCTTTGAAAAATTCGCATCATAAAATATTTGATTAGAAGAACCTTGATAAGCTACATCTTGATGCTCACGCTAACGTGCTTCCATGAGTTTGCAGAAAACTCGCGAGCCGCATTATGGATCATGCACGTGATTTCAGCTCTTGTTTGTATTCATCAAATATTAATTTTATCATTTGATTGCAACAAAATCTTTACAATTGCCAGCTCATTTGGCCGCTGATATTCGTTTGCTACATCGACTCCAGTTATGACGTCCTTTCTTCGACATTCTCACAAAGTACTCTCTAATAGATTCTGTGCTCTCACTCGTAGATCGGCAGCACTATCCGCAGTACCACAGCCAGCACAAAATATTAATGCCGAATTTACAAAGGTAATGAACGAATATTTCGCTGATTGAAAAAACTGGCATCAACGCCATAGAGTAGGGTTATATAGGATATAAATACGTCCTCTATGATTAAGCCTTCATGAGTAGGCTGAAGAAGAGATCTGCAGAAGATACATTTGACGTATGTTTTTCGCTCTAGATTTAGGAACCATCAACTACAAAGAACAGTGTCAAGTTTTGTTCTTGCAATAGCAGCATGATTAAATTCCATTTGTCACGCCGTGACATATGAAGTACAATGAATATTATTGATATTTTCATTTCCTAGTTCTTTTTCTGGTCTTTATCAATCATAAGATAACCTGAATATTCTTGCAGATATTTGCCGTATCTTCTATCAGTCTTGAAATATGAATAATAATGCGCCAATTAAATCAAGCCATTAGATTTGCAACGTTTGCAAAACATAAGCAAATTTAATAGAAAAATTATTTTCAGACGTGAGCAGTTTAAGCACAAAATTTCCTTGGCTGCCCTAGACGCTCTGTTTCACACTATAAGGGCTAGTCATCAGAGACAGAAATGGTCCAAACAAGCTTAAAATATTCAGAACTGCCACTCGAAGGTCATGATTATCAAACGAACTGCAAAGACGTTGTGCTTGTTCGAGCCACTCCGAGCCGTGTTGAGGAGGCCTTGTGTCATGCTGCTGGCACGGAATTTTTGTGCTTAAATTGTTCAAGCCGGAGGGCATCTTTCTTCATGTATTCTACACGGCTGGTTACTAGCAGCAAGGAAAGTCAGAATGAAAAATTGATTAAGTACAAGCATAGCCATAGCGGCCAAGATATTCACTCAATTAACGCAACCAACACCGCAAACTAATGTCAATGATCCTAAAGGATGCGCAATTCAGTCCCCATCCTCCTGCATGCCCTGCAACGGACACAGCAGACTCTCAAAGCTGACCTAATTTCACGGATTTTACTAAATTTGACCATCTCCTCTACTAATTTCAAGCAAAGCCATAGCGGCCAAGAACTTAAATTAAAAAAAATCCGTGAAATTAGGTCAGCTTTGAGAGCCTGCTGTGTCCGTTGCAGGGCATGCAGGAGGATGGGGACTGAATTGCGCATCCTTTGGGATCATTGACATTAGTTTGTGGTGTTGATTGAGTAAATATCTTGGCCGCTATGGCTATGCGTGTACTTAATCAATTTATCATTGACTTTGCTTGTTGTTTGTAACCAGCCTGGGCTCTATGAGATGCGATAAGTTATTTTGCAATTTTTAAGGTTCCTTTTCTGTCTACTCCAATTGCATCATTAATCTACTACGTCGTCTTTATGTAGAACTTAAATACAGCCTTCACATAATTCTACTTATTAAATTTAGATATTCGCAACAACGAATATCTACAGCGTTGTTTCGTTGTCGTTGATACTACCCCATGATGACTACATGAATAGTATGTGTATCGCACGACACAAAATGATTTTTTCTACATGTACCTTACGGTTTGATAGCTAGAAAACACTATTCTATGACACGTATTTTTGCTGATACCGTACCCGCTCTAATGGATGTGCTTCCTGTTAGCTACACTGATCAGTCATTTTAGATTGTCTGTTTCCTCAGAAATTGTCATCGTGCTGTATATTTTACTTGGTGTGTTTTAGATAAAGATGTATTTCAATGATCGTTATTAGGCCATATGCAGAGTGCCAATCTTCTGCCATTTGAAAGAAAGTGTCTGAAAAGTCGACTCTCGTAAATTGACCAAAAACAAAAAAAATAGTGGCAAGGGTGGTGGGATGGCTGGATAACTGCAAGCAAATTCAGGGTATGTCTAGGTTTTTCATATTAAACCGTCAATTTTTTTTGTTTTTTTTGCTCATGGTTTTTTTCATTATTTTTTATATTTTTCAACTATAAGAGAATCACTTTATTCACCTCTGGATTGTGCTGCGATCAGATCGGCAGCTTATGTTTATAAATCAAAAGGCGAGCAAGTTCGGGTTCTTAAAAGGAGACGATACTGAGTGGAAGTGCATTCCTGTTTTTCTCTACGCCAAAAAAGCTTGGGAGGCTAACATTATACTTTGCCAAATTTTATTTACAAATCGTTGCTTTGTTTTACTCATAATTCTATTCAGGCCAACGTTGAAGTGAGTAATTTTTACTTTTTGCTAATTTTGTAATCATGGATTTGCATGTTTACAAGTTGTTCTGATCGTAGAGTAAGGGGTTTTTTATCATAATTGACCAAAGATGGTGACAAAAAAGAATATTGTTTTTTCATTTACTCGGATGAATGTATTTTCACTGATAGAGCGATGTTCAAGGATATGAGTAAGTCAATCAGCATGAATGGTATGCTATGGATGTATGGATCCATATTATGTGGAACCCAATTAGTGTTGATGATACATGATTTGATTTAAGAATGTTCTGGGAATTTGCTAAGACCCTCATAACTAGAAATTTAGCCGACTATTCGACTTTTTGATGTATAAAAAGTTTCCGCCAAAATGACCTTATTCTATTGGCAGCTCTACACATGAACTAGTAACCCAGGCAAGTAAATTGAACCAACGACGTGGTATCCTTTGTGAACATTTTGCCTCATTTCTTCTGTGACCAGCTGATAAAGCATAGTGTTTATCTCAGATAATGTGGGGAAATAACAAAAAGCAGTTTTTCCTTAAAATTATGCTTTCTTAGTGTCGAACCTTGCGAACAAAAGGAAACAAATAAGGAAAATTACATCTACAGAGCCTAACAAAGGCGTCCATCGATGCTTCCAATACATTCAATGCTTTGAGTTGACCCACTCTTTGGAATGGTCGTTAATTTGGCCACGCTGCTATTAATTCCTGCTCAACTCGTGTCGAAGACATACTGGTATCATATTGAAGGGTCCTTTATTACTACTTTACTGCGTCTTATAGAAATTGCCCTATCAGATGGTTACTACGCAGAACCTTTGAAAAGCATCATCGTAGTCAGGGTAACACTATCGAGAAGGTCATGTTAATGTGTGATGGTGAGCAGTTTCCTGGGTGGATTGCAAGAGCGTGTTGCAAGCGCAAAATATATTGTAACATGATTGGAAACTTGCGCTGCCTGTCCATTCGTTATTTCGATTGACAACACCGGCAAAAGTTAAATGCTATTCTTTCGCTTTATGTTGTGCTTTTTAATTAAGTAACTTACGTTTTTATATGAGGAGATATTCAATGAGGAATGCTAAATGTTCTGTAAGCAAAACATCATCATTTAACAGCACTCTCCAGTGTATCATTTTTTCTGTTTCAAGCTGAGCACTGACTACTATTTTGTCCCTCTACCCAGCATCAACTAAAACAAGTCTTTCACTTTTCAGATTTTCATTAACAACGAATGGCATGACTCAGTTAGTGGAAAGACATTTCCCACTTACAACCCGTCGACCGGAGAAAAGATCGCTGACGTAGCTGAAGGAGACAAGGTGAGTATTTGTTAAGTACATGTATACATGTTTTTTTGTAAATGAATAACCTGTCGTGCATCATGGATAACAGGTCAAGGAAGCTAATTGTCACTGGATGTGGTCAATAGATCAATTTACCGTTGATTAATCAGGTCAGAATGGCTCAACTTATCTACATTCTCGTTTCTGGAGGTTAAAATTTGTTGTGTGTGAAATATTATCTGATTTACTTGAAGCGCTTCTTGTAATGTATTCAATGGACAAAGTCCGCGTGTGCCATTGGTGTAAGTCACTGACAACACAATCATCATGCAAGCATAAATCATGGTGGATGAACAGCAGTCAAGTAATTACACAACAGTCAGTCATGCAAACGTAAAAGTGCCTTCAATACCCAGCGGATGCATGTTTAAGCAGAGGTGAAGAGCAATATTTCACGAAGGAAAATCCGAAGATTCGGGAAATGTGGGAACTTCAGATTTGTTCAATTTTGTATATTTCCATTGAAAGTTGACTGTACCGAATACGTAGATTCAGTTGCTCAAAAAGTCACCAAAGTAGGAATCGCCAAAAGCGGGCTGGGCTGAACGAGCTGGACGGAACCGAGGAGTGTATTTCTAATTTTCCTTGACGTTCTCTGAAACTGCACATTTCTTCTATACTACGTTGATGCACAACTGAGCTTAATTTATTCGGTTTGCAGTCATGACATTATGATAAATGTCAGTGTCATTGGACGTTGATGGATAGGATGCGAGTTTTCCTTATACACACCTATACTCTTCCCCCTGAAAATGATTCTACCAATGGATTCAAAGACTGCGCAGAACAAGTCATGAAAACGATTTCTGTAACGACATATGACTAATTTTCACAGTATTTGATCTATTAGGTAAGTTATTAATGCATGTTTTTTAATTTCCCTCTATCTGTGAGGACATGAAGTTGTGCGAGGTACACATGAAGCCAAGTCAGTGCCTCCGATGCAAAGCTATTGGTGTGAAGTTTCAATCTGGATGTCCCTTTATCCGCCATGTTCCATTTCCTCCATAGGCTAAGAATCTCCTAATTCCTGCAGCCTTCCACCAGATATATCAACGGATGCCACAGCTTGTTTTCTCCACGTACAAAGATTGCCAGTTGCCTTGGCGAATATGAATTTGAAGAGCACTATTCATTCCTTTTTAATGTAAACCTTTGTGTGTCTCGCATAATCTCATGCCTTGCCTGTGATAACAGATCTTAACTTTTCATTCTGAAGGAATGTTCTGATAATAATATTAATATCTTTTAAATAGCTAATCAACCTTTGAGAGATAGTCTTATATCTTTTTATTCTATTGAAGCTTTATTGGTTCTTGCTATTCGCTCAAAAATGTATTAAAGCAAAGTGGCACGGATTGGGGCATCATAATTTCTGATCTTTTTTGCATTATTCGCAAATTCTTGCTACATGCACGCTTTTATTGAAGCATCAAACTGTTAAAGAAAGTTAAGTAACAAATAAGTGACGAATTTTGAAAGCAGTTCACATGTATTTCCAGAATCTAGATACTATTTGAATGATGAATTAGCTTATATGGAGGGTGTGTATTTCTGTGCTTCGTATGCATGATATTATCAATGTGATATGATAGGCATGATTAGCTTCCTATATGTAAATTGCATCCAGGCCACTCATGTGCAGCTATAGCATTTTCATGAATCATGATAGGCTCAAGCATGTTCATCACTTCTGCTATTTTGAGAAGTATTGTCACTACACTTGCTTTGAAGTTTGTGGATGAGTAATGTCATTCTCCCTAGCGAAGTCTTACGACAGTTTTCACTCATTTGGAGATCCATTTACTCACTCCATTTTCAGTCCTGTGTGCCCCGTGTTGCAATTTTGGGCAAGAAGACCTTGTGACTCATAATAAGACTAGTATTGAAAAAGTAGTCGTACTTTCCATTGCCTAGTGCCAACAAAATCCGAAGTATGCAACATGTAGTACTTGATAAAGGTAAATTCTAAACATTTTGATTCATATTTATTGGTACTTTCTTTACGTGAATTATCATTTCCAGGCTGATGTTGAGAAAGCTGTACATGCCGCCAATCAGGCTTTCCGTTTTGGATCTGAATGGCGACGAATGGATGCTTACGAACGTGGACAGTGTCTCAATCGTCTAGCCGATCTTATTGTGAAACATCGTGTTGAATTAGCCTCACTAGAAGCCCTGGATAATGGAAAGCCTTACAAGGTCGCTTATGAGGCTGACTTGGGTCTGACTGAGAAAGTATACAGGTATGATGCTGATGTTTAAAAGCTACCAGCTTATCGTATTTTGAGACAAATCCACTCTCCTAACCCTGCTATTCCATTGACTCATTATTATCTCTGTCTCAACAAGTTTGTTTGTTCTTCTACTCCCCATCCATCAAAGTTGCCGCATTATGCACATCGTCAGTCTTTCTATAGAATATAGTAGCATGCATCGATGTTTAGTGAAAAAGATCCCTCGTGATAAGAGTTCCAACAAAATAGTCATTTAATCTCATGAGAACATATTAATGTCGTCCTTATGATGACACATGCAGATTAAAGGAATACAAAATTTTCAATATCTCATCCAAAGAAGAAAACATTTTTTAAGGGTGCTTTGTTCTCTTTTAAGAATTTGAATCTGCTAAACGAGCGGCTATCAACCGCTTTCACGTCATAAAAATATGGACACAGTCTATTTGAGAAAGAAGTGTCCTCTGTGAAAAATACAGTCAATTGAAAATGGATTCATTCGTTTTGGAAAGGACATTTTCATTTCAGAAATTCACATTTTGTTGAGAAATGAGCCTGAGAAAGAGGCATTTTCAACTTCCTGCAGAAGCCGTATTCTCTGAGTAGATAATATCATGCCTGTCATGTGAGAAATAGAGTAAGACCGCGACTTAGGATCTCTAGATATTGATGTTCACTTTTTTTGGAGTAATGATTCACGAAATCAGCGATATGGTTTCAAATGTTCGTTCACATTTGTAATCTGTATATGTGCATTCTGCTAAAGTAAACAATCGCTCAACAATTCTCTGGACATTAACTATTTTCGTGTTCACCAAGAACACACTGCGAGTATTGATGGAATGTGTCAACCAAGCTGGACCAATTTGATGGATGCCAGAGTCCCACCCATCTCTCCTTTTACTATTGCTTACTAAACCGAAAAGTAAAATCTGCTTTATATAAACTTCCTGACGGTAAGGAATTGATTTTGTGTTGCACAATAGCGAATAGGATCACGAATATAAACAAAAAGTCAACTCGTTTCAAATAACGGGCTTGATGCATAACTTTCCACTGGGGAATCCCATGAAAATTGAATGTCTGTCTCTCGATATTTATTTGTGCAAACACTTTCAAACACCACCGGTGTCCATCGTCAGGCAAGTGAAAAAAGGCTAAAAGAGAGAATATCGAGAGACAAACATTCAGTTTTGACGGGATTCCCCAATGGAAAGGAAAAGTCAACTTCGTGTGAAACTGTCGAGCAATTTCAGAAACAACACATTCACAGATTTTTTATCTTAATATGTGCGCGTTGTTCGCAAACTCCTGACAAACATTTTCTGTGTTTTATTTTTATGTTAAATGAATAACATATCATGAAACATCTGAAAAATATGTTTCAGGATCTGTTAGCAAACCAACTAAGTAGTCAACTTAATACTTGTGTGAGAAATAAAACTCCAAAATGTTTACCATTTCCAAATTAGTACTTTATGTCTCTGATTCAGCATTTAATCAATCTCTTTAAATCAGAAAGAGAATTAGCCTATTGTGCACGGCATAGTGCGATTAAAATATAAATTAAGTACTTTGAACTTTTGAATGACGACAAGGGTTAGTCATACCACATGGGTTGCATGTTATAGGAGTGGCGGAAGTCAGCATTGTCGATAATTTCTCTACAATTGGCGCTGAAATTAAATAGAACGAGTCTACAGATAGCACAATATAAGTCACTAGTAAATATGGTTCTTTTGTTAAATCTTTCCTATCAACTTCTAAATAGGGATCTGCTCGACAATAAAAGTTAGCAGAAGGGGGTTAGCGAATATGTTCGTCTTCTCAGTGCTAAATCCTCAGATTGGTTAAATTGTATAGTGAGAATTCCCTTGTTGACTAATTCCTAACTTCAACCATGGACGTGTGCCTAGCTATTCTAATAAAGCGCCTGGTTACAATAATGCACACACAGAACAAATGAATTTTGTAATTACTCTCCTTGTCAATGTCACTTTGAATAAGAAGAATTTGTAATTACGACGAAATTCACTGTAAATGTAGAGCTTGAAATCCAACACTACGATAATAATAGGAGTAGTCCACTGCAGTTTTGAGTGTGTAATTTGTTTTGCATGTTTAAAGCAAAGGTAGCACTAGAAGGAAATGAAATAAACGATAAATCAAATTGTCACGCAAAAAGATGTGCGGCTGATAGGATGACTCTCCCTCTCTCATTATTTCGGAATTCATCAGCAGTCATGCGAATATTTTGGAGACCTAATATATTTACCTCTGGGTTTCGACTAAAATCCGATGAGAAAGTGTCATAGGCAGTTCCTTGCCCGTCATCTGCGTAGAGATAGTTAAGTTATGACGCCTAAATTCAATAAAAATTCTGGCTTCCGATGTTTATTTGAAATAGACAATTGAAACAACATTTTCTACGATTTAGGTAGTTATGGCGGAAACTTTTTGAATAAAGTACGTGTAAATTTATATTTTTCTTGGCTTCTTGAGCGGAGTTGCACGGGTCTGCAACATTTTTCTCATTTACTTCTTAATCACTAATGTCAGTTTTCCTGGCAATCAGCAGATCGCCTGATTTTTTAGATTATTTCTAACAATTTATCTATTTATTCGATTGTTTCATGCAAAAGTAAAAATTCTCATTTACTGCCAGCATGATATTGCCGTTTTAGATAAGAATCGTAAAAGAAAAGTAAACAGCCAATTACACTCAGGAGAGGAACATTGCATAAGGATTAGTCCAATGGCAAGAATTGTTGTCATTTTATTGCTATCAGAACTGAGAAATTTATCTACAGTATTGTATACTGTGCATGCATGATGCCTAATCTGTCAGATTAATTCATTATTTGCATTTCATTGCACAAGGCCTATCTCCTTAAGATTCGTAAATGAAAAATAAGTGCTTGTGGTCAATTAGTGTTAAATCTCAAACATTGAAACTATAATCGTGGAAGAAATCCAAGAGATTCTGGATTTGCTATTAATGCTGGTCATTACCATATTCACTATGACATATGCGTGACAATTCTTATTTACAGATACTACGCTGGTTATGCCGACAAAAACCATGGCAAAGTTATTCCGATCGCAGGCGATAACTTCTGTTACACGCGTCATGAACCAGTCGGCGTTTGTGGTCAGATCATCCCATGGAACTTTCCCCTTTTGATGCAGGTTAGTAGGCATGATGAATGTGAATGTGAAAATTACATGTTCCTTTACGATATCTTATTAATTCTGATTTCGACTAACTTTTGCAGCTTAGTCTATGGCATTTCATTTTATTTTTACTTAATTTTCTAATTTGTGAAACTTTGATCTAAGATCCTTTTGCTTAGATTTGAATTAATAGATCATTGAAAAAGTTTCAAATTATTGTTATATTTAGGTTCTTTTTTAGAAAGACTGACATACAGCAGGTATATTAGGTAGAGTAGCAGCTCAGTATTAATCAAATCCCAAATGTGCATGCAGCTTCGATTTTATTAAATGAACTCGAGTTGAGACCCAATACCAAATATGAGATAAGCAAATTTTTCAGTTTTGAAGAAATTACCACGGAATTTACTGACCATGATGGCAATACAGAAGGAATAATAATATTATACAAATCCTCCTAAGTGTAATGACAACCGTGGAGAGAAAATGTTTGTTGAATTAGAAGTTTGACTGGTCACTATTACTTAAATGCTCAGCCTTATTAATATGAATATTTTCTTAGGCGCGATCATGTCACAATCTGTCTGCCACTGAAAGAGCAACATATCATAATCAAAGACAATGATCATAATTAGCTTTAAAAATGTGAACGGGTCCGCAATATTATTCACATTCAAGAAATGAAGCATAAATTGAATAAATCATAGAATCATGCGGATGAAAATTGAATTCAAAACATGAAATTTCAGCCAAGAAGCACAATAAGATCTGATTTTTCCATGAAGACCTGCATTATAATGCGGTTCCTGAAACTTCCTTGATAATTTCGCTTAATTTCTGCTTAGTTACACCTGTTAGTACATTTTCATTCATTTTGATATCCAGTAAATTTCATACCACTTCTACATAGGTTTTGAGAAATTTAGCTTATAAAAAATTGATCAAGTATTCTTTGGACTGCAGGAACGCAATCTACGCAAAAAATGAATATCTTGATACAAAAATTTTCACTATGCTGACATTTTTTGAGTCGACACTCTACTTTATTTACTCTATGATTAACGTTATTCAGATTCATTGAACAATTCTTTGAATGATGACTATAATTATATCTTCAGGCGTGGAAGTTGGGCCCTGCTCTTGCAATGGGCAACACTGTTGTGATGAAGACTGCAGAACAAACACCACTATCGGCAAACTACATCGCTGAGTTGACTCGTGAAGCCGGGTTCCCAGCTGGTGTAATCAACATCGTTCCAGGCTATGGCCCCACAGCTGGTGCTGCTATTGCTATGCATGACAAAGTCGACAAGGTGGCATTCACAGGTAGCACCGAAGTCGGACAGTTGGTGGCACAGATGGCAGCCAAGAGCAACCTCAAGCGCACGACGCTGGAATTGGGTGGCAAGAGTCCGAATATTATCTTGAAGGATGCTGATTGTAAGTCTGAAAGTATAAATGTAACTGTTTGAACAGCAGGGCCCGTAGAAATGCGATTTGAAATCCAATATCGCATATAAGTACACGCGTGACCGTGTATATTATATTTCTAATATAATGAATCTTATGAGCGCAAGGATTTCCTAATTTCATAAATTTTAATTTTTTTGTTATCAGTGTCATAATTCACTTTCAAATGATTTAAGTAGCATGACGATTGAGATAATTTCATTGTTTGACAGAGACAGTGAAAGGCTACAGTAGGTCCGTTTTCATTGAAATGGTGTATTTACCCAGCAATTTTGATAAATTTTATATTTTAAAAATACTCATAGCATTGTCATTATGAATATATAAGTTTTCATTAGATCTGATGTGTTTCTGAGGAAAACGTACAGTGATATTCAATCTCCCACTATAGTAGACACACCTCTTTTGAAGTTGACGACGGGCATTTGCCGTCACCAAAACCGTGTTCTGTCTGAATGACCTACGGTTTCTCTTCAGTGATGGAGGGGGCAAACCCGAAAACTTTTTTTACTTAATGACACAATTGATTGTTTTCTCAAATAGCACAACGTATGTGGAGTTAGTCTAAAAGATCACATGGAAGCTTCTGCATTTCTATAGGCGGTCTGTAGACCGTAACTCTAGTCTCATTCCTGAGTCATTGATTTTGTCTTAAGAGGAGCGTGATCGACTGTCAATTATTTTGTTCGGATCCTGTGTAAGGTCACTAGGTCAGGTCTGCATAGTTCATTTAAAAGTACCCTTCTGGAGACGTCAGGCCCTCTTAAAGGATGCTATTCTTCTCTAAGATGACGGCTCTTCTATCGTGACCCATTAACCTTAAATTCGTCATTCATGCGTGTCAATTACCCGCTTTCTTCACTTTGATGCACTAGAAGTTGAATGATCCATGCTTTAAAGTGCGTTGGGTGTACAGCAATTTGATGCAGGTCATTGCACATGTATTTCTTAAATAAATAACGTACTGAAACGGCGTACTGTTCAGTTACCTTCTAATAAGAGTTTGATCTATTTTGGAATGTTCATTTTAGCCATCTGTTCAATAAATGTTGTCGTAGTTTGCAAATTTTGCGTCGTTTGTACTATAATTCCTGTGATATATCGGTCTTCTATTTTGTCACATTATTTACTGTTGACCGATCATTTGTGACTTACGTGCATCTCATTTTCAAAAACTTTAAATGCTTTTACCTCGTAACCGTCGTTGGGCTGGTGTTCATGATTTGACGCCCTTACGGAGCATGTTGCAAAAGTCAGTTGTACGACTGATCAGGAAAATCGCGGTTAGCAAACATTCCCATCCCAAACATTCTCAGTTTTTTATTATGAGAAGCAACGTGTCGAGTCAAATTCATTTGTCAAATTTTCTTCATTCTCTTGGTGTCTGATGCTGCAACCTGTCATATACCGCTTTTGTATTGACAATAAAGCCTTATCATTATTGCTTACTTACAAGATCCAAAACATCATAACAGTGCGTTAGTTACTAAGATTGCGTTTTGAGAATGCACTATTTCATCACTACTTTTCACAGTTCGACACAGCAATCATCATATTGGCGCGTTTTAAGAGCGCACTATTTCATCATTACTTTTCACAATTTGACGCAGCAATCGTAACATTGGTGACAATATGGAGCCTTCGCTCCAGACATTTTCGGGCGCCGAAACGAATGCATTACTGTACGAAGAGTCGCAGGAATGTCAAACTCTTCCAACGGCAGGCTCCTGTGTGACATTGCGTTGCATTAAGATAAGCGGAGTCAATGACACGATACCGTTAGTAACAGTGTTTCTTTGAAATTAAGCTAAGACAGGGATTGTATTAATGTAGTACTGCTATAAAGTCAAACAAATATGTTTTAGAATTGTATAATAAATATACATAATAATTTTCGGGGAAAAACGATCTAAAGTTACTTTCCATGCTTTTATTCAGAAACTCTTAAACTGAAATTTATTCAAAAGTGATTACATTACCATTGTCTGGAATGTCTCGCAAGCAAGAGCTTTGCAGGCTCGGCATTGTATTTAAACGACGAAATGACGCGCGAGGATAGTTTTGTCTCATCATTTTTATTTGCAAAAAATATTTAAAACAGATTGCACACATCGCATTACAGCAGCATGTATCAATGTAGAAGGTGCATTGTCTCTTCCGCCTTTCTGCCGCTCACAACTGGAGCTTGTTTTAAGAGAAGGGCTTATATCAAATAAATTCCTAAAAATTACGCTGGTGCTTATTATCAATATATGTCGTTTTTTTCGGGGAAACACTCAGTATGTGCAGGATCATTACCTGAGAATACTACTTGAAATCATGGCACCGCGATACGAGTGAACTTTAAGAGAAAAATGCCGGCAAGAAAAAAAAATCTTTGCATTTGTTATGTTGGTTATTAGAATTTGCAGTTATGTTGCATAAAATACACAGCAAGTAAAGGTAAATCAAGGATGGAGTGTGGAAGAAAACATTATTAGTGTCTCGAAATTTGATGGCACACAAAACTTATTCGGTATATGATTCAACAATGAATCAACTACATGTGTGAAATTGGCCGCACCAATGTTCGCACCATAGAAATGATCGAATGTGCCAATTTCGAGAGCAACAATTACAAAATTTGTGTGCCACCTTGTTAATTTTCAAAATAGTGCAGCAGTTAGCTATGAATCGTCGATTGAAAATTCGATGTGGTACGGATGTGAAGATAGCCGTGTCAAATCAACCGACCAAATACACTTATAAGGAGTGTGCCAGCTTGTGTCAACCCGCCGCCCCCAAATATTCGTGGTGTCCGTAAGAACACGCGATTTTCACAAGTGGTGCGGATGGATGCGGCTGCAGAGGTGAATCTGCATTCATGCGGATTCTATGGAGAGTTGTGGCTGTCTGAGGGGTGACACGAGCTGGCAAACATCTCCGAGGTGGCTTTTATTAGTTTTTAATCGCATTGATAAATAGTTTTAGTGTTCTGCTCTGGAACGACTAGCTTTATATCCGCACCACTTCGGACTTATTTGACCGCAATTCTCTGTTATTATGGTGATATTCCATGAAATAATGAGTGGCACATACTTCAGGCGTACCATTTTATTCGTTCATGCAGCTGAAAATTCTTATATATGCGATGGAAGATTTTTTGGCAATGTAGTACGATTAACTCACGTCTGTGTCACCTCGAATTTTTAATCGACGATTTCTCGTAAACTGTAGCATTATTTTGAAACTTAAATGGCGGCTCAAGCTGGCCCATTCGTTTTTTTTGGTGCGGTTATTGGTACGGAGTCTGCATACGAGAACTAATATAACATAAATACAACTAAAATACAACAACATAAATACAATAAAGACAACTACATAAATTTAAGTTGGTCTGATAAACGATTACAATGGAATTTGCAATGAAATTTCAAAGCACAGTATTGTTTTCCATGAGGTTCCTAATATGGGCCATTTTTTACCTAATAATTTCATTCTGTTAATCTGTTTACCAACGTAGAACTGATGGAAATTTGTCATTTTCCGGGCAATTATACTGCAGTGTTTTGGATCAACTATTTGAAGTAACTCCGGGTTATCAGTTGAATCTTTAAGTCAGTACAAAACTTACATCCAGAACTATATTCAAACATTAACACTGACACTAATATGTTAATAACACTAGCAATAATTGAGTTTTAATAACATTAAGCACTATTCCCTTGCAATGACAGTGAGATAATCCCACTGTATTTATTGCACAACAAATCAAGAACATGCTGGAATAACTTATCCACCGAAAGATATTTACTATACTTAAATATAAAGCTAATGAAAAATTGTTAGTAAACTCCCATTATTCTGCTAAATAGCATGCTTGAAACGAAGTAGAACACATGAAAAATTCCGCTTGCATCATCTTTGATAAGAACAGTAAATTGGGATCCATTAAATCATTAATTTCCATTTCAAAGTCATTTTATGGGTCACCGTACTAATCATTTTTCCTATCTGTTACAGTGGATTTAGCTGTTGAACAAGCGCACTTCGGTCTCTTCTTTAACATGGGTCAGTGCTGCTGCGCAGGTTCCAGAATTTTTGTGGAAGCGCCAATCTATGACGAGTTTGTGGAGCGCTCAGTAGCAGCTGCAAAGGCTCGAATCGTTGGAGACCCATTCGATGTCAAAACTGAACAAGGACCTCAAATTGATGAAGAACAAATGGGCAAGATCCTGGATCTGATTGATTCTGGCCGTAAGGAAGGTGCGAAATTGTGCGTCGGAGGACACCGAGTTGGCGATCGTGGATACTTTGTAGCCCCAACAGTTTTCTCAGATGTCACTGACGACATGCGAATAGCTAAGGAAGAGGTAAGTACCCTTCAATGGATGAGCCGTTCATGGATTCGATGTCTGCCAGAATATTGTTTAGATTCAATAATTTGTCAAAGACATCTATTGCTACACAATTCCAAGCGATAAATTATTGATATATAATTTAGCAGACGGAAATAACTGCGCGTCTTGGTAGATTTGAACCAACCTCTATCAACTTAGCTATCGACGGGCGATAAGTATGATCGTCCTCAATTGAAGAATGTGCGTTATAAAGTCTGAGGACTTCATCCCCCAAAACAGCATAGCATGAACGGTCAAGCCAAGCTACTGATAACAAGATATCATTGATTCAAAGTCAGCATCATGCTTTGAGAATTACGTGAGAATTCAGCAATTCAATGAGAATTGCGTGAGATTATATTAAAGAATATGATTCCATCGCTATTTCGAGAGAGCATGATGTATCTTGACCTGGTATCCGAGGTACTTTCCGTCAACCTGGCCGGGTGACCTTTACTAAGTAAAATCGGAGATGGTCAATCTATTTGCACATGTAACTCATCATTCTGGAATTGCGGACTACTGCTCACTTTATAAACTCAAAACCTGATCAAATTTTTCGTGAATAATAAGCATTTTCCGTGTATATATACCCGAAAGAATGGTCTCATTATGCAGGTATTGAGGAGTCGCAACTTTTTTCCGTATTAACTAGAATTTTACTGCTTGAGATGCACGAATATGAATGCCTGCATTGTTATGTTCAAATAGACAGCAGCTTTGTGAGATAAGAAGTTCATAGCGAATTAAGAGTTTCTTGCAATTTACAATATTTAGAGAACCTTTGCCAAGGCCACGTGGCTCAGAATAACTGCCTGTATTTCCCGAATGCAATTTAACGTGCACCCAATGAGCGTTTCATTACTCAATCATTTTATGAAACTAAAATCTTCTAACAAAGTATCTGTCAAACTACAATAATGGTTTGTGTATTATAAATATATACATCGCAAAACAATTTTCTTGAATTTTTGAGGCGCATGTTAGGATGCCTAGTATACATGTCAGCGCATTATGAACAAATCATACGGCAATCTGAGTACCAAAAAACGACCCTTATCAATCACTGCAGCTATTTGCCGCTAGAATCAGATATGACAATCGGCGTCTTATTCATAAACCTGTTCCTACAAATGAGTCAGACAATGTTTGTGTGCTGCAATCTATAAAAAGGGTGCTATTCTCAGTGACCTATTATTGCTCATAGAGGTAGAATATCTTCCCTGTTATATCTAGAGCGCTGACTGTGCATGACTCTCCGGCGAGAAGCTGTAACACTCATGGCGATGGGAATTCCCCAAAATTGTGGGGCAGAAAGATTGAGGGTCAGTTTATCTGCATCGTGTAAGCGCGAGTGTTAGCCATGGTTGGCAGTTGTGCGGCTTACAATTGTACTAAAAGAGGAGGAAATTTACACAGATTTCCTCTTACTAAACCAGCGCTTCTCCAAAAATGGATCAAAAATATTCGTCGTGTCGGCTTTAAGCCCGGTAAACACTCGCGTATCTGCTCCGAACATTTTCGCAGCGAGGATTACAAGCAAGGACTTAAGCGGCGACAGTTAAAACCAGAGGCAGTGCCAACAATTTTTTACTTTCCATCCCACTTGAAGACAGTGAATAAAAAACGTGCATCGCCGAACAAACGATCTGCTCCTACCAAGCAATCTTCACGTGTATCCCTCGTCGAAAAACAACGTCGCGTATCCCTCGATCATTCGTATTCTATACCCAAAGATCCGACGGACATTATAGCAAGTCTACGTGAAAGGAATAATTCTCTACATCGTCGAATTAGAACATAGCAACAGAATTGTCGACGGAAAAAATCAAGACTACAAAAATTAGATGACATTTTAAAAGGTATGTTGGATAAACGATACATTGAGCATGAAGTGTACAGAATCCTTAAAGAGTCGTTTTCCGACCTCACTAGCACCATTTTCAAGCATGAGTTTGAAAACCGGAAGAGAAATCCGCATGCCAGGCAGTATAGTGACCCAAAAGTGGTTAATTTTGCAATTACTTTACATTACTATTCTCCGAAAGCGTATGAATATGTTCGACAGGTTCTGTGTTTGCCTCACCCTTCTACACTTCGCGAATGGGCCAGCTCGATCAATTGTAATCCTGGTCATTTAGATAATGTCTACAAACATCTCAGTAACAGGGTTTTACAGCATCCACTTACAAGTGATTGCTCACTAATAATTGATGAGATGTCTCTTAAGCGAGAAACCGAGTGGGATTCCAGTTGTCGGCAGTTTAGCGGATTTGTTGATTATGGTGGTGGTCCGGTTGAGGGAGAAATAGCACAAAATGCCTTGGTGCTGATGTTAGTAGGCACTAGAATACATTGGAAAGTCCCTGTTGGATACGCATTTACAAAACATGTAAACGCGGAAAATTTGCGAACAATGGTCAAAGAGTGCATAATAAAAGCGTCAAACATCGGCTTGAGCGTTCTCAGCGTTGTGGCCGACGGCTCGTCTGTAAATTTGAGAGCTGAAGTTCTTCTAGGGTGCTCGTTTGACGTAAAGACAATGCGAACCTGGTTTCCTCATCCATACAGAACTTCAGACAAAATTTATTGGATTTGTGATGCATCCCACATGCTAAAGTTAATGCGAAATTTATTGGCCGAATACGAGATCCTTGCCCGTACAACTGGTGAATCAACTGAAAAAATACGTTGGTTTTACATTCAAGAACTACACAAATTGCAGATGAAGGATTCACTGATTTTAGGAAAATAAACTTTCGGGACGTCATGTACATTATCGCAATCGTATAATGAAAGTAAATATTGCGGCACAGACTATGAGCTCGTCAGTGGCGACTGCCCTTGATTTTTTGCGAGACGATATGAAATTGCCGCAATTCAAGGGCAGCGAAGCAACTTGCCATTTTATTCGAATAATTGATCGACTATTCGACACTTTGAATTCGAAAAATCCGTTCGCTAAGGGGTTCAAGTCACCATTGAGAAAAGAAAATAAAATGCATTGGGACCCATTCCTTAGATACGCGAAAGACTATTTGCTGACTTTGAAGCGTAATGACGGTTGTTTCATCATCGATACGAGACGCAAAGTCCCAGTTGTCGGATTTTCAATCACCATTTCTTCGATTCTTGAATTATCGAATCATCTTTTGAGTTATCCGCATTATGCATATGTCTTAACTTATAAATTTTCGCAAGATCACATTGAAATGCTTTTTAGCAAGATAAGACGTAGAGGAGGCTGGAACAATAATCCATCGAGTTCTCAATTCAGGTACGCACTTCGAACGCTTCTGATCACAAACTCAGTTAAGGCATCATTAAATGCAAATGCAGTGGCTCAAGACGATACTGCCGATATTCATCTACAGTTTGGAAGGAACAGCAACGGCGATAGCCGACAAGCTTTAACTGCGCTTGAGTCTGAGGAATCAGAAGAAGATTCAGACATGATATTATCTAAAATCGACTCGGTGTTCGATCTTAATGGAGCTGATTGGCGCAGAAACGTTCTGTATTATATCGCTGGCTTCGTTTCACGAAAATTGCGCAAAATGATTACATGTCCTTCCTGCAACCTTGCATTATTCAGGCAAGAAACAGAGGAACCTCTTTCTGATGTCGACTCCTTTTTGAAACGCAAAGACAACGGCTGACTCCTGACTCCCTCAAAAGGAGTTTTTGAAGTAGTCTTAGCTGCAGAAAAAGCTTTCCGTAGTTACGCCCCTGCAAGCGTGGCGGCCGAAGTGCTTCCGTCAATTAAATACTTAGACCTCAAGATCGAGCACTCTGTATTGAAATATATCCATCCATGTGAAACATTCATAAGTCTTGGAGAACACTTTGAAGATCATGAGATCAGAATTACGGAACCCCATCCTGTGACCCTTATTCGTGCTGTAATAAACTGTTATTTGAAACTAAGACTGCATAAATATGGTCGTCTATACAAAGAACGTCGCTTGTTGCTCAACAAAAGCTCAATCCGCCAAAAATGCAATAAATTGGTTCTGTTCCGCGGCATGCAACAGTGGTGCTACTATCACACATCTTTTGGATGCTGTTGTCACATCGGGAAGCTGCATTTCCTACATATTTGCTTGAGTCATTTAATTATGTTGAAATTCATTCATTAGGGATCTGATGAGTATCAAATAACCTCAATTAACAGTTAATTATTCAAATAGTCCCTGCCATTTATTGAATGTATTTAAGAGGTTGAATATTCCTTAAATATTCATAAATGTAAAACTAATCTTAAACCTAAGATATTGAATGAGCCTGTCACTCAATTACAGGTGCGATTTCTATTTATCATTTTGATTGTCACTTTCAGTCAATATTGTACTGTCCGACAAAACAGTCCATCTCTTGCCCCACATTTCGCGTGCGATAAAATCCTCATGCCGGTTACACTTCCCATAACGCCGTCCGCCCTCTAGATAATAGGGAAGATATATTCTACCTCTATGTTATTGCTTCTGTCAACAGTGATTGCTGAAATTTCATTCCTTTGTCGCATTGTAGAATTAAGTGTTTAGTTACTCAGTTACAACGCCGACATTCAACTGTTCTCTTTACTTTCATCACGATTTGCTCTCAGGGGCAATTGATTCACTACTTCAGTATTATATGCAGCATTCATTTTAGTGCAAATCCTACGTAAGTTATTGATTGAAGATCAACCGAAAATAACTAAAAATAATTTTACCTCGATGAAAATTGAGCTGTATTCATGAGAGTTGCTGCTTTGAACGATTGAGTGAAAATGGACTTTGTTTAAATGGCATATCGTCAAATACTTTTGACGGATAGAAATATAAACTTATATTTCTATCCTCGCACCTATTTAATAGAAAATATTTTGATAAGTGAACTGAATAATTCATTGAAGCAGTCCTGATGAGGACTGATGACTATCTCCAATCAGTAGGTCTGGGAAAGCAATGCGGTTGTAACCATTGACTTGACCAGTTCTTAAAAGAACTCGACGTAACTTTCTCATGGTAACGATTTAAAATCGATCGGCTTTGACTCAATGACTGAGAAAAATTGAAATCTTTAAGCTTACTGTTGCTAGTAGTGGAAATAGGGCTGCTGTTACACATGCTAGTAATGGAAATAGAAAAAGGCAATGGTCACCATATTTAAGGAAATTTAAAGAAATGGATATAATAAAGCATGAAACTGATGGATGAAGTGAAAAAATTGATAATGGAGGTAGAAAATGTAACTGCTACGACACTCTAAACTACAATGGAACTCCCGTACAGAAATAAATTGGTATGAAACATAGTATGAAACCATCTGAATGTTCATACGTACGATCAGACATACTATGAAACAGAGTATGTTACCATCTGACTTGCACATACGTATGATCAGACATACTATGGAACATAGTATGTTGCCATCTGACTTGTTCATGCGTATGATAAGACATACTATGGAACATAGTATGTTGCCATCTGACTTGTTCATGCGTATGATAAGACATACTATGGAATATAGTATGTTGCCATCTGACTTGTTCATGCGTATGATAAGACATACTATGGAACATAGTATGTAGCCATCTGTTTCATTCATATGATATGGAGTACATCATGTTTTTATGACGCATGGTACAGATAGATAATTGTCAAATATTCATGTATACCATGTCGCTCTGGTCATTTTCAGTGTTATTATTATCATTAGAATTTTTATCATGTGATCTGCTTAGCTTGCAGTTGTATTTTTACGAACATTATTTCCTAACCTGGTTTTAAAAAAGCATATCAGATTTTCCATTATGATGCGACTCTCTACCCAGATCCAATGATGCTGGTGATCAATCAGTTATCTAGACATCAGGGTTACATTAATATAACTAGGTTAAATCGACACTTTGCCCAGTTAATGTGTCGTTTTACGTCTTAACGATGACGTACCCATTTGTAATTTCTTTCGTGTGAATGACATTTATTATTCATGTTTGATTTTTTAAAAATCCATTCTGTCTGACGTGCAATGTTTTCACATTGCTCACCAGACCAACCTTCGATTCCACCTTTTTTGTGAATATTCTATTAATCAATTTTCTTATCGATTGTCCAATTCATTATGCCTCTACCATTACAGGAAGGGGGAGCCAATGAATCCCCAGTTTGCTAATGCTTTATCTTTTTCAGAATTTTCCTCTGGAACAGTCTTTGATTGAGACTGAGCTATTCAAACGGGCGATGTCAACAAAGACATGTGGATGCTGTAAAGTGATGTCATATGATGAATTCAGAATTATATACTACATTAGTAAACATGATACAATTTCATTTTTTCCAATTCGATGTTATTAATCAGTAATGTAATTAACGTATGATTATTCTGAAATTGCCACCATATTATAAATATTGCACACAACATAATCTCGGAGACATCACTGTATGAACATTGTATTTTTATTGTAAAATCATTATTACGATAAAATTGATCTGATACATGTTTTCAAAATTGTTCTGTATCATCGACTCTCACACCTCGCTTTCACTTTCCCTGAATATTATATAAGAAATCTGAAAAAATTTGAAAATTCCTCGAGCACACACTAGTATGCGATGATAATGCCATTCTATTTGCATTACAGTTTTCGACAGCATCTACATGGAAAAAAAGAACGTCAACGCTTATTGGTTAGAGATAGAGTAAGACGACACCGAGAAAGACAAAGATGGCGGAGTATGGTTCTACAAGTACTTAACGAAGGTATAGAGAGACAGGGTTCTGGAGAGGAAGTTGGCAGGAATTTGGAAGTAGGTCATGAAGTTGAACGAGGGCATGATGAGGAAAGTCATGCAACGGACAGTGAGGTTGGACGAGGTCATGTTGGGTCTGGGTATGAAGAAAACGATGATATGCAAGCAACGGATGATGAGGTTGAGCGAGGTCATGTTGGGTCTGGGTATGAAGAAAACGATGATATGCAAGCAACGGATGATGAGGTTGGACGAGGTCATGTGGAGTCTGGGTATGAAGAAAACGATGATATGCAAGCAACGGATGATGAGGTTGGACGAGGTCATGTGGGGTCTGGGTATGAAGAAAACGATGATATGCAAGCAACGGATGATGAGGTTGGACGAGGTCATGTGGGGTCTGGGTATGAAGATGTCGCTACAACGGATGAACTGGTCGATAATCGAGTGGCTGTCAATCTTCTACCTAGAAGTGGTAGGCCACCAACATCAGCTCCTCTAGACTTGCCTTTATATGAGGGAAGTAGTATTTCAGAAATGGAGAGTGCTGTTCTCATATTATATTATATAATGGAATCTGAAACAAAGAAAGCGTTGATTCACTTCTAAATTTGATTAGATTACTCTGTCCTAGTGGTAGCCGTGTTATTAGTTCAAAGTACAATTTGTTCAAACTACTAAGACAGCAGGACTTCGTCACATATCATAGATTCTGCCCCTCATGCTTCAAATATATTGGCAATCTGGAGAGTGTTAGGCATGTTCGGTCGTGTGATGAATGCAATCAGAACCTCCCAAGCAGTGAACAAAATCTCGATGGTACTTTTGTTGAATTTAACATAGCCAGTCAACTTGAAGATCTGCTCAACCGATTCCCTCACTTGACAGATGAACAGTTGCGGTCGACAAGACTTAGAGATGATGCAGTGATACGAAGCTTGCTCGATGGAGAGCGTCACAAAGAGTTTATTTTGAATCATAGTGGGGATGAGGCTATTCATTTGTCGTATACATGGGGTATGGATGCTTTACAGTTTTTCAGGACATCTAAGTACCAAGCGACCCCTGTTTATCTGAAGATCAACGAATTCCCTAACAAAGTGAAAAAAAATGAAATTTTGTGTCTTGGCATTTGGTACGGAACAGAAAAGACTGTTTCTAAGTGCTTTTTGCAACCGCTGATAAATAGTTTGAATGGACTAGTGGATCCAGGCATTAGGTGGAAGGATCATTCCGTACGTTTTCACCCAATACTGGGTTGCTTTGATGCAGTGCAAAAAGCCGATTTGCAGTGCATTCACCAATTCAACGGATCATTCGGGTGTGGAGCATGCCACCATACTGGCAAACGTATTAGGAAAGGACGGGGATTCACTAACGTCTATCCGTTTACCGAAGACCCTCATCCATTACGAACGATGGCAGAAACATTGTTAATCGCCAATCACGTGCGAAATGGCGATGGTACCCATATCGATGGTGTGCTCGGTAAAAGTTGTCTCTTTTCCTTATCGGGATTTGATTACATCGCTGACGCTCCACCTGACCCATTGCATCAGCTACATCTTGGAGTTATGAAACGTATGTTGAGTTTGTGGCTAGACCGCGAAAACAATGGGCAACCTTGGTATATTGGTGATAGGATCAATGAAATAGATGATAAAATAGCCACCATCTTGATTTCAAATGAAATGTACCTATCATTCCTGATTTAAGTAAGTTTTGGAAAGAGACAAAACGATTGGTGATATTGATCAAACAATAAGTCAAACTTCATGAAACACACTTAAAAATTAACTGTTAATGCACTCTGCTATTTTTCATGCGGCACAAGTTTGCGTTTTGGATGGGTTATGATAGATATTAAAAAATAGAGCAGATGTAGGAATATGGTTATATATTAGGATAGAAGAATCGATGGCAAAGTAAGATTTTCTGAAATTACTAAAACTTCTTTGACACTTATCGTTTTGGCTCTTTCCGAAACTTTTTTGAGAGACTTTATCTATAAATGAAGCCCGACAAATATTGTAATATTACTGAATGTTGACCCGATAAAAGTACCATTTTTCGTGAACTACCCTTAATTAAATAATCATTTGTGAAGCCTACTGAATTATGCATTGAAGCTTACGTACTTGTATACATTATGTATTGACATGTCCTTTTTTTCAACATCACACATATTGTCGGAAACTCGGAATATATTTTGAGAAAGAACGGACTAACACTGACAATGACATTTAGCAAGAATCTAAAAGTAAACTGTATTATTATCAATTTTTGACCTGAGATATTGTCTTTCACTTAGTACTACAATACATACGAAATTTTATAAAACGTTCTCTGTTTTATTTCTTTGTTGTTAATTTCATATCAAACTGTGAAACAAATTTTGGTTGCAATAATATCAATATGGTGGCAATTTCTTAGGATTTCACTTGGTCAAAAACATATCCTCTATAAAGTGCATGCCAATTTCATTAAACATCTCATGCTGAATTGAATGTCTGCATTGTTTATTTTCAGATAATTTTTTGTTCCTACGGTTCATTGTATAAGCTAAGCAATTTTTTTACGAGTGGGTACGTCTGATGTGTTATGACAAAAAGTAATTACACGTATCTCATTTCTTATCTCAGCAGACTATATTCTCACTTTTGTAGAGACTTTTTCCTTCAAGTTAGGATATTTCATGTTATCAAAGTATTGGTATAGATCGTTACATTTTCATACCTTTTCATGCGAACATGGTGTGAATGATAATCCGGTATACTATGATTCATACCATGCTTTATACTATGAGAGCCTGAGCCGTGTACATGAGCAGAACCTACATGCCGGTACTCATTCATACAATGTCTCATAGTCTATTTGCACGTACACTGCTTCATGGTATGCATGGCTATGGTATGATTCATACATATGAAGGGGTATGTATGTACATACAGCGTTACATTTTCATACCCTTTCATACTATGAATCATGCATATGATTTATACACGGTTTCATAGTATGCTTCATAGACTGTTTATACATACCCTGTTAATTCATGCCCTGTTTCATAGTATGTTTCATAGTCTGTTAATACATACCCTGATGGTTCATACCCTGTTTCATAGTATGGATAGCTAGGGTATGATTCATACGTATGAAGGGGTATGTATGTACATACAGCGTTACATTTTCATACCCTTTCATACTATGCTTCATACTATGACTCATACATATGATTCATACACTGTTTCATACGTATGTTTCATACTATGATTCATACCAGTTTTTTCTGTACGGGCTTACAATAACGGTCTGTCGTAGAGCATTGAATATCTAAAGAGAATGACAACTATTAAGTCAATACAAGACACCAACACCCCTGCTTCCCCGACCGCACTCGTGTTTTCAGGCGAGCGCGGTCGGGGAATCAAGGGTGTTGGTGCATTTTATTGACTTGAATGGTTGTCATACTCTTTAGATGTACATGAACTAGTGTTACACAATGATTAAGACAGCAATTGAAAATACTATTTCTTCTTTTGAATCTGTTTGCAATCGCAAGCTTTCTTCTGCAACTAATGGTTAATAGAATTCATCTCTTTCTCGTTTGTTCTTCATCTGATACTGTACTTCATTTAATAATACAATCTGGAATAAAATACAACAATCACTACTTCACCCACTGATTAATGGATATACAGCATAATACTGCAGGCAGTGTATCATCAACAGGTATTCGTCCAGTTACGTTTCGACCCTTGACCCAAATACTCAGACCCAGACCAGCGGGTTCCCAGGTAATGATTCGCATGCCAGACATCATGCAAATGCTGCATTACATGTAGATGCATCATGCTTTTCCCTATATGTAAATATAGAATCAGCATCTACACAAGTCATTCATAACTCCATCATCGGAATCTTCGCACTTCAGCAATGAAAGCTCTTTCATCTCCTGTCCCTTCAGGTACGCTGACCGTCGTGCGCTCTCTCGCTTTATCGCCCCAATCACGAAGATACACATATCGCTTCCAACAGTGGCGTAGCAGACCACCTCAGATGAGGTAATCTGAGTCCAATGAAAGAACCGGGAAAAGAACGTAGGCCTACATGTAAATTCCAAGTCAATTTTTAGTCCTTTAGGCGCATTGCTCAAAATATATTTTTTATTATTATAATTTAAAGAGCAAAATCAATTTTCATAACAACTCCATTTCCACTTATAGTCATTACCAAAAACAATACAGGTAAATCATAACACTATAACCTGATGTATTTACTTACGATATAACAACTTTACTTGACGATCTTTCATTGAAGCAAACTTGTCGATAATTGTGTCAACGAACGAACACTCTCCTGATAAGTGTTTGAGAAGAGAAGTTTCGATGCTTAAAAATACCAGTTGTTTCATGCGTTCTTGAGTCATGGTGAAACGCAGGTAGGTCTTGATTCGCCGAAGCACACTGAAGGTTCTTTCACATGTCACCGATGTTAGAGCAATTGTTTGTGAAGCCATTAATGCTTTAGAGACAAGAGGTAGAGCGTCACACAAATCCAAGGAATGCATTTGTTTAAGAAGGGTAGAAGGATCATTTGCTTCTCCAAGTGCCACTCGCAAATCTGAATCAGTGAATAGAATGTGTAATTCGTTGCGCAACTTCTCTTCTTCTTCTTGAACTAAGTCCGGGTGATGTTTCTTCAGTTCATTCACAAGTCGTACAACTTCAAATGCATCAGCTTTCAGTACATCAAATCTCGATGGCTGAAATAGTTTTATCCACTGAAGACTTTCGATGTTTTCAAATCGTTGGTCTAACTGAAAAATTAGTGTATCGATGATTTCGTACATTAATCGCTTAAGTTTATCCTTCTCAAATTGGGATGACGAAGATGATGGCTTAGGCCTACTTGGAGTGTAACCGCTGTCAAGGAGATGTTGCTCGTTGATTTGTGGGACTCTCTTTTCATGATTAAAAAAGTAAGGCTCATATTGCTTCGCTTCCTCGACGAACGTTTGAAAGGAAACTTCAGAGCGTAGTTCACACAAGTTTGCACGATAGTCTGCTACCTTCGAAGATATTTCAGCTGGATCAATCATCACACCTTGAAGTTTCTTTGTCATCATGTCGGATAATGCGAAAACTTTACGAAAAAAGAATAAGAGAAACACATTCTCACAATTTCCCAATTGATATCGCAATCCTTTCGCTTCAGCGCGGGTGTAGCAATCAATTGAGCAAGCAGAGGACTCCGAAGAAATATTTTCTAAAACATTGAAAATTTCACAATACTTAGAAGAAATAGCACAGACAGATTTTCCTCTCGTCAACCAACGCGTAGTTGACGCAAGAGGCAATGGACTGGATAACATAGAAGCACGTTTTCGTGAAGCGCGAAAAAATGTTGTCAAATTTTGCAAAAATCCGAAAAATATTGATACCAACGGAATATTCTTACTGACACTTTGTGCTACTAATGCCCATTTGTGTGCATAACAATGAACGAAGTTTGCTGAGGGCCAAATCTCCTTGATCTTAGTTTGCACTGAATTGTGCTTACCCATCATGTTACTTGCACCGTCGTATGACTGGCCGATCACTGAAGTATTTTTGGTTACACCAACGGACTCAAGACTTTCACATATTACACAGGCAAGATTGTTAGCTGATCTGTCTGCTGACACATTGACAAGGTCAATCAGATGTTCGAAGACCGATCCATTGTGAACAAGTCGGACACTGACAGCCATTTGACTTGTATTTGAAATGTCCGTTGTATCGTCAGCAATTATAGATATAAAAGGAGCACCTTTGATTCGATTCTCGATTTCACCGCGAACCTGATCATACAAACACTTAATCAAGTCGTTTTGAATATCAGGTGATAATCCTGAAAATGGGAGACTGTGATCAGGAGAGACACAATTTTTAATCAGCGGATCAGAACTAAATTCACTGAGGAGCTTAATCAATTCAATGAAATTTCCACGATTTGGACTGTCAGTGCTCTCTGAATGACCTCTAAAAGAAAGGCCTTGGCGAACAAGGAAAAGAGCGGCTTTGATATGATGTCGCATCATTTCTCTGTTCTTCCTCACTTCCTCGTTGTGCATATTTCTCAAAGTTTTGAACTCCTCATTTAACATTTCATCGATCCTTACTTTGCCAATAAGTTTAAGAGAGGTGATCGCGGCCAGATGCGTAGGAGATTTTATATGTCTCTTCACATGATTAGAGAAATTCGCCAAGTCGAGTAATCCTCTCGTCGATGAAAACACTGTCGTTTTTGGTTTAAAGATAAGGCACGGAAAGCAGAAAAGTGTCTTTCTAATGGGGCAACCAGTCAGCCATTCGTATTTTTGATATTGCACACTAAGATTGCACTTTCTCCTTCCTTCAAAGGTGAAAATCGGCTTATCTCTTCCTTTAGTTTTTAGTTCTATTTTCTTTGCGTAGGATAAAGGAGAATTTTGTAAATTTATCAATTCCTCGACAGTTGCCATGAGTATTCTCCGTTATAAGTAGCGATGTAATTGAGTAATAGCGAAGACCGGAGAGGGTGGTTACACTCTGCTAGCAGATATTGATTCTAGAATATCAGACAGCAGACACATGGCAGGAGGGCGACGCAGAGAGGAGACGTATCATTACAATGTTTGCTGCATCCAGACCAATCAGAGGCGCGCTATTGATAACTCTACTGCTGTACAGGTGTGATTCTGTCGCGAGATAGAATACTCGTATCTCTCCGCCTGTGTTAAAGAAGTTTTGTGAATTGGAAAACGGAAACATCGAACAAGATTATATGACCTTCATGTTAATCAAAATCCTATCATCACATATTTGTAATTTCATTTTCGTTTGTAAATTCCGGTGTATTCTCAGATTATAAGAATACTATAGGCGCTACGCCCCTGGCTTCCAAAGTCACGCGCCGTGATACATTGTCACACTTTAGTGACACGCTGTGTCCAAAGTCACTTAGATGTGCGTCATTATGCGCATCATGGCAGCGTCATCCGATGAAGTGACCGAGCGTTAACGAGGGCGATGAGGTTGTGTAGACAGATGAGTTCTTCATGTAGATAAGCAGGCACCACATACAGAATGCACTTGTTGGCAATAGTTACTACGCATTGGTTCTCGCATGAATTTGGGGTCATTCAAGTTCTTTCAGTAGTTAAGATGCTGTCTCGTATAGTTGTTGACATTTGAAGCAGTACATTGTCACCGCATGTTGCTCTTTTCAACTAATATCAATTCAATAGCTACATTGACAAAGGGACAAGTTTTACGCATTTTCATTTTTATGCAGTTTTTCTGACAGTTTTAAAATAATGTTCTAAAACTGCTTTTGTGACCTGGTTTTTAAAATGGTTGTATAATCGTTTGCATATTGTTTCAAAACCCTCTTTCCAAAATTGGTTCCAAAACTGTGCTTTTTAAACATGAATTATTGCATTATAAAGATGGTCGTTGATCTCCGTACTTAAACATATTTTCATCCACGACCTGCTGGAGAGGCCAATGCGAATGGTTAGAACACCACCAAGAAGTACAGTCGAAGCTGATAAATAGAAGGAGAGCATGATGTAGGCACTCACCTTAGTAGACTTATGAAAAACATGGTGTCGACTTTAAGATGCTCTATTTCGCAACTTTTATGTTGACGATTGATCTAGTCTAAGTTATTGAATTGAAAAGACGCGTTGTCAAGTGCTGGAAAAATATAGATTCAAATATATCATCTATCTTGTTTAAAACACAGAAAACAGTACGTTGAACATAAGTAGCAGAATCCAGTTATGCGTGCATTAAATTGGGCAATTGTGATATTAATATTTCAAACTGTGAAAGGTGTTCTAATCCTTAGAATTCATCAGCAATAGAGTATGAAGAGTTGAAGTTTTACCTTCATGCAATCAACAATAACGAGAGCTGTTTGCGTTTTCAATTGAAACATTCGAAAACGGCTGTGTGATTCCCATGCTTCGTTCTTTACCGTTCATCGATCGTGCCCCAACTTAATTTCTCCTACAGTGCCTCGACCTTCAGTCAATTTTCATTTTTATCAAATTGTGATAAGCGATCCAGCTGGCTCCAATCAATGTAAAATAATAATAACGATTGTGGCCATACAATGTAAACATGAAATTACGTAAACCATTATTTACACGGGCCATTGTGCCAGCTTATCATTTTCATAACAATAAAATCAAGGCTGTGATGGATTATCGGCTGATTAATGGATATGGGGACGATGGGGTCACATTAGGTCATAATCACGCCTTTGAGTTCATCTGAAACAAAATAAAATTTGAATGCTGCTTTGAGACATTGTGTATATTTTACTTTTTTGTAAATGTGCTTAATCTTGTAATTGTTATAGTGGTCTAAGGTGTAATTCAGACGAGGTATCTTAGTTACATTGTTAAAATGTTGTGGTGTGAGAAAATCTAAGTATAAGTAGATAAGAACAATGTTGATAATTTTGTCGTAATGTCCAATGGCTTCCTTAATTAAAGACGATTCATGACATTTCTTAGGAAATATCCTCTTTTAAGCCTTTATTAGATGGCTTATTGTGGTATTAAAGTAGGGTTGTTACAGAAGACTTATAGATATGTACAGTAGATAAGATTACATTTCGAGATAAACCGGCACAGTATAGAACAAGTTATTCAGCTGTTCTACACCGCGGGTCTATTGTGTGCTAGATGTCCCTTGGATACGATTCAGCTCTTCTACACCACGGGTCTAATGTGTTAGAGATCCCTTGGATACGCCCTCAGTCTTTTGAACAAGAAAGTTAACTCAATTATTTCGGCAAATGTCGATGCATCCAACCTCAGCCACATGATTTGGCCACAGTTTAGCAACGATTGCACAAGTCAATGCTGTCTCAAAGTTTAAAAGGCAAAAAAGGTAAAATGATCAGCAAGTGCGGCTAATACAACGTCAGTAAACGCGGATTTTACCACGATTGTAAAAGATACAAGCATTTATATTTACATGTAATTTGTTTGTAGATGTGACCGCCATGTACTGCCTAATCAAGTAATCATGATAAAAATTATCTGTCAATACCCATTTGTCGGTCTCCATGCAGACATTTGACTTTTCAATGTGCCGATAACAGATGCCAAAAATTGATTGATAGAAAAACAAATATCGGCCGATAAATCGGCACTACCGATATAATGGTTGATACCATTACTTATACACATTCAATACAGTATTGAACAAAAATGATGTTTTACTCCATCGCATGTTGACAGCAAAGCAGCGCCTCAATTTAAATATTTGAAACCAAAATGGAAACGTTGATGCGCATGTACGTAATTTGTTATGCCCAAACCATGTTTTATTGTGGACTTGTAGTATACCTGTTATTGACGTATAACATTAGTGTTCCTGCTAAAATTATGTCTTGAAGGGATAGAAGATAAAATAATAGTTGGATAAGGAAATGAAAATTCAAATGATGTGTTTTATTTAATTTGTAGTTATACTTGATGATGGATTTAAATCTTAATAATTTAATAATGCAAATATACATGTGCATGTTCAGACCCATCAACTTGCTTAATGTAGTGATCTAATGCAAAATGGGAGTAGCACTCAGCATAAATACATAATTATTATTATAATATTATTATCGGGAAAATGATTAACTAATGACAACATTTTGTCCTTTCCTCTAAATATTTAAATTTAAAAAAAATAAATATATATATAAGTAAACATAATGTTTGCTAGATCCTCATCCAATTTTGATAGTCCTTACGAAAACTGATCTAGCTCTCAAATTTATACAAAATGATCTCAATTTTTCTACAAAAATTACGAGCACTAATTTTGCTTTTACACAGACAAACCAGAAGTATAGACGGTGTGTCAGTCTCAACATTGGGCAAAAACTGAACACCCTTGTATGTTGGATTCATTCTCACAAACTTCACTCTCAAATCCTTTGAGCGTTCCGTCACCACTCTCCTATGGCATATAATTTTTCCAAGATGCGAAGAATTTTGCGGAATGGGACTGTAACCAACCAAGTAGCATTGTTGTAAAGGAAACATCAAATACGCACACACACACACACAATAGATTGTTAGCAGAAGTATGTCATAAGCTGCATATTATACAATAGTAATCTTAAAAATGTACATTCTCAGTAATTTTTTCTAAATTAATTTATTCTTAGCAAGTCTCTGATTCACGAATGAGTTAGAATGCTATGTGATCTGCAGCAATTCTGACAATAGATCAAATTCTATTTAAGAATTCTAATTCAATGAATAAATCAATTTAAGAACTTATCAAATTTTGAATCAGCGAAGACAGTGAGGAAAGAATGAATAGGTGTCCTCAATACCTGTGAAGTAATGAATGGATTTTTCCATCTTAGTGCGCTGTCAACTGAGATTGTGTGAACATCTCCTATATAGTTTTTAAGTGAAGAAGGCTAACGAATGCCTTTCATCGATCATTTATTGCACAATAGCTTAACTTCTGCCTCCGTCAGGCTAAGATGACAAATCTAGATGCTGTTCATAATGGCTTTCGTAATGGATAACATTTTCGTCGTGGACAATTCAACGTGCATACTCGATAGGACGCTTTCAGTCACTGACCGTGTCTGGTGCTGAAGAGCATCTTAATCTACGCAGCATTAAATGCATCCAGTGACGAACGAAATCGCATTAAGTTTTAAGTGGTACACTTTGCACTCCTAAATAATGCTACTGAGCAGCTACCGTGCAGTTGCAGTAATGTTGCTAAGGTTGAAAATGTGACAAAAACGAAATGTTATATTGTGTTTACCCCGGCGCATTACATGATTATCAAATTGCTGTATTCCGATCGGGTGGGTCGTATGATTGTTTTTCGAGACTGGGGAGTGGGAAATATTCGAGTAAATGCTGCAATCTATTGTAAAATATACTTATCAGTTCAACATTGTACTACACCTTTAAACTGTTCTGTGATGAATGGTTTTGAGTCTTAAGAGTATTTTTGTCAGATACTCTCTCACCGACATGTTCTTAGAAATTCCGTCATTTACTATATTTATTTAAGTTATTGTATATTTTTCAGTGTGTAATGTTTCTATAATCAAGATCGATTACAGCCTCATGCTATTTCAAAGACAATTGAAAGCATTTTCATTCCATGCCAACTCATTCTTTCTTTTTAAAGCTGACCAAGATACTTATGACCTTCATTGGGTAGCGGAAACAATTCCCACCCGATGCCTTTTCATGTCATGCAGGTGATTCACGCATGTGACGCATGTGGAGCTCCATCCAATTATTCATTGCTCAATGAAATATTTCCCACAGACATTAGAGAGGCGTACGCGTGCACCTTGATGCAAACCTTATTCTGTCAACACATTAGAATATAAAAGCCCATGACCTCGATAAGTGGTCGAATTGACGAATCGAAATGCATGTTTTCCTGGCATTGTTTTAAAATCAAGCGGGTCACTCCTTCACTTTATTAGCCTTCGTACAGTTATGTACAATAAAAGTGAGTAGGTAAAGACCACGCCGCTTCGTGTGACAGACACATCAAAAGGTGGGACCGTGTAGTCATAATACAACGCATTATATAACAATGAAACCGAAATGTGTTAATACCGCTAGAAGTTTGGTAGTTCGCACTTGCGGTTCATAGCGGGTCTAAATCTGTCAATTTGACGAGATTCATTAATTCGGCAGTCAACGGTATTGTCACTTTTGTCCAAGATAACTTTGGTCAGGTCGTTAATTGACGGAACTTGTTCGTCCGCGTGAAATTTCCAGAAGTGCTCATGCAGAGCATTTTTCTTGTTCTTATTGGTGATAACGCGCTGGTGTTCTTTATACCTATTAGTGAACGGGCGGTCAGTTTGACCGATGTAGAAATCGCCACACAATAAGCAGGTAAATTTATAGACTAAAAACGGGTCGTAGCAAGAATACTTGTTAAGCAGTTTTGTACAGATGGTACAATCTCCGTGTTTTCTGCTTTGTTTTTTAGTGTTGGTGACTTGGGATATAGTAAGACCTAGTTTATTAATTATTTGAATAGGTCAGTCACATTGTTTGGCCAGTTTTTTTCAATTTGCGATTACAGCGATCGCTGACATAGTTCAGTATACATACGACGTTCTTTTCACTGGTGTTCATATGTTTGCTTTTATTTTTCTGCTTACTTTTAGAGATATCGTTGCCGGAAAACCTGAAGCGGTGTTGAAGGGTTTTAAAGATTCGTTTTGTTCTGTTATGTTGTGTTTTTTGCACAACGCCAGGAAAATTGAATTACCTTCTGTTCCTAGCCTTCAACATCATGAAATGCATGCGTCTGACGTTAGGTATGAGTACCAAAATTTACTTCAGTTAATACGTAACCTCAATATGCGATTATTCCGTTCGCCAATATTTTTTTGGATATGTAGGGATGTCTGATTATTTATGCAAGTTTATCTTGGGGGCTGACCGACAAAATTTCGCTTTGATATCCGCCAAAGTCATGTCTTCATTCTTCCAAATATTGTAATCCAGATCTTCATTCTCACCCAAGATTCTTGGGGTGCTGACACAAGATTGAACAAATTGACTGCAGCACAATGTATCTAGACTCCATTAATCTCAGCGAACCAAATGTTGATAATTATAATATATGTTGATAGATTATTTATTTCAATTATAGTTGTGTGATATTATGATTTCAGTACAACCAATTGTTTGTAATTGCGTTCGATTAGTACATCTTGTGTTGTAAACCTGCTCGGTTGTATAGACTAGTGTTGGTGTTCGTTTCACCGCTTGCTTTGCAAATACATGTATATGCACGTTGTTGAGAACTTCAAGTACTTCTCATGATCTATTAACCAAATACAAGCAAATTACAAATCAGCGATTGATTGTTGATGTCGAATCTGAATACTAAGAGGTTTGATGATGATAGTAAAATATTGATAGTAATAGTGGTCTATCACTATGGATATCTCAGACATAACCAGGATAACCAGGCTAAAATTTTGAAGAAAATGTGTGCTTTACTATTATGGTTGAGGATCTTGGGTCTAAGCATGGGGTATACCAAAGATCAAGATTTGACCCAACCTTGCTCAGATGCATTTGAATTCATTACTTGGATCATGCATACTGCATGTTGCACAAAATATGTGGACTTGTAAAGCTACCATTGTTAATCACACGGTAAAAAATCTAGCACTGCAATGTCGACTTTTATATTTCCGATTACATGCACGCTGTACCTGTACTCATGTAATAGAAGCATTGAATTTTCGTATGTGAGTGGTAGTGCAACCAACACTGTACAGTGCAGTGTAATAGTTTCTTGAATAAATAGCGTAATAGAAATATTTTAACCTGAACTTACGAATTTCGTGCGCAGTAAGTAAAGCCTGACATTGATAAATGTCCTTCAATTCAATATGCAAATGTACTTCCTTCACATCGTTATACGTTCATTTTCTCTTTATCAGTTGCCGCGTTTGTGAAACTATAATCCGACGCCTTCTTTGACTCAGTTGACCTGTAGTGCACTGTGTCATTGGCACTGTTAATCGTGTGATCGAAACATGTGAGCCCGATACTACCATTGCTGGATGAATCGAACGCAATACGTCCGACTCCAGCATTTGACGATGCATAATGTCACTATTATTCATCGAAATTGCTTCTTATTCACTACTAATGACGTGAATACATTCACCAATGTGACCAATACCTTAGTGCTGGGATGACAGTGCTTATCGCCAGAGACAGCTAGATGCATGCAAAATAATTATGTCAACGTGCAAGTGCAAGAGGTGCCTGGTTTCCAATCAGCTACAATTCTCATGTTCAGTATCAAGCTATCGCTGATATAGTGACGTCGCAATCTGAGTTAATATCAAGATAAACGTCTTTATGCTGCAGTACGTATAATGAACTTTATCTAAAATTGTATCTGCAAAAGGAGAGCGCGTGATCGTTTCCTCCAAAATGGGAACAACTTCAAGAGACACTGAGGATGACAGACATGCGCTTGGCGCCTGCATTTCGTTTTACTCCGTTCCTTAGAATGTCATGACTCATACATTATCTATTCAACAACGTATGTTAACATGACCGCTGAGCACACGTGGTTGAGCATTATGATTCTCAAAATTTAGGACATTTTTCTCCAACCTCTCAACTTGAGCATCATCAGTTTCGATGAAAATTGTCTGACAGGTGTCTTTTTGGAGTGTCAAGCGTAATTGTTTACTTTGCTTAGATATTTCTTTCATTTTTCTTTTGTCAAACGTATGAAACTCTAGCACGATTGCAGCTATAGCGGAATGCTGTCTAGCCCTATCAGTCCCGCTTACTCTTGATCCAACCTGAAACAAACTCGTTTTTTTGGTTAGATACATACGTATGCATTCGCACATAACGTACATGCTCGCACATAACGTACATATTCGCAACGTACACATCTTGCAGCTCGTGACAATCAAGTTAATTTTTAGAAAATTAATTTGGCGCTAATGCCACTTATGCTATGAGAAAACATAGCTACTGTCAGGAACTGATTATCCCTAACTGATCTTTTTGGAACAAATGCTGAATAGCGGAAGACATAGCTGTAAGAACGGAATGCATATTGAGATACAAATACATAAGGCATACTAAATGTGCGTGTGCGAAACACTAGCATAAGTTGCGTGATCTTTGATAATAGCGCTGATACAATCAATTGCATTTGTAGCATGAAACATGTGGTAAGCCATGTGAGCATGAAGCATGTGGTAAGCCTGTGAAATGAACATGTGATAAAGTCACACTTTGTCCGGTATAGGAGACTGAATTCAAACCTAGGTTGGGTGAAGACTAAATTACTAAGTAGATCAAGAATTTATTTATGTAATGCCTGCACTCAGCAATCAACACTTAGAGATGACAGTGGAAGTTAAATGGATGATTATCTGGTTCTGCGGTCTAAAGCATAGCTTGTGCACGGAATGATGCCATCACTATTGCTATTAAAAAAAATTAGAATCAAATTGTCTTGTAAAAGCAGCAAATCTGACGGAAACCCTTCGATGTTACTTATTGGCAGAAGTTTGGCCGCCTAAATTGTTGTCATGTTGCTAGTTGGACATCAGTTATTTACTTTGCTACAGCCTTGGTTTAATACTCTCATTTATAAATATGCGTTGATTTGAAAGTAATTTATTAGTGATTGCATAATCGAGTCTTTTAATAAATTTGAGTGACCTCGGTAACGGAAGAATAGATCGCGGGTTGAATATTTGTGGTGGAGCGAGCCGTGGTCGTACTCCTGTCTGAATGTACTCAGGCCGGGTCCATTCACCAGTTTGTTTGTATAATGTTTGGCAGACAATCGACGTATGAATTAGCAGCACATTTTGTCCAACATTAGTATTACCGAATGCAGTGTAATCTCATTGTGGTTTTCAGATCTTCGGACCAGTCATGCAAATCATCAAGTTTGATGGTGAAGCTGAGCTGTTGGAGAGAGCCAATAAAACTGTCTATGGTCTTGCCGCCGCTATTGTGTCTAACGATTTAGACAGAGTCAACTACCTCATTCAAGGCTTACGTGCTGGAACTGTCTGGTATGTGCAAGGTGCATGAACATCAGCTTGGCAGTGTTATTTACACATCTCTTCCATTTCAGGGTTAATTGTTATGACGTTTTCGACCCCGCAGCACCTTTCGGTGGCTTCAAAATGTCTGGACAAGGACGAGAGTTGGGAGAATACGGATTGGAGGCATATACAGAAGTGAAAACGGTAAGTTTTGGGAAAGAAGTTGAATCTGAAGGAAATGCATCGATTCCCGCCCGGCTAGCTGCTCGGCCTGACTACAGATAGAAGAATATGTGCTTAGCTGGAAATCTCAGAACCGTTCTGACCGACATGATCATGCCACCAGTGGAAAATTCACCCAATTCTACACAACTGAGGCTTCATGTGAGCTCATGCTGTGCAGGCTATGACGGTACACGCAACACTCAATTCATCATGGAACCCATTAACGGGACGAGATTTCAATCATGCTATTCATCTCTACCCATCCGGCAATGTTTGTAATGTGGCCGTTCATGATCGTAGCTCATGGCATGTGATCGTTATGAGCTATATTTAGAAGCCCCTCGCTTCTTTGTAATCGAGCATCATTGGATGAGCGACTTCCGCACTTAGACTATTGGATTCTTCTCATAAACAGACAGGCTCATGATGTCGGACTGCCTCACTTACAACTCTATACTTCATATCCACGCAGATTTGGTTGATTTTCTTCAGACGTGACTGTAAAACATGTTCGGCTAAAATCAACTTTGCCACGGCTAATTGAGCTTTTTCATCATCGCTTCGGCTCGAGTTGAGATAACATGAATTCGGCTAGCTTCGGCTAGGCATCCTTCAGCCGTGCTTATCTATAGCAGCAAGTTGATGTAGCTGCTATTGGAGATGAGAGTGTTCATCTTAAGTAGATCATGCCGCGTGATTGAAGTGGTCATGTGTCTTGATGAGCCAATAAGCAGAAGTATGCGCTGATATCCGTGGCACAGTGGTTAAGTGCTTGGCCTAGTGATCTTTCGATCCGGAGGTCGAGCCCCGAAAATGTCAATGGAAGTCGGCAGAAAGGGCATCCGGAGCTAAGATGCCACAACGCTCCAGATTAGTCTGACTATGTCGGCGGCGTCCAATCCCTCAGTTTGGGAGAGTAGTGACGTAAAGCCATCATCATCATACGCTGATCATGATAATTATTGGAATATGATGGCAGACAGACCACGATGAGTGCCGTAAAAGGATCGCTAGATAGTCTAAATTGTTTCTATGTGTCTTTGTCGTTGATTAACCTGAAGTTCCGGCAAGCCACAGCTCGCTACTTCCTTGCAACTTTTTTATTTCCTTCAACCTGATCTTCGCCAAGTACCAAGCGCTCATGCTGCACCATTTTCTTCGAATTAATCATCTTAGGCGAGAGGGAGACAGTTGGGACAGCGGAAATTCGCTTCTTCTTGAAAGGATGTAATTGGAAGCTCTTTTATGACACTTCAATTTTCAGGAAATACAGAGGACAGCTTTCGCCGACTCCCCTGCCTCAGCAGTTACAAGACCACTTTCCAGACTTTGTGGATTCTCTGAGCTTCCCAGTTACTATGCATTGAATTTCCTCCCGCTGATCTTCAAACCACACCGCCCAAAGCCATCTCTCAACTTTTAAAACATATTCGTGACTCCTTGCTTGGAGGTTGTCGATAAGACGAGATCATCGTGATGCAACAGAAGCTCCCATGAGTCATATTCCCTGCATTCCTTCAACGCTGCCGCCTTCACTAATGAACAACAAAGGACTAAGCGGTTTGATGTAACCCTTTATGTCTTGATCTGCTGATTAGTTCCAGTATAGTTTTCCTGAATACTCAAATTGTCGGTGTTTTCTAACCGTTTCACAATGCAGTTCATGAAAAATCGGTTTCATTCAATTTATGTGAGCGATTTAATGTAGGATGCTTAGAAATGTAATCTTCAGATGGAATTTATATGAGTACATTTTGGAGCAGTGCGAAGGAGCACGATATCACACAAAACAAATGAACCCTATCTGCACGAAGCCAGAAGAGCGCATCGGGATCGAACGGTGGTTCGACCCGATTCCCTGCTACCTCCCAAAGAGTGATAATAGCATGAAAATCACTGTAGAGCAAGTTCGGTGTGTGAACTTTCTAATGGTGCCATCGTTTACTCCTACTGTGTCGTTTTCATACTTAGAGTAGCCATTCAAATTTTAAATTTACCTTTTTTCATAATTTTCACACTTTAAAATTTTATTGAATTTGATCTGATCACGATTTTATTTTAAAATAGCATTGTGACGTATGCGGTTATGGTTATACAAATCCTTGATTGCTAATTATGCTGCATGAATGGCTATAATGCATTTAGAGCTACAGCAAAAACACGCGTATTTAGAATGCTGACAAGATCAGCTTGTACAGCTACAGAGCTGATCATAAAAACGGACCATCTGAATTTGGATGAAGTTCAATCGGTTCTTATGCCTTCCAATCGCACCGCTCAACAACGTGCCACTCATCATTCGAGAGCTTGCATTCTCAGCTTTCAAATGAGATATAGACTTGTATCCGGTTTTGCATATGCTGAGCACAGCTCAAAATGTGAAAATCGCAATTTTTCAGTATGAAAACATGTGAGTTGATAATGAATCAGGCGCGAGGAGAACGAGCACTTTATGAGCTCTCTTTTGATATACTGGTCATTGAATAGCTGTTTTTCAAACTTCTTCAGCATTTTTTCTCATTACCGAACAAGTACACCATAACATGCTAGTTAAGCAATATGTAGTCACTGAGAGAGAACAGAGACATGTCTTCGCTAATTGCTTTATTTTGAACCTTCGTTCACCTTACATGCTGTTTATGTAAACATTTTTGATGAAAGTGAGACCATAACATTTTCAGCCAGAAGTGATTTTTTTATATACAGTGCATCAAAAGAGAGCTCAGAAAATAATTGTTCTCCTGTGCTTGATTCATTATCAACTCACATGTTTTCATATTGAAAAATTGTGATCTGTTAATTGAACGATTTTCATAGTTTGAGTTCTGTTCAGCAAATACAAAACCGGATACAAGTCTATCATAGCTCATTTTAAAGCTGAGAATGCAAGCTCTCGAATGATGTATGGCACGTTGTTGAGCGATGCGATTGGAAGGCATGAGAATCAATTGAACTTAATCGAAATTTAGGTGGTCCGTTTTTATGATCAGCTCTGTAATACAAGCAAAAGATGTGTGTATGAAATATGAAGAATGTTCTTTCAAACAGTGTGTTACAATATATCTGTGAAATTATGTGTGCATTCAGTGACATTATAAAGACAAATTGAAGACACGCTAAGTTTTTTTTAAGTCACGAAAATGCACAAGAATACTTCTTAAATATGGCATTATTATTAGATATTTAGAACATTATATTCTTGGACATTATATTCAAATTTCTTTGACTGCAATCGATGGCTTCTGCTGAAAATCAGTTTGTTTCATACTCGTAGAAAATTATCACACAAAATGTTAGCAGAAAGGTGGCACAATACAAACATTTTAAAAATACAGATTTTAGAATAGTTAATATCTTAACAATAGACCAAATCCAAACCTGTTTTGGAAAAGTTTGAAAATAAGCGAAATCCAAAACCAACGAAAAATTAGATAACGTGGTCTGATCTCAAAAGAATCACGACAGAAATTTGACAAGGGCCGAATGTCGCCTCCCCTACGTGCGGATTAAAAGATTTTATGCTTCGTCCATGCCTGGAATTGTAGATGGACAATGAATTTGATCTATCGGAGCGATCGGATCTAGAGATGTAAATAGAAAAAATATGGTTTTCTTGAGCTGCCAATCCGATAGGGTTATCCGGTCTCCGTGACACAGTGGTTAAGTGCTTGGCTTAGCGATCTTCTAGTCAAGAGGTCGAGACCGGAAGGTGTCATTGGAAGTCGCCAGTAAGGGCATTCGGACTAAAAGATCACGACGCTCTAGATTAAAGTCTCTGTCAGCAACGTCCAAGCCCCCAGTATGGGTGGAGTAGTGACGTTCAACCATTCATTCATCATCTCATCAGCAAGTGCAGAGTTTGTCATTATAAATTGCCCCATCCAAATTACATCTGACTTCAATCTATAATTATCCTGCCTTTCATTCGTGTTGTACATTATTGTGTAATTAAGAACGCACTTTAATGCATCATTGGAAAATTTATAACACCAGTTTTTAAATGAGTTGTGCCCATATCCGTAACTGTGTAGCCTGAACAAAGGTCAAGATGTAAAAATCACCTACTTTAGAAGTTCCATTTTTTTCAGTAAGAAATATGTAAGCATAATGAATCGGATACTAGGAGAAAGCGTTTTCTTAGAGCTTTCTTTGGATGGATTATATTGCTCGTTGAATTCTCCGAACTTTTAAATGAATCGTTATATCACTAATTCATTGCATAATCTTATATTTATATTGATCTCCTGATATGTTGTTTACAAGCAATGAGTCTTTTGGGGATACCAAGGTCTTTATCATGATAATTGATGCATTTAACTGATGTCATTTAACTGATTATTAGCTCCCTCTCTTTTGTTTTTGAAAGTCGTGAACAAGGAAGACGAGGTATAGAAAAAACGTATTTTGATTGCGTATTGCATAGTTAGAAATTGTGAGTTCAAATGAAAGACTCCCTTTCTACTCAATATATCTGTCAATCTGTATACAGTGCACATTGAAAGATTGGAATGATCACAGATATTTTTTGTCCCGATTATAGATAGCTGGCTTCCAAATTCAAATTTGGCAGAGCTTGCAGCCTTTTGAGTGCGGCACTCAGCAGTGCATTCGTAATAAGTTGAAAAAATTTTGAAGATTATTTCTCACATAAAGTTAGTAAGATTGACCATTGATTCTTATAATGTACTAATGTACTATAGTTCTATTAACTTCTGCTTATCACATTAGAATAATTTGCTTTTAACTTTCAGGTGACAATGAAGATTCCCCAGAAGAACAGCTAAAGGAATAAATACTTGAAGACATAACAGTGATCGTTTGCAATAAGTTTCTTGAATGGTGGTGTATTTCATGACATGAACATTATTAAAAAGATGAATGATTCCATATCTCATGCCATTTCAATCTTGCTAACCTTCGCCCATCCTGCCATTATCTCGGTACACTGCCTTCATTGACTTTGCGAATGCCATATTTTGTAAAGTTTTGATAATACTGACACTTAATAAACCTTCGTATCTTTGCATAAAAACTGAGTTTTTGTTCTATTCTACTGACAATTACTTTGATTAGATCTTGCATTTAGTGACCGTCAGTGAACGTTCAAATGGTATTCTGGACTCCTACTTTTGCACAAGTTCTCAGTCTAGTAAATTTCTTGCATTCACTACATGTTGCATGAATGTGACAATAACTAAATTTCGGGGAATGCCAAACTGCCCACATTTTCAGGGAATTCTAGTTTCACGAAAAGTTGTACGCCACCTCATGCGGGGACACAAGCAGCTGATCAATACGATTGTCGCCTATTGTCAGCGTAAAAATTGATCTTCTCTCATAGCCTGGATAGATAGTGAGTTCATGATTAAACGAATGAATGAAAGATATTAAAAGCGAGTATAGTGATAATGATGCATGGAGTAGACAGACTGGTTCTTACCTAAAAACTTAGAACAAGGATTTATGCCAGAAATCAAGTCATGTCTCACTGTTCGCTACAGCAGACAAGTTGCATTCAAATAATTGTTCCGAATAACACAAGCAAGCTTTTCCTGCTGTTCAGTCTACTACTGCACAATAAACGTATCCATACTCAACCCCACCGAAAGTGTATTAATTGTAAATAAGATACACAATTTAACTGTTATTGCGCCAGCCGAAACGTTGCGCAGCAAATTTCAAATCTTATTGTAATACACTCGAGAAAAGTCTTTCTAATTTATATTTAATCTTCTCTACCGCCGATGGCCAAAACACAAAAAGCATCGTTCTTCAAAAGACTCCATGTCATTTGTTAACACACTATTGACGAAATTTGCTTATCTCAAAGAGGCATGCCGTTCATTTTCAAAATAACGGGAACAGTAGGCCTAATTATACTGATCACTTCCACGCTCACTTCAATTACATGAATCCAATAGGTGGTCATTTGAAAAAATAAAGAAATGATATCGCGACAATGTGTTGCTGCATATGCTACCTACATAGAGATCGGTTGCAGCCGGTTCAACACGTTCGCTGCCGTGGGGCTAAAAACCTTGTGTAAAACCCATTGCCAAAATAAAGTACTGCAATGATCAAAAATATGTATTTGGACTTACTAATACCAAAATCAAATCATTTGTTTGAATTTAAAATGTGCGAGTTAACTCGTCATTGGCGATGGAGGCAGCATCATGTCTCCATTACCATGACGAGCTCACTCGCGCTTGTTTAATAGGCCCTACGTCTAATTGCAGATTGATTCTGTCTGTTCAGAAATTTAGCGATTTGATAGCATGTTTCGTGTCTCATTATTAAATGCCAACCATCCTCAAGCGCTTTCTCAGATCACGGTGGCTACAACTTAGCCATCACATCGAATGACTCACCGCAACCTCAAGATAATGAAGTATCGGTACCAGAATAACATTCCCTCATGTATTGTACCAATGGATTCCGTATATTATCAATAACATGTCATGTATACAACATTGTTACCATGCGTCAAATCTTTTTGATAGGACATGTACAGGCTCAACACTGCCAAGGCATCAATCTCATAATCAACTTCAGGGAATAATTAACTCCCTGAATCAACTTGATCAATTCCTCATATTTTCGATATTGTAATTGCACCGGGTTGGAACAAAACCAGCCGCGGATTCAGTGGTGGATCGACTTATTACCTAAACTTTTTAATCCGAATAGTTGTGTCTTTGAACATTATTCCCCACAAAACGGTAAAACAGCAAAAATTAATAAATTTTCCTCATTCATTGTAACGGATATTCTAAGTTGTTCTGCAATGTTGTTCTGTCAGCCGCTTTGAATAATAATTTGAAGAATAATTTTCAAGAAACTGTCCGCATGTTTGCGTCATGAAGATTATATTCATACTCCTACAATTTTGCAATTCTTGATCATGTGGAGAGACGGATTGCTTTTTGGTGGTCAGCTGAGTATCTGCATTTTGTGCAGCTACGCTGTTATGATCACGCATAATGAAAAACACTGATACGAACTGAAGACAAGCACAGCTCATGAGACATAGAAATCAATCATCTATTCATTGATGAGTTTGACTCTTCTGCTTGAATCACAGAAGATTGTTTAACTGTGTCACTTTGCTAGAAATGCAAACTGGTTCAAAACGATGGCACATGCAGGAACTTACTAAGTGAGCAAAAAGAAACTTTCAATACCTTACAGAGATAGGAAAGATAGTTGTGCGTCGCTTACGGATTGCTGCGAGTTCCTTCAAAGTCCTCCGATCGCCACGATTCCTACATATTCGAGGAATTCAGAACATTGCGCAAAAGTTTTCTCGATAATGTTGGGCACTCCGATCGCTATTAAAAAATTTAGTAGGCTCACGAAAAAGACGTTCACAAACTTGTCTTTAGAACTTGACATCGACTGCGTCTCTTTGCTGTGTGATCCGGTTGGTAACAGTCACTGAAACTTTGGCGTGTTTAATGTTGAACTGGCTGCTTATTGTTCGATTTCCATGGTACTACGTTACCAGACTGTGCCATTTCATCATCGTTACATATCCCAATGCTTCCTTTCTAGTCAAACAGAACAAGAGACGATCTGTCTAATTCTGTGGCGTCAATATTTTTCAAGATGGATCACAAATGGATAACTCTGCCTCCTGTATTATGCACATGTCTTGTCCTAGTTTGCTGTTTACTGAGCCAATACATTTGCATATATTTTGATAGGACTCCGACTCCGGGGGTTGATAGGACTCCGGCTTTTGATAAGACTCCGACTCCGGTTGGCCAGTATGTATAGCCGTTTTTTTTAAAAAAATTGTAACCTACATCACAGAGCATTATAGGTTTACCTGAACCTATCTTTGGTGATCATAATTGCTGCATTAATTATCCAAAGTGTTTAAAATAATTATCAATCAATTTCGATGAAAGTTTATCAAATGTCGCTTTAAATTGGATGCATGCGACTCGCCTCCTCCCATTTTGTTGATGTGTGCCTCACACGGTTTTTCTCCAGTCTCTACCAGGCTGGAAAATCCCCATCTTTCTTCAAAAATTATGACTATACAAAACATCCTCTTTGACAACTACTCTTATGAAAACGCATAGAATTTCTAGTCTCTAGATGAAAAGTAGGTCTACTCTTTCCATAATCCTGTATATCTGCTTCAGTCTACTGTTGCAGAAGCCGTAATTTGATTTAAAAGACAATCTCTTTATGTCATTGTATGCGCTTTCGTATTGAAGTAATTATGAGACGGATGTTTTGGTGATAGAAACACTCGCAGATTTTTTCTTTGGCATTGACAAATTTGCATCAATTTACATCTATGGGTACTTTAGAGCAAAGTGTTACTTTGCTTTAGAGTATGAGTTAGATTAAAAGTGTGCGGAAACGTGTTTTTGATAGAGATGCTTGAATTTCTATGCATTTTCACAAGAGAACTTGCAAAAAGCTTCGCCGATTGATGGAAAAAATGAAAATTTGTGTCCTGATACAAATCTTTATCAATTTCCACCTTAAAAGGAACCTAGAAAAGCTATCTCCAAGACAAAGGTGCATAAATGCGTTTTCGACCTAGCGGCTTTAACAGCTATGCGTTTTCACAAGACGGTAGTTGCAAAAAGTACCCGGAGTTTTCCACTTAATATAGTATATTAAGTGGAAATTTGTGCCAGTTAATATACGCGGGTATATTAACTCGCGCCAAACTTTCATTATGTCATTGCAACATTCAACAATTTTCTTGGAAATAACACTCCTGCTGACTTTTGAGAATCAAGCACTCATCTTGGTATCTCATGAGATCACACCGGAAGAAGATTAGACGAAGGAATAAGTCTAATTTCCTGTATACTGGGGTTTTCAAAATCCCGACTTCTTATCCCGGGATTAGCAAGCTCAATTCATTTACCGATAATATGCTTAGGATAGCGTAGGCTGAATAATACTAGGCGATGTTTTAAATTCTTTGACGAGTATTTTGAACGATACACTACAACTAATGATATCAGATAGACATGTGCCTTACTGTCCATGAATTAACAATTAATTATCTTTTCACATGCAGAAATAAGCTATACAATAGATGGATCTGGTCATCACACACAATATGCGTTGTCGCATTAACACCTGGTATTCAATTCGATTTTCAAATCGAAATGCAAATCCCGCGATTTTTTGACGTCTGGTAAAAGCCTGATATTGTGTAAAAAATTCAAAAATTCATTAGATATTAGTGCGCCTGTATGTAACGCTTATTCTTTCATTCTCTCGGCCGCTTGAACAAATTTCTATTTTTTGATATCAATGAATTGGTTGAGATAGACAATAAATATATTATTCTAAGCAGTTCTGGGAGTAGCTCTGTCTCGAGTTTGTAAGTGTCTATTGTTAAGATGATCTTGGGAAGTATATTTAATTCTTACATCGCGTTAACATTCACGTTTCAGGCATTGCATCCGTGTTTCTTGTCCATAACCTTGCTCCATCTTCACACTGCTCCTAGCTGCCTAAGAACAGATGTTACCTAATCCCGGGATTCACAATCCCGTAAAAATGCGATAATCCCGGGATGCCGGGTTTGAAAACCCTACTATATACCTATGAGCTGTTATTCAGATTTTATTCATTTATGAGATTGAAACAAACTGTAATGAAAACAAAGGGTATAAAATGAGGAATACCGCAACAAGCATCAGAATGAAATCTGACTATAAACCATAATATACACTATAATTGACCAATTCCATCTCATATATTAAATATACTTATTTTGTGTTGTTTCCACTTAATATACCCGGGTATATTAACCTGATCCAAACTTACCTATTTTGCAATTTCGTCATTTTCCAGTTAATGTAGCTACCGAGTATATTAAGTGGAAAACTCCGGAATAATCGTTTATTGATGGGAAAACTCGCAGATTTGTGGCTCAACTTGTGCATATCTGCCTCAGCTTGCGTCTGCAGATTCTACAAGTATTGTTTAACTAGTGACTGAGAAATCTAGGCGCTTGGAAAGGTATTAATTCAGAAAACATAGCTGATATTGTTGAGAGCCATGTGGACGTTAAATCCAGCTAATGACAGAAAGCTGTAGCGCATCATTTTGATTGGCTATTGCTATCTGACTGTTCAATTTCATTGGAGAAGGCGTGTTTTTATATTTCGAAAAGGCTCATGACTTGAAGTGGAAAGTTTGGGGTGTTCCTTAACTAGATTTTCCTAGATTTTTGATATGTTGACAAGGGATTTTTTCTCTACAAGATGAGCCCACTCTCGAAAATATTGCAGTTTGTGGCGAGTTGAAATACATATTGTCTGTATTACATGGAAGCTAGCAATTCATAGTTCTCCGATAACAAACAAAATTTAGAATAGTAGAAAATGTGATTTTTAGGTAGCATCTATGAGGCATCACAGAGATCATTTGCGCTGTCTCTACTACAGCGACGAAAACGAATCCATCTCTGTGAGTACCCTTTGCTCACTCTAAGTTACGCAATGACTCGTCTTTTCTTGTAGATGATTTGTTTTATCGATTTGCTTATTTTTGTTGATGAATTATGATATTCTTTGTGTAATTTTGTGACATCTTATTGATTGTGTGGATTTCCATTTCGAAGAATAAAAGTGGCATCATCATCAAATGGTCAATTACGAAAGCTTTCATTCCTCTACTGCTCTTGAATTGATGACATGGCAAATAGAAGGTGTGTCTGATTTATGAGCAATCGAAATCATATGATAGGACAGGACACCGGACGGTGTGACCGTGTGGCAACAATTTCCACACCCTCCATGTCCTACTCAAAAGCCCTACTCCATACCCTACTCAAAAGGGCACGTGAATTGACATCAAATTTGATTATGATAAATTACAGAAAGTTTTTAATCTAGGCCCAATTTCCATTTTGTTCAGTTCGATGAGGCAATTTGCAAAAAAAGCAGAGTTTAGAGTTAAACGCAGAATTTTGGATTGAAGGCTACGTTGCTATTGCTGCATGTTATCATGTAGATACCTATATGTTATCTTAAGTTTATGAAGTTGAACAAATTAGATTTAGCAAGTCTCCTAATGTCGCCATAGACACAACGCTTTGGTCAATTTTATCCCTATCTAACCATATTCTTGCTAACTCATCATCGATCAAAATTATGATAATTATATAGCAACATCATTCAGATGACATGAAATGACCTGAAGACATGCCAAAAAATTATAGATTTAGACTTAGTACTTCTCACTTATTTAATGAAAATCTGTGGGCTAAGTCACTTCTATGAATGCTAACGCTATTTCTCTTTGCATCAGTGAGCATCGGATTACTTGTTGCCCTATTTGGACTCTAAATCCGGATGCCATGCGGGAAATTGTGGAACGAAAATCCCATTGTCAATTGTCTTCCACCACATCTAATTACATCCCTCAAGTAATATCGAGAAAATTTCGTGAGGATGTCCTGAACATTCCGAGACAGTCTGAGAATTAACAGTATTCATGGCCTTTGTCAAACCATGCTCAGAATAATCACTATAATTCTTTGACGATCATATGTCGTTAAAGTTAGCACCAACTTCAACACCAACTTTTTGAATAGAGTTTGTACAGAATAGAAAACCACATATACAGGCAATATTAATGACGCAGAGTTTGTACAGACAAAAATTTTTCGAAAATTCGAACTTCCAGCACCTTCCCTACACGAACAATCGGTAAAAACCGCCAAAACCGACTTTTTCAAAAAAATGATAGGATTTTCCAGAAAAGTACTTGGTGCTACATGGAAAATGAGTTTGTACAGTGCTCTAACCGGTGGAAGAGTGTTCTACTAATCGAGTCTGAGTTTGAACACACTCTTCTCCGACACTCCAACAATCCTACGACCGGTAAATACCGGTTATTATACAGTAACTTCAAGAATACTGCCCATTTATGAACAAATCAATTGGTGCTACATGGACAAAAAACTGAGTTTGTACAGTGCTCTAAACGGTGGAAGAGTGTTCTACTAATCGAGTCTGAGTTTGGACACACACTTCTCCGACACGCAAACACTCCTTCGACCGGTAAATACCGGTTATTATACAGTAACTTCAAACATACTGCCCATTTATGAACAAATCAATTGGTGCTACATGGACAAAAAGCTGAGTTTGTACAGTGCTCTAACCGGTGGAAGAGTGTTCTACTAATCAATTCTGAGGTTGAACACACGTCTCCGACACTCCAACACTCCTACGGCCGGTAAATACCGGTTATTATACAGTAACTTCAAACATACTGCCCATTTATGAACAAATCAATTGGTGCAACATGGACAAAAAGCTGAGTTTGTACAGTGCTCTAACCGGTGGAAGAGTGTTCTACTAATCGAGTCTGAGGTTGAACACACTTCTCCGACACTCCAACACTCCTACGGCCGGTAAATACCGGTTATTATACAGTAACTTCAAGAATACTACCCATTTATGAACAAATCAATTGGTGCTACATGGACAAAAAACTGAGTTTGTACAGTGCTCTAACCGGTGGAAGAGTGTTCTACTAATCAATTCTGAGGTTGAACACACACTTCTCCAACACTCCAACACTCCTACGACCGGTAAATACCGGTTATTATACAGTAACTTCAAGAATACTGCCCATTTATGAACAAATCAATTGGTGCTACATGGACAAAAAGCTGAGTTTGTACAGTGCTCTAACCGGTGGAAGAGTGTTCTACTAATCGAGTCTGAGTTTGAACACACACTTCTCCGACACTCCAACACTCCTACGACCGGTAAACACCGGTTATTATACCGTAACTTCAAGAATACTGCCCATTTATGAACAAATCAATTGGTGCTACATGGACAAAAAGCTGAGTTTGTACAGTGCTCTAACCGGTGGAAGAGTGTTCTACTAATCGAGTCTGAGTTTGAACACACACTTCTCCGACACTCCAACACTCCTACGGCCGGTAAATACCGGTTATTATACCGTAACTTCAAGAATACTGCCCATTTATGAACAAATCAATTGGTGCTACATGGACAAAAAGCTGAGTTTGTACAGTGCTCTAACCGGTGGAAGAGTGTTCTACTAATCAATTCTGAGGTTGAACACACACTTCTCCGACACTCCAACACTCCTACGACCGGTAACCGTAACTTCAAGAATACTGCCCATTTATGAACAAATCAATTGGTGCAACATGGACAAAAAGCTGAGTTTGTACAGTGCTCTAACCGGTGGAAGAGTGTTCTACTAATCAATTCTGAGGTTGAACACACTTCTCCGACACTCCAACACTCCTACGGCCGGTAAATACCGGTTATTATACAGTAACTTCAAGAATACTACCCATTTATGAACAAATCAATTGGTGCTACATGGACAAAAAGCTGAGTTTGTACAGTGCTCTAACCGGTGGAAGAGTGTTCTACTAATCGAGTCTGAGGTTGAACACACACTTCTCCGACACTCCAACACTCCTACGACCGGTAAATACCGGTTATTATACCGTAACTTCAAGAATACTGCCCATTTATGAACAAATCAATTGGTGCTACATGGACAAAAAGCTGAGTTTGTACAGTGCTCTAACCGGTGGAAGAGTGTTCTACTAATCAATTCTGAGGTTGAACACACACTTCTCCGACACTCCAACACTCCTACGACCGGTAACCGTAACTTCAAGAATACTGCCCATTTATGAACAAATCAATTGGTGCAACATGGACAAAAAGCTGAGTTTGTACAGTGCTCTAACCGGTGGAAGAGTGTTCTACTAATCAATTCTGAGGTTGAACACACTTCTCCGACACTCCAACACTCCTACGGCCGGTAAATACCGGTTATTATACAGTAACTTCAAGAATACTGCCCATTTATGAACAAATCAATTGGTGCTACATGGACAAAAAACTGAGTTTGTACAGTGCTCTAACCGGTGGAAGAGTGTTCTACTAATCGAGTCTGAGTTTGAACACACACGTCTCCGACACTCCAGCACTCCTACGGCCGGTAAATACCTGTTATTATACCGTAACTTCAAGAATACTGCCCATTTATGAACAAATCAATTGGTGCTACATGGACAAAAAGCTGAGTTTGTACAGTGCTCTAAACGGTGGAAGAGTGTTCTACTAATCGAGTCTGAGTTTGAACACACACTTCTCCGACACTCCAACACTCCTACGACCGGTAAATACCGGTTATTATACAGTAACTTCAAGAATACTGCCCATTTATGAACAAATCAATTGGTGCTACATGGACAAAAAGCTGAGTTTGTACAGTGCTCTAACCGGTGGAAGGGCGTTCCACTAATCGAGTCTGAGTTTGAACACACACTTCTCCGACACTCCAACACTCCTACGACCGGTAAATACCGGTTATTATACAGTAACTTCAAGAATACTACCCATTTATGAACAAATCAATTGGTGCTACATGGAAAATGAGTTTGTACAGTGCTCTAACCGGTGGAAGAGTGTTCTACTAATCAATTCTGAGGTTGAAGACACACTTCTCCGACACTCCAACACTCCTACGACCGGTAAATACCGGTTATTATACCGTAACTTCAAGAATACTGCCCATTTATGAACAAATCAATTGGTGCTACATGGACAAAAAGCTGAGTTTGTACAGTGCTCTAAACGGTGGAAGAGTGTTCTACTAATCAATTCTGAGGTTGAACACACACGTCTCCGACACTCCAACACTCCTACGACCGGTAAATACCGGTTATTATACCGCAACTTCAAGAATACTGCCCATTTATGAACAAATCAATTGGTGCTACATGGACAAAAAACTGAGTTTGTACAGTGCCCTAACCGGTGGAAGAGTGTTCACTAATCGAGTCTGAGGTTGAACACACTTCTCCGACACTCCAACACTCCTACGGCCGGTAAATACCGGTTATTATACAGTAACTTCAAGAATACTACCCATTTATGAACAAATCAATTGGTGCTACATGGACAAAAAGCTGAGTTTGTACAGTGCTCTAACCGGTGGAAGAGTGTTCTACTAATCGAGTCTGAGGTTGAACACACACTTCTCCGACACTCCAACACTCCTACGACCGGTAAATACCGTTTATTATACCGTAAATTCAAGAATACTGCCCATTTATGAACAAATCAATTGGTGCTACATGGACAAAAAGCTGAGTTTGTACAGTGCTCTAACCGGTGGAAGAGTGTTCTACTAATCAATTCTGAGGTTGAACACACGTCTCCGACACTCCAACACTCCTACGGCCGGTAAATACCGGTTATTATACAGTAACTTCAAACATACTGCCCATTTATGAACAAATCAATTGGTGCAACATGGACAAAAGCTGAGTTTGTACAGTGCTCTAACCGGTGGAAGAGTGTTCTACTAATCGAGTCTGAGGTTGAACACACTTCTCCGACACTCCAACACTCCTACGGCCGGTAAATACCGGTTATTATACAGTAACTTCAAGAATACTACCCATTTATGAACAAATCAATTGGTGCTACATGGACAAAAAACTGAGTTTGTACAGTGCTCTAACCGGTGGAAGAGTGTTCTACTAATCAATTCTGAGGTTGAACACACACTTCTCCAACACTCCAACACTCCTACGACCGGTAAATACCGGTTATTATACAGTAACTTCAAGAATACTACCCATTTATGAACAAATCAATTGGTGCTACATGGACAAAAAGCTGAGTTTGTACAGTGCTCTAACCGGTGGAAGAGTGTTCTACTAATCGAGTCTGAGTTTGAACACACACTTCTCCGACACTCCAACACTCCTACGACCGGTAAACACCGGTTATTATACCGTAACTTCAAGAATACTGCCCATTTATGAACAAATCAATTGGTGCTACATGGACAAAAAGCTGAGTTTGTACAGTGCTCTAACCGGTGGAAGAGTGTTCTACTAATCGAGTCTGAGTTTGAACACACACTTCTCCGACACTCCAACACTCCTACGGCCGGTAAATACCGGTTATTATACCGTAACTTCAAGAATACTGCCCATTTATGAACAAATCAATTGGTGCTACATGGACAAAAAGCTGAGTTTGTACAGTGCTCTAACCGGTGGAAGAGTGTTCTACTAATCAATTCTGAGGTTGAAGACACACTTCTCCGACACTCCAACACTCCTACGACCGGTAACCGTAACTTCAAGAATACTGCCCATTTATGAACAAATCAATTGGTGCAACATGGACAAAAAGCTGAGTTTGTACAGTGCTCTAACCGGTGGAAGAGTGTTCTACTAATCGAGTCTGAGGTTGAACACACTTCTCCGACACTCCAACACTCCTACGGCCGGTAAATACCGGTTATTATACAGTAACTTCAAGAATACTACCCATTTATGAACAAATCAATTGGTGCTACATGGACAAAAAGCTGAGTTTGTACAGTGCTCTAACCGGTGGAAGAGTGTTCTACTAATCGAGTCTGAGGTTGAACACACACTTCTCCGACACTCCAACACTCCTACGACCGGTAAATACCGGTTATTATACCGTAACTTCAAGAATACTGCCCATTTATGAACAAATCAATTGGTGCTACATGGACAAAAAGCTGAGTTTGTACAGTGCTCTAACCGGTGGAAGAGTGTTCTACTAATCAATTCTGAGGTTGAACACACACTTCTCCGACACTCCAACACTCCTACGACCGGTAACCGTAACTTCAAGAATACTGCCCATTTATGAACAAATCAATTGGTGCAACATGGACAAAAAGCTGAGTTTGTACAGTGCTCTAACCGGTGGAAGAGTGTTCTACTAATCGAGTCTGAGTTTGAAGACATACTTCTCCGACACTCCAGCACTCCTACGGCCGGTAAATACCGGTTATTATACAGTAACTTCAAGAATACTGCCCATTTATGAACAAATCAATTGGTGCTACATGGACAAAAAACTGAGTTTGTACAGTGCTCTAACCGGTGGAAGAGTGTTCTACTAATCGAGTCTGAGTTTGAAGACATACTTCTCCGACACTCCAGCACTCCTACGGCCGGTAAATACCTGTTATTATACCGTAACTTCAAGAATACTGCCCATTTATGAACAAATCAATTGGTGCTACATGGACAAAAAGCTGAGTTTGTACAGTGCTCTAAACGGTGGAAGAGTGTTCTACTAATCGAGTCTGAGTTTGAACACACACTTCTCCGACACTCCAACACTCCTACGACCGGTAAATACCGGTTATTATACAGTAACTTCAAGAATACTGCCCATTTATGAACAAATCAATTGGTGCTACATGGACAAAAAGCTGAGTTTGTACAGTGCTCTAACCGGTGGAAGGGCGTTCTACTAATCGAGTCTGAGTTTGAACACACACTTCTCCGACACTCCAACACTCCTACGACCGGTAAATACCGGTTATTATACAGTAACTTCAAGAATACTACCCATTTATGAACAAATCAATTGGTGCTACATGGACAAAAAACTGAGTTTGTACAGTGCTCTAACCGGTGGAAGAGTGTTCTACTAATCAATTCTGAGGTTGAAGACACACTTCTCCGACACTCCAACACTCCTACGACCGGTAAATACCGGTTATTATACCGTAACTTCAAGAATACTGCCCATTTATGAACAAATCAATTGGTGCTACATGGACAAAAAGCTGAGTTTGTACAGTGCTCTAACCGGTGGAAGAGTGTTCTACTAATCAATTCTGAGGTTGAACACACACTTCTCCGACACTCCAACACTCCTACGACCGGTAAATACCGGTTATTATACAGTAACTTCAAGAATACTGCCCATTTATGAACAAATCAATTGGTGCTACATGGACAAAAAACTGAGTTTGTACAGTGCCCTAACCGGTGGAAGAGTGTTCACTAATCGAGTCTGAGGTTGAACACACTTCTCCGACACTCCAACACTCCTACGGCCGGTAAATACCGGTTATTATACAGTAACTTCAAGAATACTACCCATTTATGAACAAATCAATTGGTGTTACATGGACAAAAAGCTGAGTTTGTACAGTGCTCTAACCGGTGGAAGAGTGTTCTACTAATCGAGTCTGAGGTTGAACACACACTTCTCCGACACTCCAACACTCCTACGACCGGTAAATACCGGTTATTATACCGTAAATTCAAGAATACTGCCCATTTATGAACAAATCAATTGGTGCTACATGGACAAAAAGCTGAGTTTGTACAGTGCTCTAACCGGTGGAAGAGTGTTCTACTAATCAATTCTGAGGTTGAACACACACTTCTCCGACACTCCAACACTCCTACGACCGGTAACCGTAACTTCAAGAATACTGCCCATTTATGAACAAATCAATTGGTGCAACATGGACAAAAAGCTGAGTTTGTACAGTGCTCTAACCGGTGGAAGAGTGTTCTACTAATCAATTCTGAGGTTGAACACACTTCTCCGACACTCCAACACTCCTACGGCCGGTAAATACCGGTTATTATACAGTAACTTCAAGAATACTGCCCATTTATGAACAAATCAATTGGTGCTACATGGACAAAAAACTGAGTTTGTACAGTGCTCTAACCGGTGGAAGAGTGTTCTACTAATCGAGTCTGAGTTTGAAGACATACTTCTCCGACACTCCAGCACTCCTACGGCCGGTAAATACCTGTTATTATACCGTAACTTCAAGAATACTGCCCATTTATGAACAAATCAATTGGTGCTACATGGACAAAAAGCTGAGTTTGTACAGTGCTCTAAACGGTGGAAGAGTGTTCTACTAATCGAGTCTGAGTTTGAACACACACTTCTCCGACACTCCAACACTCCTACGACCGGTAAATACCGGTTATTATACAGTAACTTCAAGAATACTGCCCATTTATGAACAAATCAATTGGTGCTACATGGACAAAAAGCTGAGTTTGTACAGTGCTCTAACCGGTGGAAGGGCGTTCTACTAATCGAGTCTGAGTTTGAACACACACTTCTCCGACACTCCAACACTCCTACGACCGGTAAATACCGGTTATTATACAGTAACTTCAAGAATACTGCCCATTTATGAACAAATCAATTGGTGCTACATGGACAAAAAACTGAGTTTGTACAGTGCTCTAACCGGTGGAAGAGTGTTCTACTAATCAATTCTGAGGTTGAAGACACACTTCTCCGACACTCCAACACTCCTACGACCGGTAAATACCGGTTATTATACCGTAACTTCAAGAATACTGCCCATTTATGAACAAATCAATTGGTGCTACATGGACAAAAAGCTGAGTTTGTACAGTGCTCTAAACGGTGGAAGAGTGTTCTACTAATCAATTCTGAGGTTGAACACACACTTCTCCGACACTCCAACACTCCTACGACCGGTAAATACCGGTTATTATACAGTAACTTCAAGAATACTGCCCATTTATGAACAAATCAATTGGTGCTACATGGACAAAAAACTGAGTTTGTACAGTGCCCTAACCGGTGGAAGAGTGTTCACTAATCGAGTCTGAGGTTGAACACACTTCTCCGACACTCCAACACTCCTACGGCCGGTAAATACCGGTTATTATACAGTAACTTCAAGAATACTGCCCATTTATGAACAAATCAATTGGTGTTACATGGACAAAAAGCTGAGTTTGTACAGTGCTCTAACCGGTGGAAGAGTGTTCTACTAATCGAGTCTGAGGTTGAACACACACTTCTCCGACACTCCAACACTCCTACGACCGGTAAATACCGGTTATTATACCGTAAATTCAAGAATACTGCCCATTTATGAACAAATCAATTGGTGCTACATGGACAAAAAGCTGAGTTTGTACAGTGCTCTAACCGGTGGAAGAGTGTTCTACTAATCAATTCTGAGGTTGAACACACACTTCTCCGACACTCCAACACTCCTACGACCGGTAACCGTAACTTTAAGAATACTGCCCATTTATGAACAAATCAATTGGTGCAACATGGACAAAAAGCTGAGTTTGTACAGTGCTGTAACCGGTGGAAGAGTGTTCTACTAATCAATTCTGAGGTTGAACACACTTCTCCGACACTCCAACACTCCTACGGCCGGTAAATACCGGTTATTATACAGTAACTTCAAGAATACTGCCCATTTATGAACAAATCAATTGGTGCTACATGGACAAAAAACTGAGTTTGTACAGTGCTCTAACCGGTGGAAGAGTGTTCTACTAATCGAGTCTGAGTTTGAAGACATACTTCTCCGACACTCCAGCACTCCTACGGCCGGTAAATACCTGTTATTATACCGTAACTTCAAGAATACTGCCCATTTATGAACAAATCAATTGGTGCTACATGGACAAAAAGCTGAGTTTGTACAGTGCTCTAAACGGTGGAAGAGTGTTCTACTAATCGAGTCTGAGTTTGAACACACACTTCTCCGACACTCCAACACTCCTACGACCGGTAAATACCGGTTATTATACAGTAACTTCAAGAATACTGCCCATTTATGAACAAATCAATTGGTGCTACATGGACAAAAAGCTGAGTTTTTACAGTGCTCTAACCGGTGGAAGGGCGTTCTACTAATCGAGTCTGAGTTTGAACACACACTTCTCCGACACTCCAACACTCCTACGACCGGTAAATACCGGTTATTATACAGTAACTTCAAGAATACTGCCCATTTATGAACAAATCAATTGGTGCTACATGGACAAAAAACTGAGTTTGTACAGTGCTCTAACCGGTGGAAGAGTGTTCTACTAATCGAGTCTGAGTTTGAAGACATACACTTCTCCGACACTCCAGCACTCCTACGGCCGGTAAATACCTGTTATTATACCGTAACTTCAAGAATACTGCCCATTTATGAACAAATCAATTGGTGCTACATGGACAAAAAGCTGAGTTTGTACAGTGCTCTAAACGGTGGAAGAGTGTTCTACTAATCAATTCTGAGGTTGAAGACACACGTCTCCGACACTCCAACACTCCTACGACCGGTAAATACCGGTTATTATACTGTAACTTCAAGAATACTGCCCATTTATGAACAAATCAATTGGTGCTACATGGACAAAAAGCTGAGTTTGTACAGTGCTCTAACCGGTGGAAGAGTGTTCTACTAATCGAGTCTGAGGTTGAACACACACTTCTCCGACATTCCAACACTCCTACGGCCGGTAAATACCGGTTATTATACTGTAACTTCAAGAATACTGCCCATTTATGAACAAATCAATTGGTGCTACATGGACAAAAAGCTGAGTTTGTACAGTGCTCTAACCGGTGGAAGAGCGTTCTACTAATCGAGTCTGAGGTTAAACACACACTTCTCCGACACTCCAACACTCCTACGACCGGTAAATACCGGTTAGTATACAGTAACTTCAGGAATACTACCCATTTATGAACAAATCAATTGGTGCTACATGGACAAAAAACTGAGTTTGTACAGTGCTCTAACCGGTGGAAGAGTGTTCTACTAATCAATTCTGAGGTTGAAGACACACTTCTCCGACACTCCAACACTCCTACGACCGGTAAATACCGGTTATTATACAGTAACTTCAAGAATACTGCCCATTTATGAACAAATCAATTGGTGCTACATGGACAAAAAACTGAGTTTGTACAGTGCTCTAACCGGTGGAAGAGTGTTCTACTAATCAATTCTGAGGTTGAACACACACTTCTCCGACACTCCAACACTCCTACGACCGGTAAATACCGGTTATTATACCGCAACTTCAAGAATACTGCCCATTTATGAACAAATCAATTGGTGCTACATGGACAAAAAACTGAGTTTGTACAGTGCCCTAACCGGTGGAAGAGTGTTCTACTAATCGAGTCTGAGTTTGAACACACACGTTTCCGACACTCCAACACTCCTTCGACCGGCAAATGCCGGTTATTATACAGTAACTTCAAGAATACTGCCCATTTATGAACAAATCAATTGGTGCTACATGGACAAAAAGCTGAGTTTGTACAGTGCTCTAACCGGTGGAAGAGTGTTCTACTAATCAATTCTGAGGTTGAAGACACACTTCTCCGACGCTCAAACACTCCTACGACCGGTAAATACCGGTTATTATACTGTAACTTCAAGAATACTGCCCATTTATGAACAAATCAATTGGTGCTACATGGACAAAAAGCTGAGTTTGTACAGTGCTCTAACCGGTGGAAGAGTGTTCTACTAATCGAGTCTGAGGTTGAACACACACTTCTCCGACACTCCAACACTCCTACGGCCGGTAAATACCGGTTATTATACTGTAACTTCAAGAATACTGCCCATTTATGAACAAATCAATTGGTGCTACATGGACAAAAAGCTGAGTTTGTACAGTGCTCTAAACGGTGGAAGAGTGTTCTACTAATCGAGTCTGAGGTTGAACACACACTTCTCCGACACTCCAACACTCCTTCGACCGGTAAATACCGGTTATTATACAGTAACTTCAAGAATACTACCCATTTATGAACAAATCAATTGGTGCTACATGGACAAAAAACTGAGTTTGTACAGTGCTCTAACCGGTGGAAGAGTGTTCTACTAATCAATTCTGAGGTTGAACACACACTTCTCCGACACTCCAACACTCCTACGACCGGTAAATACCGGTTATTATACCGCAACTTCAAGAATACTGCCCATTTATGAACAAATCAATTGGTGCTACATGGACAAAAAGCTGAGTTTGTACAGTGCCCTAACCGGTGGAAGAGTGTTCTACTAATCGAGTCTGAGTTTGAACACACACGTCTCCGACACTCCAACACTCCTTCGACCGGCAAATGCCGGTTATTATACAGCAACCTCAAGAATACTGCCCATTTATGAACAAATCAATTGGTGCTACATGGACAAAAAGCTGAGTTTGTACAGTGCTCTAACCGGTGGAAGAGTGTTCTACTAATCGAGTCTGAGGTTGAACACACACTTCTCCGACACTCCAACACTCCTACGACCGGTAAATACCGGTTATTATACTGTAACTTCAAGAATACTGCCCATTTATGAACAAATCAATTGGTGCTACATGGAAAATGAGTTTGTACAGTGCTCTAACCGGTGGAAGAGTGTTCTACTAATCGAGTCTGAGGTTGAACACACACTTCTCCGACACTCCAACACTCCTTCGACCGGTAAATACCGGTTATTATACAGTAACTTCAAGAATACTACCCATTTATGAACAAATCAATTGGTGCTACATGGACAAAAAACTGAGTTTGTACAGTGCTCTAACCGGTGGAAGAGTGTTCTACTAATCAATTCTGAAGTTGAACACACACTTCTCCGACACTCCAACACTCCTACGACCGGTAAATACCGGTTATTATACAGTAACTTCAAGAATACTGCCCATTTATGAACAAATCAATTGGTGTTACATGGACAAAAAACTGAGTTTGTACAGTGCTCTAACCGGTGGAAGAGTGTTCTACTAATCGAGTCTGAGTTTGAACACACACGTCTCCGACGCTCCAACACTCCTACGACCGGTAAATACCGGTTATTATACTGTAACTTCAAGAATACTGCCCATTTATGAACAAATCAATTGGTGTTACATGGACAAAAAACTGAGTTTGTACAGTGCTCTAACCGGTGGAAGAGTGTTCTACTAATCGAGTCTGAGTTTGAACACACACGTCTCCGACACTCCAACACTCCTTCGACCGGCAAATGCCGGTTATTATACTGTAACTTCAAGAATACTGCCCATTTATGAACAAATCAATTGGTGCTACATGGACAAAAAGCTGAGTTTGTACAGTGCTCTAACCGGAGAAAGAGTGTTCTAATAATCGAGTCTGAGGTTGAACAGACACTTCTCCGACGCTCCAACACTCCTACGGCCGGTAAATACCGGTTATTATACTGTAACTTCAAGAATACTGCCCATTTATGAACAAATCAATTGGTGCTACATGGACAAAAAGCTGAGTTTGTACAGTGCTCTAACCGGTGGAAGAGTGTTCTACTAATCGAGTCTGAGGTTGAACACACACTTCTCCGACACTCCAACACTCCTACGGCCGGTAAATACCGGTTATTATTTTGTAACTTCAAGAATACTGCCCATTTATGAACAAATCAATTGGTGCTACATGGAAAATGAGTTTGTACAGTGCTCTAACCGGTGGAAGAGTGTTCTACTAATCGAGTCTGAGGTTCAACACACACTTCTCCGACACTCCAACACTCCTTCGACCGGTAAATACCGGTTATTATACAGTAACTTCAAGAATACTACCCATTTATGAACAAATCAATTGGTGCTACATGGACAAAAAACTGAGTTTGTACAGTGCTCTAACCGGTGGAAGAGTGTTCTACTAATCAATTCTGAGGTTGAACACACACTTCTCTGACACTCCAACACTCCTACGACCGGTAAATACCGGTTATTGTACAGTAACTTCAAGAATACTGCCCATTTATGAACAAATCAATTGGTGCTACATGGACAAAAAGCTGAGTTTGTACAGTGCTCTAACCGGAGAAAGAGTGTTCTACTAATCGAGTCTGAGTTTGAACACACACTTCTCCGACACTCCAACACTCCTACGGCCGGTAAATACAGGTTATTACACCGTAACTTCAAGAATACTGCCCATTTATGAACAAATCAATTGGTGCTACATGGAAAATGAGTTTGTACAGTGCTCTAACCGGTGAAAGAGTGTTCTACTAATCGAGTCTGAGTTTGAACACACACGTCTCCGACACTCCAACACTCCTTCGACCGGCAAATGCCGGTTATTATACAGTAACTTCAAGAATACTGCCCATTTATGAACAAATCAATTGGTGCTACATGGACAAAAAGCTGAGTTTGTACAGTGCTCTAACCGGTGGAAGAGTGTTCTACTAATCGAGTCTGAGTTTGAACACACACTTCTCCGACGCTCCAACACTCCTACGACCGGTAAATACCGGTTATTATACTGTAACTTCAAGAATACTGCCCATTTATGAACAAATCAATTGGTGCTACATGGACAAAAAGCTGAGTTTGTACAGTGCTCTAACCGGTGGAAGAGTGTTCTACTAATCGAGTCTGAGGTTGAACACACACTTCTCCGACACTCCAACACTCCTACGGCCGGTAAATACCGGTTATTATACCGCAACTTCAAGAATACTGCCCATTTATGAACAAATCAATTGGTGCTACATGGACAAAAAGCTGAGTTTGTACAGTGCTCTAACCGGTGGAAGAGTGTTCTACTAATCAATTCTGAGGTTGAACACACACTTCTCCGACACTCCAACACTCCTACGACCGGTAAATACCGGTTATTATACAGTAACTTCAAGAATACTGCCCATTTATGAACAAATCAATTGGTGCTACATGGAAAATGAGTTTGTACAGTGCCCTAACCGGTGGAAGAGTGTTCTAATAATCGAGTCTGAGGTAGAACACACACTTCTCCGACGCTCCAACACTCCTACGACCGGTAAATACCGGTTATTATACTGTAACTTCAAGAATACTGCCCATTTATGAACAAATCAATCGGTGATACATGGACAAAAAGCTGAGTTTGTACAGTGCTCTAACCGGTGGAAGAGTGTTCTACTAATCAAGTCTGAGGTTAAACACACACTTCTCCGACACTCCAACACTCCTACGACCGGTAAATACCGGTTATTATACTGTAACTTCAAGAATACTGCCCATTTATGAACAAATCAATTGGTGCTACATGGACAAAAAGCTGAGTTTGTACAGTGCTCTAACCGGTGGAAGAGTGTTCTACTAATCAATTCTGAGGTTGAACACACACTTCTCCGACACTCCAACACTCCTACGGCCGGTAAATACCGGTTATTATACTGTAACTTCAAGAATACTGCCCATTTATGAACAAATCAATTGGTGCTACATGGAAAATGAGTTTGTACAGTGCTCTAACCGGTGGAAGAGTGTTCTACTAATCGAGTCTGAGGTTGAACACACACTTCTCCGACACTCCAACACTCCTTCGACCGGTAAATACCGGTTATTATACAGTAACTTCAAGAATACTACCCATTTATGAACAAATCAATTGGTGCTACATGGACAAAAAACTGAGTTTGTACAGTGCTCTAACCGGTGGAAGAGTGTTCTACTAATCGAGTCTGAGGTTGAACACACACTTCTCCGACACTCCAACACTCCTACGACCGGTAAATACCGGTTATTATACAGTAACTTCAAGAATACTGCCCATTTATGAACAAATCAATTGGTGTTACATGGACAAAAAACTGAGTTTGTACAGTGCTCTAACCGGTGGAAGAGTGTTCTACTAATCGAGTCTGAGTTTGAACACACACGTCTCCGACACTCCAACACTCCTTCGACCGGTAAATACCGGTTATTATACAGTAACTTCAAGAATACTGCCCATTTATGAACAAATCAATTGGTGCTACATGGACAAAAAGCTGAGTTTGTACAGTGCTCTAACCGGAGAAAGAGTGTTCTAATAATCGAGTCTGAGGTTGAACAGACACTTCTCCGACGCTCCAACACTCCTACGGCCGGTAAATACCGGTTATTATACTGTAACTTCAAGAATACTACCCATTTATGAACAAATCAATTGGTGCTACATGGAAAATGAGTTTGTACAGTGCTCTAACCGGAGAAAGAGTGTTCTACTAATCGAGTCTGAGGTTGAACACACACTTCTCCGACACTCCAACACTCCTACGGCCGGTAAATACCGGTTATTATACTGTAACTTCAAGAATACTGCCCATTTATGAACAAATCAATTGGTGCTACATGGAAAATGAGTTTGTACAGTGCTCTAACCGGTGGAAGAGTGTTCTACTAATCGAGTCTGAGGTTCAACACACACTTCTCCGACACTCCAACACTCCTTCGACCGGTAAATACCGGTTATTATACAGTAACTTCAAGAATACTGCCCATTTATGAACAAATCAATTGGTGCTACATGGACAAAAAACTGAGTTTGTACAGTGCTCTAACCGGTGGAAGAGTGTTCTACTAATCAATTCTGAGGTTGAACACACACTTCTCCGACACTCCAACACTCCTACGACCGGTAAATACCGGTTATTGTACAGTAACTTCAAGAATACTGCCCATTTATGAACAAATCAATTGGTGCTACATGGAAAATGAGTTTGTACAGTGCTCTAACCGGAGAAAGAGTGTTCTACTAATCGAGTCTGAGTTTGAACACACACTTCTCCGACACTCCAACACTCCTACGGCCGGTAAATACAGGTTATTACACCGTAACTTCAAGAATACTGCCCATTTATGAACAAATCAATTGGTGCTACATGGAAAATGAGTTTGTACAGTGCTCTAACCGGTGAAAGAGTGTTCTACTAATCGAGTCTGAGTTTGAACACACACGTCTCCGACACTCCAACACTCCTTCGACCGGCAAATGCCGGTTATTATACAGTAACTTCAAGAATACTGCCCATTTATGAACAAATCAATTGGTGCTACATGGACAAAAAGCTGAGTTTGTACAGTGCTCTAACCGGTGGAAGAGTGTTCTACTAATCGAGTCTGAAGTTGAACACACACTTCTCCGACACTCCAACACTCCTACGGCCGGTAAATACCGGTTATTATACCGCAACTTCAAGAATACTGCCCATTTATGAACAAATCAATTGGTGCTACATGGACAAAAAGCTGAGTTTGTACAGTGCTCTAACCGGTGGAAGAGTGTTCTACTAATCAATTCTGAGGTTGAACACACACTTCTCCGACACTCCAACACTCCTACGACCGGTAAATACCGGTTATTGTACAGTAACTTCAAGAATACTGCCCATTTATGAACAAATCAATTGGTGCTACATGGAAAATGAGTTTGTACAGTGCTCTAACCGGAGAAAGAGTGTTCTACTAATCGAGTCTGAGTTTGAACACACACTTCTCCGACACTCCAACACTCCTACGGCCGGTAAATACAGGTTATTACACCGTAACTTCAAGAATACTGCCCATTTATGAACAAATCAATTGGTGCTACATGGAAAATGAGTTTGTACAGTGCTCTAACCGGTGAAAGAGTGTTTTACTAATCGAGTCTGAGTTTGAACACACACGTCTCCGACACTCCAACACTCCTTCGACCGGCAAATGCCGGTTATTATACAGTAACTTCAAGAATACTGCCCATTTATGAACAAATCAATTGGTGCTACATGGACAAAAAGCTGAGTTTGTACAGTGCTCTAACCGGTGGAAGAGTGTTCTACTAATCGAGTCTGAGTTTGAACACACACTTCTCCGACGCTCCAACACTCCTACGACCGGTAAATACCGGTTATTATACTGTAACTTCAAGAATACTGCCCATTTATGAACAAATCAATTGGTGCTACATGGACAAGAAGCTGAGTTTGTACAGTGCTCTAACCGGTGGAAGAGTGTTCTACTAATCGAGTCTGAAGTTGAACACACACTTCTCCGACACTCCAACACTCCTACGGCCGGTAAATACCGGTTATTATACCGCAACTTCAAGAATACTGCCCATTTATGAACAAATCAATTGGTGCTACATGGACAAAAAGCTGAGTTTGTACAGTGCTCTAACCGGTGGAAGAGTGTTCTACTAATCAATTCTGAGGTTGAACACACACTTCTCCGACACTCCAACACTCCTACGACCGGTAAATACCGGTTATTATACAGTAACTTCAAGAATACTGCCCATTTATGAACAAATCAATCGGTGCTACATGGAAAATGAGTTTGTACAGTGCCCTAACCGGTGGAAGAGTGTTCTAATAATCAAGTCTGAGGTTGAACACACACTTCTCCGACGCTCCAACACTCCTACGACCGGTAAATACCGGTTATTATACTGTAACTTCAAGAATACTACCCATTTATGAACAAATCAATCGGTGATACATGGACAAAAAGCTGAGTTTGTAAAGTGCTCTAACCGGTGGAAGAGTGTTCTACTAATCAAGTCTGAGGTTAAACACACACTTCTCCGACACTCCAACACTCCTACGACCGGTAAATACCGGTTATTATACTGTAACTTCAAGAATACTGCCCATTTATGAACAAATCAATTGGTACTACATGGACAAAAAACTGAGTTTGTACAGTGCTCTAACCGGTGGAAGAGTGTTCTACTAATCGAGTCTGAGGTTGAACACACACTTCTCCGACACTCCAACACTCCTTCGACCGGTAAATACCGGCTATTATACCGTAACTTCAAGAATACTGCCCATTTATGAACTAATCAATTGGTGCTACATGGAAAATGAGTTTGTACAGTGCCCTAACCGGTGGAAGAGTGTTCTACTAATCGAGTCTGAGTTTGAACACACACTTCTCCGACACTCCAACACTCCTACGACCGGTAAATACCGGTTATTATACAGTAACTTCAAGAATACTGCCCATTTATGAACAAATCAATTGGTGCTACATGGAAAATGAGTTTGTACAGTGCCCTAACCGGTGGAAGAGTGTTCTACTAATCGAGTCTGAGTTTGAACACACACTTCTCCAACACTCCAACACTCCTACGGCCGGTAAATACCGGTTATTATACAGTAACTTCAAGAATACTACCCATTTATGAACAAATCAATTGGTGCTAAATGGACAAAAAGCTGAGTTTGTACAGTGCTCTAACCGGTGGAAGAGTGTTCTACTAATCAATTCTGAGGTTGAACACACACTTCTCCGACACTCCAACACTCCTACGACCGGTAAATACCGGTTATTATACAGTAACTTCAAGAATACTGCCCATTTATGAACAAATCAATTGGTGCTACATGGAAAATGAGTTTGTACAGTGCTCTAACCGGTGGAAGAGTGTTCTACTAATCGAGTCTGAGGTTGAACACACACTTCTCCGACACTCCAACACTCCTACGACCGGTAAATACCGGTTATTATACTGTAACTTCAAGAATACTGCCCATTTATGAACAAATCAATTGGTGCTACATGGAAAATGAGTTTGTACAGTGCTCTAACCGGTGGAAGAGTGTTCTACTAATCGAGTCTGAGGTTGAACACACACTTCTCCGACACTCCAACACTCCTACGACCGGTAAATACCGGTTATTATACAGTAACTTCAAGAATACTACCCATTTATGAACAAATCAATTGGTGCTACATGGACAAAAAACTGAGTTTGTACAGTGCTCTAACCGGTGGAAGAGTGTTCTACTAATCAAGTCTGAGGTTGAACACACACTTCTCCGACACTCCAACACTCCTACGACCGGTAAATACCGGTTATTATACCGTAACTTCAAGAATACTGCCCATTTATGAACTAATCAATTGGTGCTACATGGAAAATGAGTTTGTACAGTGCCCTAACCGGTGGAAGAGTGTTCTACTAATCGAGTCTGAGTTTGAACACACACTTCTCCAACACTCCAACACTCCTACGGCCGGTAAATACCGGTTATTATACTGTAACTTCAAGAATACTACCCATTTATGAACAAATCAATTGGTGCTACATGGACAAAAAGCTGAGTTTGTACAGTGCTCTAACCGGTGGAAGAGTGTTCTACTAATCAATTCTGAGGTTGAACACACACTTCTCCGACACTCCAACACTCCTACGGCCGGTAAATACCGGTTATTATACTGTAACTTCAAGAATACTGCCCATTTATGAACAAATCAATTGGTGCTACATGGAAAATGAGTTTGTACAGTGCTCTAACCGGTGGAAGAGTGTTCTAATAATCGAGTCTGAGGTTGAACACACACTTCTCCGACGCTCCAACACTCCTACGGCCGGTAAATACCGGTTATTATACTGTAACTTCAAGAATACTACCCATTTATGAACAAATCAATTGGTGCTACATGGACAAAAAGCTGAGTTTGTACAGTGCTCTAACCGGTGGAAGAGTGTTCTACTAATCGAGTCTGAGGTTGAACACACACTTCTCCGACACTCCAACACTCCTACGACCGGTAAATACCGGTTATTATACAGTAACTTCAAGAATACTGCCCATTTATGAACAAATCAATTGGTGCTACATGGAAAATGTGTTTGTACTGTGCTCTAACCGGTGGAAGAGTGTTCTACTAATCCAGTCTGAGTTTGAACACACACTTCTCCGACACTCCAGCACTCCTACGACCGGTAAATACCGGTTATTATACTGTAACTTCAAGAATACTGCCCATTTATGAACAAATCAATTGGTACTACATGGACAAAAAACTGAGTTTGTACAGTGCTCTAACCGGTGGAAGAGTGTTCTACTAATCGAGTCTGAGGTTGAACACACACTTCTCCGACACTCCAACACTCCTACGACCGGTAAATACCGGTTATTATACCGTAACTTCAAGAATACTGCCCATTTATGAACAAATCAATTGGTGCTACATGGAAAATGAGTTTGTACAGTGCTCTAACCGGTGGAAGAGTGTTCTACTAATCGAGTCTGAGTTTGAACACACACTTCTCCGACACTCCAACACTCCTACGACCGGTAAATACCGGTTATTATACAGTAACTTCAAGAATACTACCCATTTATGAACAAATCAATTGGTGCTAAATGGACAAAAAGCTGAGTTTGTACAGTGCTGTAACCGGTGGAAGAGTGTTCTACTAATCGAGTCTGAGTTTGAACACACACGTCTCCGACACTCCAACACTCCTACGGCCGGTAAATACCGGTTATTATACAGTAACTTCAAGAATACTACCCATTTATGAACAAATCAATTGGTGCTACATGGACAAAAAGCTGAGTTTGTACAGTGCTCTAAACGGTGGAAGAGTGTTCTACTAATCAATTCTGAGGTTGAACACACACTTCTCCGACGCTCCAACACTCCTACGACCGGTAAATACCGGTTATTATACTGTAACTTCAAGAATACTGCCCATTTATGAACAAATCAATTGGTGCTACATGGACAAAAAGCTGAGTTTGTACAGTGCTCTAACCGGTGGAAGAGTGTTCTACTAATCGAGTCTGAGGTTGAACACACACTTCTCCGACACTCCAACACTCCTACGGCCGGTAAATACCGGTTATTATACTGTAACTTCAAGAATGCTGCCCATTTATGAACAAATCAATTGGTGCTACATGGAAAATGAGTTTGTACAGTGCTCTAACCGGTGGAAGAGTGTTCTACTAATCGAGTCTGAGGTTGAACACACACTTCTCCGACACTCCAACACTCCTACGACCGGTAAATACCGGTTATTATACAGTAACTTCAAGAATACTGCCCATTTATGAACAAATCAATTGGTGCTACATGGAAAATGAGTTTGTACAGTGCTCTAACCGGTGGAAGAGTGTTCTACTAATCAATTCTGAGGTTGAACACACACTTCTCCGACACTCCAACACTCCTACGACCGGTAAATACCGGTTATTATAACGTAACTTCAAGAATACTGCCCATTTATGAACAAATCAATTGGTGTTACATGGACAAAAAACTGAGTTTGTACAGTGCTCTAACCGGTGGAAGAGTGTTCTAATAATCGAGTCTGAGGTTGAACACACACTTCTCCGACGCTCCAACACTCCTACGGCCGGTAAATACCGGTTATTATACTGTAACTTCAAGAATACTACCCATTTATGAACAAATCAATTGGTGCTACATGGAAAATGAGTTTGTACAGTGCTCTAACCGGTGGAAGAGTGTTCTACTAATCAATTCTGAGGTTGAACACACACTTCTCCGACACTCCAACACTCCTACGACCGGTAAATACCGGTTATTATACTGTAACTTCAAGAATACTGCCCATTTATGAACAAATCAATTGGTGCTACATGGAAAATGAGTTTGTACAGTGCTCTAACCGGTGGAAGAGTGTTCTACTAATCGAGTCTGAGGTTCAACACACACTTCTCCGACACTCCAACACTCCTACGACCGGTAAATACCGGTTATTATACAGTAACTTCAAGAATACTGCCCATTTATGAACAAATCAATTGGTGCTACATGGACAAAAAACTGAGTTTGTACAGTGCTCTAACCGGTGGAAGAGTGTTCTACTAATCAATTCTGAGGTTGAACACACACTTCTCCGACACTCCAACACTCCTACGACCGGTAAATACCGGTTATTGTACAGTAACTTCAAGAATACTGCCCATTTATGAACAAATCAATTGGTGCTACATGGAAAATGAGTTTGTACAGTGCTCTAACCGGAGGAAGAGTGTTCTACTAATCGAGTCTGAGTTTGAACACACACTTCTCCGACACTCCAACACTCCTACGGCCGGTAAATACAGGTTATTACACCGTAACTTCAAGAATACTGCCCATTTATGAACAAATCAATTGGTGCTACATGGACAAAAAGCTGAGTTTGTACAGTGCTCTAACCGGTGAAAGAGTGTTCTACTAATCGAGTCTGAGTTTGAACACACACGTCTCCGACACTCCAACACTCCTACGACCGGTAAATACCGGTTATTATACTGTAACTTCAAGAATACTGCCCATTTATGAACAAATCAATTGGTGCTACATGGACAAGAAGCTGAGTTTGTACAGTGCTCTAACCGGTGGAAGAGTGTTCTACTAATCGAGTCTGAGGTTGAACACACACTTCTCCGACACTCCAACACTCCTACGGCCGGTAAATACCGCTTATTATACCGCAACTTCAAGAATACTGCCCATTTATGAACAAATCAATTGGTGCTACATGGACAAAAAGCTGAGTTTGTACAGTGCTCTAACCGGTGGAAGAGTGTTCTACTAATCAATTCTGAGGTTGAACACACTTCTCCGACACTCCAACACTCCTACGACCGGTAAATACCGGTTATTATACAGTAACTTCAAGAATACTGCCCATTTATGAACAAATCAATTGGTGCAACATGGACAAAAAACTGAGTTTGTACAGTGCTCTAACCGGTGGAAGAGTGTTCTACTAATCGAGTCTGAGGTTGAACACACACGTCTCCGACGCTCCAACACTCCTACGACCGGTAAATACCGGTTATTATACTGTAACTTCAAGAATACTGCCCATTTATGAACAAATCAATCGGTGATACATGGACAAAAAGCTGAGTTTGTAAAGTGCTCTAACTGGTGGAAGAGTGTTCTACTAATCAAGTCTGAGGTTAAACACACACTTCTCCGACACTCCAACACTCCTACGACCGGTAAATACCGGTTATTATACTGTAACTTCAAGAATACTGCCCATTTATGAACAAATCAATCGGTGATACATGGACAAAAAGCTGAGTTTGTAAAGTGCTCTAACTGGTGGAAGAGTGTTCTACTAATCAAGTCTGAGGTTAAACACACACTTCTCCGACACTCCAACACTCCTACGACCAGTAAATACCGGTTATTATACTGTAACTTCAAGAATACTGCCCATTTATGAACAAATCAATTGGTGCTACATGGAAAATCAGTTTGTACAGTGCTCTAACCAGTGAAAGAGTGTTCTACTAATCGAGTCTGAGTTTGAACACACACGTCTCCGACACTCCAACACTCCTACGACCGGTAAATACCGGTTATTATACAGTAACTTCAAGAATATTGCCCATTTATGAACAAATCAATTGGTGCTACATGGACAAAAAACTGAGTTTGTACTGTGCTCTAAACGGTGGAAGAGTGTTCTACTAATAAAGTCTTAGTTTGGACACACACTTCTCCGACACTCGAACACTCCTACGGCCGGTAAATACCGGTTATTATACAGTAACTTCAAGAATACTACCCATTTATGAACAAATCAATTGGTGCTACATGGACAAAAAACTGAGTTTGTACAGTGAGTGATCTAACCGGTGGAAGAGTGTTCTACTAATCGAGTCTGAGTTTGAACACACACGTCTCCGACACTCCAACACTCCTACGGCCGGTAAATACCGGTTATTATACAGTAACTTCAAGAATACTACCCATTTATGAACAAATCAATTGGTGCTACATAAACAAAAAACTGAGTTTGTACAGTGCTCTAAACGGTGGAAGAGTGTTCTAATAATCGAGTCTGAGGTTGAACACACACTTCTCCGACGCTCCAACACTCCTACGACCGGTAAATACCGGTTATTATACAGTAACTTCAAGAATACTGCCCATTTATGAACAAATCAATCGGTGATACATGGACAAAAAGCTGAGTTTGTAAAGTGCTCTAACCGGTTGAAGAGTGTTCTACTAATCAAGTCTGAGGTGAAACACACATTTCTCCGACGCTCCAACACTCCTACGACCGGTAAATACCGGTTATTATACTGTAACTTCAAGAATACTGCCCATTTATGAACAAATCAATTGGTGCTACATGGACAAAAAACTGAGTTTTTACAGTGCTCTAACCGGTGGAAGAGTGTTCTACTAATCGAGTCTTAGTTTGAACACACACTTCTCCGACACTCCAACACTCCTACGGCCGGTAAATACCGGTTATTATACTGTAACTTCAAGAATACTGCCCATTTATGAACAAATCAATTGGTGCTACATGGAAAATGAGTTTGTACAGTGCTCTAACCGGTGGAAGAGTGTTCTACTAATCGATTCTGAGGTTGAACACACTTCTCCGACACTCCAACACTCCTACGGCCGGTAAATACCGGTTATTATACAGTAACTTCAAGAATACTGCCCATTTATGAACAAATCAATCGGTGATACATGGACAAAAAGCTGAGTTTGTAAAGTGCTCTAACCGGTGGAAGAGTGTTCTACTAATCAAGTCTGAGGTGAAACACACATTTCTCCGACACTCCAACACTCCTACGGCCGGTAAATACCGGTAATTTACTGTAACTTCAAGAATACTGCCCATTTATGAACAAATCAATTGGTGCTACATGGAAAATTAGTTTGTACAGTGCTCTAACCGGTGGAAGAGTGTTCTACTAATCGAGTCTGAGGTTGAACACACACGTCTCCGACACTCCAACACTCCTTCGACCGGCAAACACCGGTTATTATACTGTAACTTCAAGAATACTGCCCATTTATGAACAAATCAATTGGTGCTACATGGACAAAAAGCTGAGTTTGTACAGTGCTCTAACCGGTGGAAGAGTGTTCCACTAATCGAGTCTGAGTTTGAACACACACGTCTCCGACACTCCAACACTCCTTCGACCGGCAAATACCGGCTATTATACCGTAACTTCAAGAATACTGCCCATTTATGAACAAATCAATTGGTGCTACATGGACAAAAAACTGAGTTTGTACAGTGAGTGCTCTAACCGGTGGAAGAGTGTTCTACTAATCGAGTCTGAGTTTGAACACACACGTCTCCGACACTCCAACACTCCTTTGACCGGCAAATGCCGGTTATTTTACAGTAACTTCAAGAATACTGCCCATTTATGAACTAATCAATTGGTGCTACATGGACAAAAAACTGAGTTTGTACAGTGCTCTAACCGGTGGAAGAGTGTTCTACTAATCAAGTCTGAGGTTGAACACACACTTCTCCGACGCTCCAACACTCCTACGACCGGTAAATACCGGTTATTATACCGTAACTTCAAGAATACTGCCCATTTATGAACAAATCAATTGGTGCTACATGGACAAAAAACTGAGTTTGTACAGTGCTCTAACCGGTGGAAGAGTGTTCTACTAATCAATTCTGAGGTTGAACACACACTTCTCCGACACTCCAACACTCCTACGGCCGGTAAATACCGGTTATTATACCGTAACTTCAAGAATACTGCCCATTTATGAACAAATCAATTGGTGCTACATGGAGAATGAGTTTGTACAGTGCTCTAACCGGTGAAAGAGTGTTCTACTAATCGAGTCTGAGGTTAAACACACACTTCTCCGACACTCCAACACTCCTACGGCCGGTAAATACCGGTTATTATACAGTAACTTCAAGAAAACTGCCCATTTATGAACAAATCAATTGGTGCTAAATGGACAAAAAGCTGAGTTTGTACAGTGCTCTAACCGGTGGAAGAGTGTTCTACTAATCAATTCTGAGGTTGAACACACACGTTTCCGACACTCCAACACTCCTTCGACCGGCAAACACCGGTTATTATACTGTAACTTCAAGAATACTACCCATTTATGAACAAATCAATTGGTGCTACATGGAAAATGAGTTTGTACAGTGCTCTAACCGGTGGAAGAGTGTTCTACTAATCGAGTCTGAGTTTGAACACACACGTCTCCGACACTCCAACACTCCTTCGACCGGCAAATACTGGCTATTATACCGTAACTTCAAGAATACTGCCCATTTATGAACAAATCAATTGGTGCTACATGGACAAAAAACTGAGTTTGTACAGTGCTCTAAACGGTGGAAGAGTGTTCTACTAATCGAGTCTGAGGTTGAACACACACTTCTCCGACGCTCCAACACTCCTTCGACCAGTAAATACCGGTTATTATACTGTAACTTCAAGAATACTGCCCATTTATGAACAAATCAATTGGTGCTACATGGACAAAAAGCTGAGTTTGTACAGTGCTCTAACCGGTGGAAGAGTGTTCTACTAATCGAGTCTGAGGTTGAACACACACGTCTCCGACACTCCAACACTCCTACGGCCGGTAAATACCGGTTATTATACTGTAACTTCAAGAATACTGCCCATTTATGAACAAATCAATTGGTGCTACATGGAAAATGAGTTTGTACAGTGCTCTAAACGGTGGAAGAGTGTTCTACTAATCGAGTCTGAGTTTGAACACACACTTCTCCGACACTCCAACACTCCTTCGACCGGTAAATACCGGTTATTATACAGTAACTTCAAGAATACTGCCCATTTATGAACAAATCAATTGGTGCTACATGGAAAATGAGTTTGTACAGTGCTCTAACCGGTGGAAGAGTGTTCTACTAATCGAGTCTTAGTTTGAACACACACTTCTCCGACACTCCAACACTCCTACGGCCGGTAAATACCGGTTATTATACTGTAACTTCAAGAATACTGCCCATTTATGAACAAATCAATTGGTGCTACATGGAAAATGAGTTTGTACAGTGCTCTAACCGGTGGAAGAGTGTTCTACTAATCGATTCTGAGGTTGAACACACACTTCTCCGACACTCCAACACTCCTACGGCCGGTAAATACCGGTTATTATACCGTAACTTCAAGAATACTGCCCATTTATGAACAAATCAATCGGTGATACATGGACAAAAAGCTGAGTTTGTAAAGTGCTCTAACCGGTGGAAGAGTGTTCTACTAATCAAGTCTGAGGTTAAACACACACTTCTCCGACAATCCAACACTCCTACGACCGGTAAATACCGGTTATTATACTCTAACTTCAAGAATACTGCCCATTTATGAACAAATCAATTGGTGCTACATGGACAAAAAGCTGAGTTTGTACAGTGCTCTAAACGGTGGAAGAGTGTTCTACTAATCGAGTCTGAGTTTGAACACACACGTCTCCGACACTCCAACACTCCTTCGACCGGCAAATACCGATTATTATACCGTAACTTCAAGAATACTGCCCATTTATGAACAAATCAATTGGTGGTACATGGACAAAAAGCTGAGTTTGTACAGTGCTCTAACCGGTGGAAGAGTGTTCTACTAATCGAGTCTGAGGTTGAACACACACTTCTCCGACACTCCAACACTCCTACGGCCGGTAAATACCGGTTATTATACAGTAACTTCAAGAATACTGCCCATTTATGAACAAATCAATTGGTGCAACATGGACAAAAAACTGAGTTTGTACAGTGCTCTAACCGGTGGAAGAGTGTTCTACTAATCGATTCTGAGGTTGAACACACTTCTCCGACACTCCAACACTCCTACGGCCGGTAAATACCGGTTATTATACCGTAACTACAAGAATACTGCCCATTTATGAACAAATCAATTGGTGCTACATGGAAAATGAGTTTGTACAGTGCTCTAACCGGTGGAAGAGTGTTCTACTAATCGAGTCTGAGGTTGAACACACACTTCTCCGACACTCCAACACTCCTACGGCCGGTAAATACCGGTTATTATACCGTAACTACAAGAATACTGCCCATTTATGAACAAATCAATTGGTGCTACATGGAAAATGAGTTTGTACAGTGCTCTAACCGGTGGAAGAGTGTTCTACTAATCGAGTCTGAGTTTGAACACACACGTCTCCGACACTCCAACACTCCTTCGACCGGCAAATACCGGCTATTATACCGTAACTTCAAGAATACTGCCCATTTATGAACAAATCAATTGGTGCTACATGGACAAAAAGCTGAGTTTGTACAGTGCTCTAAACGGTGGAAGAGTGTTCTACTAATCGAGTCTGAGTTTGAACACACACGTCTCCGACACTCCAACACTCCTTCGACCGGCAAATACCGGTTATTATACCGTAACTTCAAGAATACTGCCCATTTATGAACAAATCAATTGGTGGTACATGGACAAAAAGCTGAGTTTGTACAGTGCTCTAACCGGTGGAAGAGTGTTCTACTAATCGAGTCTGAGTTTGAACACACACGTCTCCGACACTCCAACACTCCTACGGCCGGTAAATACCGGTTATTATACAGTAACTTCAAGAATACTGCCCATTTATGAACAAATCAATTGGTGCAACATGGACAAAAAACTGAGTTTGTACAGTGCTCTAACCGGTGGAAGAGTGTTCTACTAATCGAGTCTGAGTTTGAACACACACTTCTCCGACACTCCAACACTCCTACGGCCGGTAAATACCGGTTATTATACCGTAACTTCAAGAATACTGCCCATTTATGAACAAATCAATTGGTGCTACATGGACAAAAAACTGAGTTTGTACAGTGCTCTAACCGGTGGAAGAGTGTTCTACTAATCGAGTCTGAGTTTGAACACACACTTCTCCAACACTCAAACACTCCTTCGACCGGCAAATACCGGTTATTATACAGTAACTTCAAGAATGCTGCCCATTTATGAACAAATCAATTGGTACAACATGGACAAAAAGCTGAGTTTGTACAGTGCTCTAACCGGTGGAAGAGTGTTCTACTAATCGAGTCTGAGGTTGAACACACACTTCTCCGACACTCCAACACTCCTACGGCCGGTAAATACCGGTTATTATACAGTAACTTCAAGAATACTGCCCATTTATGAACAAATCAATTGGTGCAACATGGACAAAAAACTGAGTTTGTACAGTGCTCTAACCGGTGGAAGAGTGTTCTACTAATCGATTCTGAGGTTGAACACACACTTCTCCGACACTCCAACACTCCTACGGCCGGTAAATACCGGTTATTATACCGTAACTACAAGAATACTGCCCATTTATGAACAAATCAATTGGTGCTACATGGAAAATGAGTTTGTACAGTGCTCTAACCGGTGGAAGAGTGTTCTACTAATCGATTCTGAGGTTGAACACACTTCTCCGACACTCCAACACTCCTACGGCCGGTAAATACCGGTTATTATACCGTAACTACAAGAATACTGCCCATTTATGAACAAATCAATTGGTGCTACATGGAAAATGAGTTTGTACAGTGCTCTAACCGGTGGAAGAGTGTTCTACTAATCGAGTCTGAGTTTGAACACACACGTCTCCGACACTCCAACACTCCTTCGACCGGCAAATACCGGCTATTATACCGTAACTTCAAGAATACTGCCCATTTATGAACAAATCAATTGGTGCTACATGGACAAAAAGCTGAGTTTGTACAGTGCTCTAAACGGTGGAAGAGTGTTCTACTAATCGAGTCTGAGTTTGAACACACACGTCTCCGACACTCCAACACTCCTTCGACCGGCAAATACCGGTTATTATACCGTAACTTCAAGAATACTGCCCATTTATGAACAAATCAATTGGTGCTACATGGACAAAAAGCTGAGTTTGTACAGTGCTCTAACCGGTGGAAGAGTGTTCTACTAATCGAGTCTGAGTTTGAACACACACGTCTCCGACACTCCAACACTCCTACGGCCGGTAAATACCGGTTATTATACAGTAACTTCAAGAATACTGCCCATTTATGAACAAATCAATTGGTGCAACATGGACAAAAAACTGAGTTTGTACAGTGCTCTAACCGGTGGAAGAGTGTTCTACTAATCGATTCTGAGTTTGAACACACTTCTCCGACACTCCAACACTCCTACGGCCGGTAAATACCGGTTATTATATCGTAACTTCAAGAATACTGCCCATTTATGAACAAATCAATTGGTGCTACATGGACAAAAAACTGAGTTTGTACAGTGCTCTAACCGGTGGAAGAGTGTTCTACTAATCGAGTCTGAGTTTGAACACACACTTCTCCAACACTCAAACACTCCTTCGACCGGCAAATACCGGTTATTATACAGTAACTTCAAGAATGCTGCCCATTTATGAACAAATCAATTGGTACAACATGGACAAAAAGCTGAGTTTGTACAGTGCTCTAACCGGTGGAAGAGTGTTCTACTAATCAATTCTGAGGTTGAACACACACGTTTCCGACACTCCAACACTCCTTCGACCGGCAAACACCGTTTATTATACTGTAACTTCAAGAATACTACCCATTTATGAACAAATCAATTGGTGCTACATGGACAAAAAGCTGAGTTTGTAAAGTGCTCTAACCGGTGGAAGAGTGTTCTACTAATCGAGTCTGAGTTTGAACACACACTTCTCCGACACTCCAACACTCCTTCGACCGGCAAATACCGGTTATTATACTGTAACTTCAAGAATACTGCCCATTTATGAACTAATCAATTGGTGCTACATGGAAAATGAGTTTGTACAGTGCTCTAACCGGTGGAAGAGTGTTCTACTAATCGCGTCTGAGTTTGAACACACACTTCTCCGACACTCCAACACTCCTTCGACCGGTAAATACCGGTTATTATACAGTAACTTCAAGAATACTGCCCATTTATGAACAAATCAATCGGTGATACATGGACAAAAAGCTAAGTTTGTAAAGTGCTCTAACCGGTGGAAGAGTGTTCTACTAATCAAGTCTGAGGTTAAACACACACTTCTCCGACACTCCAACACTCCTACGACCGGTGAATACCGGTTATTATACTGTAACTTCAAGAATACTGCCCATTTATGAACAAATCAATTGATGCTACATGGAAAATGAGTTTGTACAGTGCTCTAACCGGTGGAAGAGTGTTCTACTAATCAAGTCTGAGTTTGAACACACACTTCTCCGACACTCCAACACTCCTACGACCGGTAAATACCGGTTATTATACAGTAACTTCAAGAATACTGCCCATTTATGAACAAATCAATTGGTGCTACATGGAAAATGAGTTTGTACAGTGCTCTAAACGGTGGAAGAGTGTTCTACTAATCGAGTCTGAGTTTGAACACACACTTCTCCGACACTCCAACACTCCTTCGACCAGTAAATACTGGTTATTATACAGTAACTTCAAGAATACTGCCCATTTATGAACAAATCAATTGGTGCTACATGGACAAAAAGCTGAGTTTGTACAGTGCTCTAAACGGTGGAAGAGTGTTCTACTAATCGAGTCTGAGTTTGAACACACACTTCTCCGACACTCCAACACTCCTTCGACCGGTAAATACCGGTTATTATACAGTAACTTCAAGAATACTGCCCATTTATGAACAAATCAATTGGTGCTACATGGACAAAAAGCTGAGTTTGTAAAGTGCTCTAACCGGTGGAAGAGTGTTCTACTAATCAAGTCTGAGGTGAAACACACACTTCTCCAACACTCCTACGGCCGGTAAATACCGGTTATTATACTGTAACTTCAAGAATACTGCCCATTTATGAACAAATCAATTGGTGCTACATGGACAAAAAACTGAGTTTGTACAGTGAGTGCTCTAACCGGTGGAAGAGTGTTCTACTAATCGCGTCTGAGTTTGAACACACACTTCTCCGACACTCCAACACTCCTTAGACCAGTAAATACCGAATATTATACAGTAACTTCAAGAATACTGCCCATTTATGAACAAATCAATTGGTGCTACATGGACAAAAAACTGAGTTTGTACAGTGCTCTAACCGGTGGAAGAGTGTTCTACTAATCGAGTCTTAGTTTGAACACACACTTCTCCGACACTCCAACACTCCTACGACCGGTAAATACCGGTTATTATACTGTAACTTCAAGAATACTGCCCATTTATGAACAAATCAATTGGTGCTACATGGAAAATGAGTTTGTACAGTGCTCTAACCGGTGGAAGAGTGTTCTACTAATCGATTCTGAGGTTGAACACACTTCTCCGACACTCCAACACTCCTACGGCCGGTAAATACCGGTTATTATACCGTAACTTCAAGAATACTGCCCATTTATGAACAAATCAATCGGTGATACATGGACAAAAAGCTGAGTTTGTAAAGTGCTCTAACCGGTGGAAGAGTGTTCTACTAATCAAGTCTGAGGTTAAACACACACTTCTCCGACAATCCAACACTCCTACGACCGGTAAATACCGGTTATTATACTCTAACTTCAAGAATACTGCCCATTTATGAACAAATCAATTGGTGCTACATGGACAAAAAGCTGAGTTTGTACAGTGCTCTAAACGGTGGAAGAGTGTTCTACTAATCGAGTCTGAGTTTGAACACACACGTCTCCGACACTCCAACACTCCTTCGACCGGCAAATACCGATTATTATACAGTAACTTCAAGAATACTGCCCATTTATGAACAAATCAATTGGTGGTACATGGACAAAAAGCTGAGTTTGTACAGTGCTCTAACCGGTGGAAGAGTGTTCTACTAATCGAGTCTGAGGTTGAACACACACTTCTCCGACACTCCAACACTCCTACGGCCGGTAAATACCGGTTATTATACAGTAACTTCAAGAATACTGCCCATTTATGAACAAATCAATTGGTGCAACATGGACAAAAAACTGAGTTTGTACAGTGCTCTAACCGGTGGAAGAGTGTTCTACTAATCGATTCTGAGGTTGAACACACTTCTCCGACACTCCAACACTCCTACGGCCGGTAAATACCGGTTATTATACCGTAACTACAAGAATACTGCCCATTTATGAACAAATCAATTGGTGCTACATGGAAAATGAGTTTGTACAGTGCTCTAACCGGTGGAAGAGTGTTCTACTAATCGATTCTGAGGTTGAACACACTTCTCCGACACTCCAACACTCCTTCGACCAGTAAATACCGGTTATTATACAGTAACTTCAAGAATACTGCCCATTTATGAACAAATCAATTGGTGCTACATGGACAAAAAGCTGAGTTTGTACAGTGCTCTAACCGGTGGAAGAGTGTTCTACTAATCAATTCTGAGGTTGAACACACACGTTTCCGACACTCCAACACTCCTTCGACCGGCAAACACCGGTTATTATACTGTAACTTCAAGAATACTACCCATTTATGAACAAATCAATTGGTGCTACATGGACAAAAAGCTGAGTTTGTACAGTGCTCTAACCGGTGGAAGAGTGTTCTACTAATCGCGTCTGAGTTTGAACACACACTTCTCCGACACTCCAACACTCCTTCGACCGGTAAATACCGGTTATTATACAGTAACTTCAAGAATACTGCCCATTTATGAACAAATCAATTGGTGCTACATGGAAAATGAGTTTGTACAGTGCTCTAACCGGTGGAAGAGTGTTCTACTAATCAAGTCTGAGTTTGAACACACACTTCTCCGACACTCCAACACTCCTACGACCGGTAAATACCGGTTATTATACAGTAACTTCAAGAATACTGCCCATTTATGAACAAATCAATTGGTGCTACATGGAAAATGAGTTTGTACAGTGCTCTAAACGGTGGAAGAGTGTTCTACTAATCGAGTCTGAGTTTGAACACACACTTCTCCGACACTCCAACACTCCTTCGACCAGTAAATACTGGTTATTATACAGTAACTTCAAGAATACTGCCCATTTATGAACAAATCAATTGGTGCTACATGGACAAAAAGCTGAGTTTGTACAGTGCTCTAAACGGTGGAAGAGTGTTCTACTAATCGAGTCTGAGTTTGAACACACACTTCTCCGACACCCAAACACTCCTTCGACCGGTAAATACCGGTTATTATACAGTAACTTCAAGAATACTGCCCATTTATGAACAAATCAATTGGTGCTACATGGACAAAAAGCTGAGTTTGTAAAGTGCTCTAACCGGTGGAAGAGTGTTCTACTAATCAAGTCTGAGGTGAAACACACACTTCTCCGACACTCCAACACTCCTACGACCGGTAAATACCGGTTATTATACTTTAACTTCAAGAATACTGCCCATTTATGAACAAATCAATTGGTGCTACATGGAAAATGAGTTTGTACAGTGCTCTAACCGGTGGAAGAGTGTTCTACTAATCGAGTCTGAGTTTGAACACACTCTTCTCCGACACTCCAACACTCCTACGGCCGGTAAATACCGGTTATTATACCGCAACTTCAAGAATACTGCCCATTTATGAACAAATCAATTGGTGCTACATGGACAAAAAACTGAGTTTGTACAGTGCTCTAACCGGTGGAAGAGTGTTCTACTAATCGAGTCTGAGTTTGAACACACACTTCTCCGACACTCCAACACTCCTACGGCCGGTAAATACCGGTTATTATACCGTAACTTCAAGAATACTACCCATTTATGAACAAATCAATTGGTGCTACATGGACAAAAAGCTGAGTTTGTACAGTGCTCTAACCGGTGGAAGAGTGTTCTACTAATCGAGTCTGAGGTTGAACACACTCTTCTCCGACACTCCAACACTCCTACGGCCGGTAAATACCGGTTATTATACCGTAACTTCAAGAATACTGCCCATTTATGAACAAATCAATTGGTGCTACATGGACAAAAAACTGAGTTTGTACAGTGCTCTAACCGGTGGAAGAGTGTTCTACTAATCGAGTCTGAGTTTGAACACACACTTCTCCGACACTCCAACACTCCTACGACCGGTAAATACCGGTTATTATACAGTAACTTCAAGAATACTGCCCATTTATGAACAAATCAATTGGTGGTAAATGGACAAAAAGCTGAGTTTGTACAGTGCTCTAACCGGTGGAAGAGTGTTCTACTAATCCAGTCTGAGTTTGAACACACACTTCTCCGACACTCCAGCACTCCTACGACCGGTAAATACCGGTTATTGTACAGTAACTACAAGAATACTGCCCATTTATGAACAAATGAATTGGTGCTACATGGAAAATGAGTTTGTACAGTGCTCTAACCGGTGGAAGAGTGTTCTACTAATCCAGTCTGAGTTTGAACACACACTTCTCCGACACTCCAGCACTCCTACGACCGGTAAATACCGGTTATTATACAGTAACTTCAAGAATACTGCCCATTTATGAACAAATCAATTGGTGCTACATGGAAAATGAGTTTGTACAGTGCTCTAACCGGTGGAAGAGTGTTCTACTAATCGAGTCTGAGTTTGAACACACACTTCTCCAACACTCCAACACTCCTACGACCGGTAAATACCGGTTATTGTACAGTAACTTCAGGAATACTGCCCATTTATGAACATATAAGTACGTTTTCATATATTTTTGCGAATTAAATTCCGATTATAGGTTGGGAATGTAGTTTGAAATGACGGTGATGTATTTCGCTCCTATCCTAGTAATAGAGCAATTGATCATTACAAGAAAATCCTAAGTGCCCAATCGCTACCTAAAATAGACATTTTCACATATAGAAGTGGATCTTGTTCTATTCGCGATTGCAGAATTGGTGTAGCTCATTATTTCGATAGATTCACTTTATGTGAGATAAAAATGGGAAGTGTTTATAGTAAGTATAATTTAAGCGTATTTTGAAGCTGAATAGGCCTATTTTTTAATAGGATGCATGCATGAAATGCTACAACTGATCTACGTTCAAAGCAGAATTAGCCTATTTTAGAAACATACGAGCGTATTAGAGAAATGAATATCAGAATTAGGCCCTAAATATCGTAAAGATTTCTCGTTCTTTGCGGACGTAGATCCTTTCGTTTGATTGACTTGACTTTTGCATCTAACTGTTGTTAATCGATCGAAATCCATGAAGCTTAGATCTTGAGCATTGCACCCTATTGTCGTTTGAGACATCTATGATTTCAAAATATGTTGGTGACGATTTTATTGACACAGGAGTGTATCAAAAACTTAAGCGACCAAAATCAAACTTTTGCACGTTGTCGCACCTATCCCGATGGGCCATGTCGCATTTACCCCGGACCTGGTTTTCACTACCAAAATCGATCGGGCTACGTAAATAATGAAGAGGTATACGATCGAATCCGCTATTTCGTGTGGATGAACTTGACATCTTACTGTGATTATTGGTTTTGGCTACAACCTAGTCGCATTTACTTCATGTTGCATTTCCCCAAGCCAGCCTATCGTAATAATAATCCTGCAATATTTTTATACACTGCATGTTCAATATTTTCATCTACAATAAACGATCAAGGTCACTTAACTATCACATGTTGATTTAAAAATTTGGCGGATGACTGAATGGTCGAAATTCCATCTTTTGCAGCGAATTGTGTGTATTTGTATTTCTTAATTTATGCGCGGCTGTTTATGTTTAAATGGCACATAGAATTATAAACTTTCACACAGGAAAATGAAGCAATAGGCATGTTTGCTTGTTTTACATTCATTTATACAACATCATTTCATTAGCACCAGTACACAAGAAGATCTAATTGTTCAAATATTTGACGATGAACAAATCGACAAAAATGAGATTAACAATGAATACAGCCCGTAAGTTTTACATGTCAACATTTTATGGCTACTGAACTGAGAGCCTAACTAGCCTGCCTGACTGTGATACAATTTTTGATGCATCCGGTGATTAACATCATCAGTTAAGGTTCAGGAAATCAAGTTCCTATTTCTACCAGTTGGGTTGAACCTACATCCAAGGTTTTAGGATTCATTGCGGTTATTGCAATGTAATGCATATTTCACTTGAAGAAGCTATACTTCGGGTTGCAAGACATAACCTGAAAATCAGTCTGGTGATGACATTCTTTCATTTGAAATTATTCAAACTATCAACTTAGTGAGCATGCAGTGTATCTGAACATGCGTGACTGATTACAGAGAGCATCTGTTCAACAACTACGATTATGACTCCCATGCTCTCATGTTTGATCGATAAGTCTTCAACATTTTTTGAGTGTGAACACGAAATTGGAATATTTTGGCCTCTACTTTATTCCGCTTGTTATGAGCATTCATGAAGTTTGTTGTAATTGATCTTATCCCGACCATTTCCTTTTGTATTTTAAAAACTTTATCACTTGGTCACATTGTTGGTCATTTAAGATCGTATAGGCTCTACGCAAACCTGTACGATTCTTACTTTTATACCTTTGATTGTTTTCCGGATTTTACTAATACCTCAAATTCACATATCTAGACAAACCTTTTTTCCCTTTGTATTCTACGGATTCCATTGTTTCGTCCTATCAGCTGGACTATGGGCAAGTAAATGCAGTTGTTACATTTTTTATACCTTCGATTGTTTTCCAGATATTAGTGATGAATTGCAAGCAACACTTACTATCAAGATTGTTGTTTTTTGCCGTGATTTTTTAAGTGCATTTGTAATTGTTTTGACTACAATTTGTTAACACATCTTAGTACAGGCATTTTCAGCGATGTTCCTCTTTTCTACACCTTGTAGTTGTTTTTCTTTATGCGTTTCGGACTGTCCGATCATTATCGTATTTAAGATATTCGGCCTTCATTGCATAAATGTCGCAAGTCATTTTTATCCTATCTGACTTTTCTATGCTGTGCTTCTTACTGTAATAGAGTATGTAAAAATTGAGAACTCGATATTCATCTGTCGTCCTTCTCCAATGTCAGCATTTGGATTTGGTGCAGCTATTGTTTTATGGAGTACTGCCTACATTAAGCTTTCCACCCGTGCCCTTTATGACGTACACGGCCTTTTTCCAGCGTTTTGTGCACCATTCTCAGCAGACTTCATATTTTGATGCATAGTGGCATTTCTTGAAACAATATATTGTTTTAATTGTCGCTTCAATGGTGGAAGTGATTAAACCGACAGATGAATTTCGAAACAAAACCATCGCATCGTTGTTGTAGTTCCTATATAATAACCGGTATTTACCGGCCGTAGGAGTGTTGGAGTGTTGGAGAAGTGTGTGTTCAAACTCAGACTCGATTAGTAGAACACTCTTCCACCGGTTAGAGCACTGTACAAACTCATTTTCCATGTAGCACCAATTGATTTGTTCATAAATGGGCAGCATTCTTGAAGTTACGGTATAATAACCGGTGTTTACCGGCCGTAGGAGTGTTGGAGTGTCGGAGAAGTGTGTGTTCAAACTCAGACTCGATTAGTAGAACACTCTTCCACCGGTTAGAGCACTGTACAAACTCAGCTTTTTGTCCATGTAGCATCAATTGATTTGTTCATAAATGGGCAGTATTCTTGAAGTTACTGTATAATAGCCGGTATTTACCGGTCGTAGGAGTGTTGGAGTGTCGGAGAAGTGTGTGTTCAACCTCAGACTTGATTAGTAGAACACTCTTCCACCGGTTAGAGCACTGTACAAACTCAGCTTTTTGTCCATGTAGCACCAATTGATTTGTTCATAAATGGGCAGTATTCTTGAAGTTACGGTATAATAACCGGTATTTACCGGCCGTAGGAGTGTTGGAGTGTCGGAGAAGAGTGTGTTCAACCTCAGACTCGATTAGTAGAACACTCTTCCACCGGTTAGAGCACTGTACAAACTCAGTTTTTTGTCCATTTAGCACCAATTGATTTGTTCATAAATGGGCAGTATTCTTGAAGTTACTGTATAATAACTGGTATTTACCGGCCGTAGGAGTGCTGGAGTGTCGGAGACGTGTGTGTCCAAACTCAGACTCGATTAGTAGAACACTCTTCCACCGGTTAGAGCACTGTACAAACTCATTTTCCATGTAGCACCAATTGATTTGTTCATAAATGGGCAGCATTCTTGAAGTTACGGTATAATAACCGGTGTTTACCGGTCGTAGGAGTGTTGGAGTGTCGGAGACGTGTGTGTTCAACCTCAGACTTGATTAGTAGAACACTCTTCCACCGGTTAGAGCACTGTACAAACTCAGTTTTTTGTCCATGTAGCACCAATTGATTTGTTCATAAATGGGCAGTATTCTTGAAGTTACTGTATAATAACCGGTATTTACCGGCCGTAGGAGTGTTGGAGTGTCGGAGAAGTGTGTGTTCAAACTCAGACTCGATTAGTAGAACACTCTTCCACCGGTTAGAGCACTGTACAAACTCAGCTTTTTGTCCATGTAGCATCAATTGATTTGTTCATAAATGGGCAGTATTCTTGAAGTTACTGTATAATAACCGGTATTTACCGGCCATAGGAGTGTTGGAGTGTCGGAGACGTGTGTGTTCAAACTCAGACTCGATTAGTAGAACACTCTTCCACCGGTTAGAGCACTGTACAAACTCAGCTTTTTGTCCATGTAGCACCAATTGATTTGTTCATAAATGGGCAGTATTCTTGAAGTTACTGTATAATAGCCGGTATTTACCGGTCGTAGGAGTGTTGGAGTGTCGGAGAAGTGTGTGTTCAACCTCAGACTTGATTAGTAGAACACTCTTCTACCGGTTAGAGCACTGTACAAACTCATTTTCCATGTAGCACCAATTGATTTGTTCATAAATGGGCAGCATTCTTGAAGTTACAGTATAATAACCGGTATTTACCGGCCGTAGGAGTGTTGGAGTGTCGGAGAAGAGTGTGTTCAACCTCAGACTCGATTAGTAGAACACTCTTCCACCGGTTAGAGCACTGTACAAACTCAGTTTTTTGTCCATTTAGCACCAATTGATTTGTTCATAAATGGGCAGTATTCTTGAAGTTACTGTATAATAACCGGTATTTACCGGCCGTAGGAGTGCTGGAGTGTCGGAGAAGTGTGTGTTCAAACTCAGACTCGATTAGTAGAACACTCTTCCACCGGTTAGAGCACTGTACAAACTCAGCTTTTTGTCCATTTAGCACCAATTGATTTGTTCATAAATGGGCAGTATTCTTGAAGTTACTGTATAATAACCGGTATTTACTGGTCGAAGGAGTGTTGGAGTGTCGGAGAAGTGTGTGTCCAACCTCAGACTCGATTAGTAGAACACTCTTCCACCGGTTAGAGCACTGTACAAACTCATTTTCCATGTAGCACCAAGTACTTTTCTGGAAAATCTTATCATTTTTTTGAAAAAGTCCGTTTTTGGCGGTTTTTACCGGTTGTTCGTGTAGGGAAGGTGTTGGAAGTTGCTGTACAAACTCAGTTTTTTGTGCTTGTATCTAAATTTTTCCATCGGAATGCTGTACAAACTCGCTAACTAGGTAGCACCAATACTTGCACCAATTTTTCGAATTTAAATTTGAATTTTGAAGATGAAGGAGTTCGAATTTTCGAAAAATTTTTGTCTGTACAAACTCTGCGACATTAATAGTACCTGTACATGTGGTTTTCTGTTCTGTACAAACTCTATTCAAAAAGTTGGTGTTGAAGTTGGTGCTAACTTCAACGACATGACGATCATATGATCTTGATATGAACAGAAAGCATGAAATTGGACTGTGACCCACTCTCGTGATTTAATGTCTCGCTTAACAAGCTTTGAAGATACGACAGGTCACGCGGAAGCTTGATAAACCACATGTTTTTGTTATTTGGACAATCGTTTGTTGACTGAGGGTGCAAGTGAAGACCGCTATCTGCAGCCTGCATTATCAAGAGCACATACTAAATATATGTTTATGCACATACTAGATATAGGCTTCTAACCGACGTAGTTCTATTTCAAAATAACATGTGAAAGATACTTTTCATGCTATTAATTTAATATTCCACCAAATAATCGGCTAGATTGATTTACATCCATATTTGAGAGAAGCCGAAAAACCGTGATGTTCGGTAAAGTTTGTCTATTCAGGCAAGGCCTTTCGACCGGCACAGTCAGCCACCGTCAGGTGAATGATTTAATCTTTCGAATAATGATGTCTAAACCGTAAAAATATGAGAAAAATTTCAAGGAGATATTTAATGAAATTATCATAAATTTCAATTAAATATTTAAGATTGCAGTTATTAGATAATTTATCTATTATTGTATTAAATACACAGACTGTAGAAGTTATGCTTACAGCTTTATCATGATAGTGAAATGTCATTCAAATTTCATCTCGATATTGAATAAAGTTTGCATGAGCCACTTTATGAGATGAGAGATTTACATCAGAGGAAAGTAAACAAATACAAAACCATATTGTCTGGTATTGATCAGCAGGCCTATAGACCATACATCGATACAGACTGCACTGCATGGTTGACACTTAACAGCAGCATTGAGAGCATAAGATAGAATGCTAACTCTTTTTTAGCATTAGTGTGTGAGTTTTTTATGTATACAAACAGAACGTGAAAATGGATTATTGAAATAAGCAACCGCATCCAAACACTTCTAAAGATTTTAGCAATCACCAGCTTTCACATTCGTTCATAACATTTCTTAATTCTACCTATCGTCCTACTTGGGCTGTCGTCCTTCTTTTAGGACACGGGGAACGCTAAATATTCAGTGCACGTTTAGATATCAAGGACCTATGAGCCAAATATGTGGTCTTGATTAACCTGAAGATTCATATAGGCCTACCCAGATGCTGTCTCTGACTCTAAACTGTAGCAGAACTGATTTCTACGACACATGCATTTTCCTTAAGCTGGGTATGGGATGAAGTTTTGACATATAACTGATTAACTGATATAAAAAAACATAGGCAAGGAACGGTGGATTTCCTAAACCTGACTCTTATTATTAACAGTTATGAAATAGAAATAGGTAGAAAGTGCATTTTTCTCTACAAGGTGTCCCACAAGTCTGGACACATAGGAAATTATGAGTTTCTATGTGTGCAATGCATTTGTACGTAAATCCTTCTGATTAACATCTTTAACTTCAATGTCATCAGCGACAAATAGCTATGCAAATGAACTATCTATCATTGTGTTCAGAACATGTGACTAGTACTCGGTATTGTCATATAGAGGTTGGCTTATAGTCAATCGCATTTCCATTTCACGTCTTATCAGCGAGCATGCCATTGACAATAGAAGAGCGCATTGAAGTAATTTTGTTGGTTGGGAATCGTAGCACGAGAGACGCAGCGGATTTGTTCAATCAGAACCATCCTGAACGCGAGCCCATCAGCTTCAGTTGTGTCGCAAAACTTTTGAGAAAATTCAAGGAGACTGGCAGTGTGCATGACAAACCCCGGTGTGGCCCTCCCCCACGAGTCAATGATGAAGATACCGGTACAGCAGTCTTGGGTGCATTTAGCAGAAGCTCGAAAAGATCCATCCGCCGTATGTCCGTTGAAATCAACATTTCAAAGTCAAGCATCCATCGCATTCTGAAACTCCATAGCTGGCATCCATACAAATTGCATTTGATGCAAAAATTATCGGAAGACGATCCAGACGGAAGAACTGAATTTTGTTCCTGGGCGATGAACATGTGTGAAGAAAATGACAACTTCCCATATGAAATTTTATTCACTGATGAAGCCAACTTTTACGTTTCTGGAGAGGTTAACAGACAGAACACACGCTACTGGTCATCAAGCAATCCTCACTGGTTTGATGGATCCAAATATCAAGGAACCAGGCGTCTTATGGTGTGGTGTGGTATCTGGAAAGATCAGGTTGTTGGTCCATTCTTTTTTGAGGACACAGTACGGGGAGAAAATTATTTGAGTCTGCTACGCAACGAAGCACTACCAAGTCTACCAGACGACGGTCCTCCTTGGTTTCAACACGATGGTGCCCCGGCCCATTACTCGGTCATTGTTCGTGAATTTTTGAATGAACAATTTCCTGGGCATTGGATTGGTCGAACAGGAACGGTTGAATGGGCGCCAAGAATTCCAGACCTTTCTCCGCTTGACTTCTACCTTTGGGGACACTTGAAAGCTATGGTGTATTCCGAAAAGATTCAAGACCTTCATCATTTGCGGTGGCGAAAACAGGAAGCCTGTCAGCAGATTACCCCAGAAATCATTCAGCGAGTCTTGATGGAGTGGAGATATCAACTGGAATTGTGTGCTGTGAAAGGTGGTGGACATTTTGAACACATCCTTTGACTTTCATGCATTTTGTCCACTAGTATTTACTTTACATTGAATAAATGATTAATCTCCTATGTGTCCAGACTTGTGGGACACCCTGTATAGTAGAAAGATCATAAAATCAAGTGATGACAATACAAATGTCCCAAAATTGGCGCAGTTTTTTTAATTCAACATTGGAACAACCTCTTTTACTTGAAAATCATTTTCTTAATCAAAAGCAACATGAAAATACCATGTTTTAGTATTTACAGTACATGGTCGAAATCGAAATATCCTTTATCTTTGCATAATAAAACATTCACTATTCTCAGATGCTGTCAGCTGCACTTCGATGCTTTTATTTTTGATTTCAAGTTTTGCACCAATTTTCTCTTTGGTTCGTCAATAGTTTTGGCTTTACACTATAATATAATATGTACCTGTCCTTCAACAACCACTCAAAGCCGGCAATTTCATAGCGCCAGGTTTATGAGATCTTACCGGCCAAACTGTTTCAAAGCCGCGACCAGAATCCTTTTGAAGAAATTGTGGTTTTCTTTAAGTTACAGTAACATAACGAAAAAAGTGCGATGGTGCTCCATCTTATTGGAAATTGCTGTGGAGAATGCCCTTTTGATTGACATTGTGGAATGAAGTGATTCTTCAGCATTTCATTACAATTATTGCTCAAATTTATGGCACTGAGAAAAAAGCTGTCCACACCACAATACGTAATGAATGGAGAGAGCGAGTCAAAGTCATGGTAGCCTTTTCACTTGCTATGTGATGCAATTATACCTATTTGTAGAGCTATCTTGTGAAGATGTTGCTTAATTGCTTCAAATAATGTTCGGTGCTAAATCTGAAATCTGCATTGCTCATTGATCAAATCTTATTCGATTATCCTCATCATCTCAAGTGATTGCCTGACGAAAAGAAAAGGGATAAAGAAAATGTCTTAATTTGTCTTTCAATATTCTATGGACATTGATCTCGGAATTCCAGTCAGAGAAGCAAGTGCTGTAGCTGGACAAGTTCCATGACCTCGAAGACTGCGGGACATCACACTTATAGTCTACCCTCTGAAAAAAGTGCATGACTTTCATCTTCAGACATCTTTGCTTCTTCCTGGGGCATCAAAGAAGACGACTTCAAGTCTTTTCAAATTTTGAAATTAGACCTGTGATATTGTAGTGACAAATGCATTTCTGTTATCTTGTATGTACACTAAGTTTGAGAGGCATATCTTTCATTCGCATAGAACAGGTGGACAATTTTTAAGTGACTCGATAGGCCTTTCCTGACTCTTGACTAAATGATAGCTTGCAATTAACCATCAATGAAGTTCACCAATGAGTCCATCAATGAATCACCAGCTAAAATTTATCTTTGTAATGAATATTCAGAACCTTTTTGTCAAATTGTATCTGGTGTGTTGTACAATTGCTGACGACCAATAAGAGATGTCGCATTATTTATTGCATGCATAACGCAACATTGTGTTAATCAGATATGCTTTTGACACTTTTATTACAAGCTTACACTCATTATATCGATATAAATGGCGATATTACTGTTTGAAGATGAACGATTTTTTGAGTAATTTCTTTAAATACTAAAACCTCATGATAATTCTTTCCGCTTTACGGTCTATAATTAATTTTTGAACGCTGGCTCGTTCTCGCACCAAAATAAAAACTGCGCTAATTTTGGGACACTCTCTATTGTGTAGCTTCATATCATTTTGACAGGTAAAAATGCATGCTGTCTGATATTAATACAGATATATATTTTTTGAGAAAATAATATACCAGCTGTTTAACATTATTTCAAAGTCGTTACTAATACAGTATACCTACAATAAGATATTGTTTGTTTGATTTATCAGATCAACATTAGCCGCACCTTTTGTTAGCAAAAATCCTATAAGGTGTAAAAGAGTTATCGTATTTGACTCAATCTCTAGAAATTGGAAAAAAGGGAAGTAGCCTTAATAGAAAATTATACAAATGAATTTAGGACTTTATTAAGAATATTATTTGTCAAGTAGGCCATCATTATCACCTTGCCCCATCTGGCTCAGAATGACACCGTTTCGAAGAGGGTACCCAGCGTTCCTATGCGTTCCCCACCGAGAAGGACAATAGGAACTGCGCTCCCAATCATTACCCCAAGAAATAGTAATTCACCTTGTTAGTTTATCAGAACAATGCAAAAAGACAAAAAGCATTGATCAAATCAATTGCTCAGATCATTTCACTTAATGTAAGAATAATTTTGCATCAACCTTCACGTGAAAAAATATGCTGAAATTCTGGCATGTTTCCTAAATCGGTGAGCACAAACCCGAAAAAATTGAGTTCGGTTTTTTCGGGTAATCTCGGGTTAATGATCAAACCCGTACTTTCAGGTCGGGCCTCGGGTTGGATCGCTCGTCCACTCAGTAAACGACTTCTTTCGGCTACGAGGCCCTCAGCTCTGTCTCCTTATGAGCCCTGAATACGAATGATTGGGTGCCAGAGACTGATGCTGTTTCTAGCCGAGTGGACCAGTTTTCTTGTATTCCACAGATACTGCCACATGTTCTTTAGGATTTTTGATTTTACTGTTTTTTTATTCCAGCTTTTAACATCGCTTCTTTTTAATTGATCAACCTATTAAATGTGTCGGAGACTTCAAATTAAGTTCTGTTGATGTGTGAAATAAAGCACATATAATGTCGAATATTGTCGATAATATGTTGGCTGCATAAAGGGACGGTGGGGGCATAGTGCCAATATCAAAAGTGTGCAAACCAAGCCAATCTACGAATTTGTCTGTTTGGAAAACCAATCAAGCAAATTTGGAAGTTTATAAATGTCATTCTTATTAGGCTAATTGCTTCTTGTTATGTTGCGAATCAGCATCACATATTGTTTCAAAAGATACTCTCAAACGAAAATTATTGTCAGAGGCGTTCTTTATATCGTGTGCAAATACCATGCGACATTCATGAACTTTGGAGCATTATTTTATCATATTGTTCATATATATTCAATCTTAAATGCGCTAGAAAAATTGTTCTGTTGATGCGCAGTCGCAGTGGCAAAAGGTTTCGGAAAATAGTAATGCAGAATAGAAAATTTACTGAATAATAAGTTCTCATTTCTTTATGTTCTGCGAAAATTGATGATAGTGTGATAATGAAAGGAGCATAACACAGAGATAGCTGGTAAAGTTTTGTATAGTTGTGTCTTGTAATGAGGCACACTAGCTCGCTAACCACTTCCTAGTGATCCATGTCCTAGTGATCACGCTACACCGAAAAATACAATAATTATTTGATGCATGCAAAACAATTGCGCAAGGCAAGTCGAGACAGGACGAATTGGAGCGATTAGGCGAGTCGAGATTCGAAAAAGCAAAAAATGGCCTTTCTTGAAAACATGGTCTTAAAATGTCAACTGAAAATAATCAAAAGCAAAACCCGATATTGTTCAAGTTACTTTTTTTTCTTTGTTTCTGTTGCTTCATTTTTTCTTAGATTCTTTCAAATAATTGAATGTGATTCAATTGTCATTCGCATGCATTCAAATGGATTTGACCGTCACTAAATGCAATTTTTGTATCATGCAATAACATTAATGATCCCACACACATAATCTTAGGACTTGATTACCACAAGCACAAGCCGCATTGTTCTTATTAGATCCTTCTTGTATTATGGCTATGTTGTGAAAGGTTTGAAACACATATTGGGCTAATAATATAAGGTTTATGACACTGGTTTGAAATATATGTTTTGATTATTGTTTAATGCCCTACTTTTGCACTTGTTTATAAAATCGCAATTTGAAACGCTCACGTTTTGTTCATCGTTTTCTTTCAAAACCACACCAGGCATTCAACGAACGCTCAACTTCAACTCAATACATGCATTGACCTCTCCATTGTGATTGGTTCGTCAATTATGCTTTAGGTGAAATTGAGAGAATCAAGCGCGGCAAATCTCACCTCTCGCTGCATCGTGAAAGCTGGGACATTGTCGTAGCAGTCGGGGGCGTATGTTTTGTCCTCTCCTGACTGTTATAATGATTTTCTCGAGATGATAATTGAAGCGCATGCATGGTCCCGTATAGCCTATAATCTACATGTAGTTAGTCTTTATGCATCAACTTTTCATCATCCACGGGGAGTTACAGGGTCCCCGTGGAAATTTAGAATAGTGAATTCACGCCACAGTGAATATCATAATTGAGACGTCTCAATTATATATATTATATAGGCTATATATACCTATGTCTCAATAAATATCGGCACCGATAGGCAACTTGCTGCCAGTTGTGTTTAATATACACAAACACGGCTATTTTTAAATCTTGAAAATTATAGATCAGATGTTTTTCAACCAATCTCACTGCTGACAACTATGGACTCCACTTTCCAAATGGTTGTACCCAAAGAAACTGCAATGGATATGCATCGATTATTTCTAGACTCGTCCAGATAGTCATCGACAGACTACAGACGGTACCAGAGCAGAGGTAAATATCTTTGGTCGGCACCCATCGAGTAGATAAAAATAACCAGATAATTGACCTAGTATGATAGGCGATTGTATCGAAGAGCATCATAAATGAAAAACTCTTCGCATGCTTACACGCATAACCATAAAGCGCATATTTTAATAATCCCATGAATACCATCTTTTTATCATGTCCTAAATTAGCAAATACATATGTGAATTATGCTCAAAATAGTGGTTCTCGACGGGAAGCCCAAGAATTATCTTCATTTTCAAAACGTTTTCATAGCTAAAAAACAATCTCATGCAAACAAAGCACATGTCGTGGAGCGTGCGCCAAATGCACATTTGCCATGTATGTTGACAAAAATCAACATAAATGTTCACAGACATTGAAAGCACGAACATTTATTATAGATTCAACGAATTTGACCGTAAATTTACTTTCATAGCCACAGAGCAGATAACCACCCTTTCCATGCCTAGAGCTGCAGACTTTACCCCGTCAAGCGGATTGAAAGTAGAGCATCGATGAGATAACAATCAGTAATAGGAAATACTTTTTACTATCAGTCTGTTCATTAGAGTAGCAACTCAGCATTTATTGTGTCCCCGATGTGTATACAGCAATACAGTCTCCATTTTATGAAATGAACTCGAGTTGAACACAGCTGGGTATTGTTACCAAATGTGAGGTATGCAAATTTTTGCTTTTTCAAAGAAATTACCACAGAACTGACTGATTATGATGGTAATGCAGAAGGAATAATAGCATTATTCAGATTCAAGAAATGAAACATAAATTCAGTGAATCACAAAATCATGCCGATGAATATTGAATTAAAAACTTGAAATTTCAGCGAAGAAAGCGCAATAAGATATCAATTTTTCATGAAATTCCGTCGATAGTCAGCATAATTTCCGTTTAATTAAGATGCTTGTTAGCAGACATTCATTCCTTTTGATATCCAGCATGCTTCATGCTGCTTATATATCGTGCTCATGTCAATAGTAGGCTATATGCAATTTGCAAACATTTAGCCTTATAAAAACTGCTCAAATATCTTTTTGGACTGCATGAGCACATTCTCCGCAAAGAACTGATTCTTTTGATATAAAAATTTTCACCGTATACAGATATTTTTTTGAGTCGACACTCTACCTAATACTTGCCCTATGGGTTTGTCAAAAATTTTATTACGTAGTCGGCATTCCGAAATTTTCTTTTGCCATAGCCGCGCCTAATCTCTTTAGTGGCACATATCATGACTTTTTAAAACATAGCGATCATTGGGATAAGAAAGCAAGTAAATACAGTTCAAAGCATGTATGTACACTGTAAATTTCGTCACTGACATACTGTAAAATTAATAAAGAAATCTATCAATAATGAATCGTTTCTGGTCTGTATACAAATAAAATGACAATCACTTGTTACTTACAATTTAAAAGTACAGTGCTTCAATATATACATCATAAATCAAAGAGGCATGAAATATGTACAAATGTAGTGAACGAAAGATACGTAAATAATAAGCACAGACGGAGAAGAAACAACCGCTCCTTCTGAGCAAATAAGTCTGGTTGAAGCTGGTGGAGGATGGTCACGCTTTCGATGATCAATAATGAAGGGCTATCAATAATTGCAATGCCCCAGAAGCGGGACAAACGGCCACTCCATATGCTACTAAGGATGTCATCGTTGAGATTATGGACAACAAACTGAATAGTCATTTCAAATTAATTGAAGAAATGTTATCCCAAACCATGGAGAGTCTCAAGAATGTACGCTCCACGTGCGATTCTCTCCAAATCCAAATCAATGAGTTGAAGGAGAAATCTAAATCCACCAAGTCTATCAGCTTTGACTCTGATGACATTGTAAATGAGTTAGAGCAACGGATGAATCGACGATCGAATGTGGTTATATCTGGATTAGCAGAGAACCAAAGTGGATCTGTCGACGAGAGGAAACAAAGCGATGAAACGAAAGTTAAAGACATTTTTCGCGAGCTCGGCAACCATTCTGCAGTTGTGCTCTCTGTAGCAAGAATCGGGAAGCCTAGTTCCAAAAGATCAAGACTTGTGCGGGCGACTTTGTCTGACTCTGAAATGAAAATGTCAATTTTGAAAAATTCTAAGTCCCTCAGAAGTTCGAACTCATATAGTCACATATTTGTAAATAATGACCTGACATTTAAACAAAGGGAGGAACAAAAGGCTCTTCGTGACGAATTGAAAACCAGAAGAGGAAATGGGGAAGACGTTGTCATCTACAAAAACAAAATTACAAGGAAAGATGATATCAAGAATTTTCAATAAATTGTTTTTCATGTTGTGTACCCCCCTATATCCTTTTATCCAACATTCAATCCCTACGTCCAAAGCACGACGAATTGTGTGTAATTTCTTCCGCTAGAGTACCCGATGTTATTGCCCTCTGTGAAACCTGGTTACATGAAAATATTTCTGATGACGAGCTAATAATTCCAGGATACATTCTTCATAGACAAGACAGACATGATGGCAGAAGAGGCGGTGGCGTTTGTGCTTACGTACGAAACAACATTCCTCATACTGTTGAACCTTTAGTTGATAATCTGGATTTTATTGAATGTCTATGTATAAAGTTTAATTCAATAAGTATTGCTTTACTGGTCATATACATTCCTCCGAATTTGAATAGCTCCAATTATCAGCAAGTGAATGATTTTATCATCTATGTTTGCGATTCATTGTCATCTTTTGAACTCATGATTGTTGGAGACCTAAATAGGTTCCCTACAAACTGTATTGAGGGAAGTTTGAATCTTAAGCAAGTAGTCAACTGTCCTACACGGAAAGGTAATATTCTTGATAAAATCCTTCTGCCTGACTCTGTCCTTTCATCCTACTATTGTAAAGCATGTCCTGTATGTCTCAACTCCCCTATCAAAGTAGGACCCCCAATTGGAGGTTATCACGGTACTGTTACGTTGAGACCTTGCAATAATGTCATGCAGAAAGCTAAGGAAAAGTTATATTTTGCTAAAGTCTATGATTTTCGTGATAGTCATGTTGCCAAATTTTGTCATTCATTAGATGCCTTTCCTTGGCAAAGATTCTATGGAATGGATGTTCCCTTCAAAGAAAAATGTAATATTTTTACAGCATTTTGCACAATGCTATGGAAAACATCCCACAACAAACTGTAAGAATGTCCGGTCGAGAGAAACCATGGATCACACCTAGATTGAAAATGATGATAAACCTCCGCTATGATGCCTACAGGAAAGGCAATTTTGATTTGTATTATCACTATAAAGAGAAAGTCACAAGCGAAATGAAGTGCGCAAAAAGGAAATGGATTGAAAGCCTAACCGGTAAACCAAATGGATTATGGAAAGTACTCAGTGCTACGAATAATATCAAATCAAATAGTCTTTCAATTTCAAATGATGCAGCAGAGACTATCAATGCTAGTTTTGCATCGAACTTCTCCCCTCCTCCTAACTGGCCTGATATTTTGCGAGGAGTTGAAGAAAAGGCTGAAGCAAAGGAATGGAAAACTGATATCTCTATTGAAAGAACCTATGCCTTACTCCAAAAATTGAAAGCAAACCAGTCCTCCGGTAGTGATGACATCCCGCCATTCCTAGTAAAAGCTGCCTGCGATGTCTTAGTTGCTCCGCTCACCCATCTTATCGCCCTATCCTTCGAATCCAAGTCAGTGCCCGATGCCTGGAAAATTGCTAGAGTAATTCCAATCCCCAAAAAGAAACATAATGACTTCCGGCCTATATCGGTCTTACCTGCATTCTCAAAAGTCCTCGAACAATATGTAATTGATTCGATCAAGCCATCTCTCATTGACGCATACGGTACCGACCAATTTGGTTTTAGACCGTCCTACTCAACGCTTCACGCAAACATCCGCATTCACGACTTCACAACATTATCATTGGACGAGTTGTATTGTACTGGTGTCGCTTTACTTTCATTCGACATGTCCAAAGCATTTGACCGTCTTAATCATGGGAGTCTTATCAGCTCCTTAATCGAGGCTGATCTTCCCAAGGATTTTATTTCATGGTGCAGTGATCTTCTCGTGAACCGTCATCAATATGTGAATAGGACATTGTACGAGCTCTACCACCCCAGTTACTTCAGGTATTCCGCAAGGAGGAAAACTTTCTCCCTTTCTTTTCTGCACCCATATGAGATCATTCAAAGCTCTACACCCACATGCCTTGACTTCTAAATATGCTGACGACATTGTGATTGTTCTACCTGCCTTCCGTTCAATTGATATCGAACTCCAAATTCGAGACGAAATCAATCATTTAAAAGACTGGTGTAACTCACATGGACTAGTACTAAATTGTGAAAAAAACCAATGCATGTTTATCGCTAAAAGTCAGAATTCTTTAGTGCCTCGTGATATTCATTTTGTAAATAGTATAAAGATTCTTGGAGTCATTTATGACTCAAATCTATCTTGGAATACTTTTGTAGACAATTTATGCAAACGTGCCAACCAGCGTCTTTATGTCATAAAGCGATTAAAACAATGCCTTTCTGTGTCCCAACTCATTCAGATTTATATTGCTACTGTCCTTTCAACGCTGGAATACAATGCTGCCCTCCTCGTTGGACTGAACCAGCTTAATGTTGAAAAATTGGAAAAGGTTCGGCGACGTTCTCACAAAATTATTTGCGGACCAAAGTGCAGTTGTGATAGCTTTACCCCCCTATCCCTAAGAAGGGAAAGATCTGCCCTAACAGTTTTCAGAAAAATGTTAGAACCAAAACATTTATTGCATAAAATCATGCCCCCAAACTTTCAAGATCCCGACATTCCCTCGCTGTCTCTATCCCCTTTTCAAGAACCCAACAACGCCAATTGTCATTTATTCCCAGATGCTCTATTTTGCATAACCTAGCAGAAATATGCTAACTAATGTATTTCCTACAGCTACTGTGCATGTCTTCTGTATACTGTACAAGCTCTGTATTTTTCATCTGTGTATCTGCAATGCATGATTTCCATTTCAAATGAATAAACACATACTACTACTACTACTACTACTACTACTACTACTACTACTACTACTACTACTACTACTGATCGACAGATGAATACGATCTGTCATTGAATAACAAAACATTGAACAAAAATATTGACATTTTTTGGCCTGCTTGTGTACTGTGAAACCCATGTCTTGGGTCAAAAGAAGATTCGCTTTCTGATGACATACCATGAGGTGACGCGACACTGCTGATTGTGGAGGATTCTTTGATTTGGGTCTTGTATTGGATGACCTTAGCCAAGTCGGAATGTGCTCCTTCTTCCTTACTGCAAGGCACCGTTCACTCGTACCAGTGTACCTTGTTCAAGGACAAGTAAAACCAAAGGTAAGTTATCAAGGGCTTCTGTTCGAGAAGAACGATGTCTTTGATGATGTTCGGTGTGCGAGTTCGAGTCCTGTAAACAGGAATGGCACGGAGTTGAAGGTAGACATCGTCGATGTCTCGGCGTATTTTCTGAGCTATCATCTCACTTTGTGGCCCGTAATATTGCACTTCAAAGTGGAAGGGCTTCTTCTGAGCTGAGACTACCTTTTGAGGAGGAGATTGGGAATATTTCTTCAAGAACCAGCTAGGAAAGCCATTATTTTCAAGAGTGCGATGCAAGAGGAGGAGCTCTTGTTCAATGTGGCAGGGAGAACAGAGCTGTCTTGCTCGATGGAATAATGTTCTGACCAAATTATTCTTTGGGCAGAAGGAGCGGTAATTCTTATAAAGTCCTGTGTACGCTTCCAATTACGATACACTGATGTGGTGATGCATCCATCGGAGTCTAAATGAAGCATCACATCAAGGAAATGGTCAGCGTCTTCTTTGGTGAACGCGATCGCTGGGTGTTGCCGGTTGATGAATTGGAATTCACAAGTGTGCCGGTTGCTGAGACAATTGACATCATTTGTGAAGAACTTTATCATACTGGCCGCCTTCCTCCGAAGCTGCATGACTGCATACAGCGAGCCCAATTTCCGATCCCTGTTATCAACACTGCTATACAATGTCGATTTTTCATTCAATAATGAGTGTTATTCGCAAATCGATGGACTCACCATGGGCTCACCACTTAGCGGGTCGTTCAGCGAGCTCTTTGTGGGAAGATTGGAGAGGAAGTTATCATCGACACTGGGATGCATGAAGTTTTACGGCTCATACATGGATGATACCTTCCTAGTAGTGTAAGACGACAACGAAATGAAAACGAATATATAATAATATTATAATATAATAATACATGTATAATAAAAACTGCTCAAATAATTTTTTGGATCACAACGTAATCTCCGTAAAACACCTAGTCTTTTGATATAAAACTTCACTGTAGACATTTTTTCAGTCGACACTCTACCTGTTTATACTTACTCTATGGTTAGGATGCTTAATAGCAAATATTCATTTCTTTTGATATCAAACTTGTTTCATGCTACCTATAAAGGGGCTTCATGTCGGTAGTATATAAATTTGCAAAATTTTGGCTTTTTAAAAACTGCTCAAATAATTTGTTGGACCGCAGGAACGTGATCTCCGCAAAAAGCTGAATCTTTTGATACAAAAATTTTCACTGTATACAGACACTTCTTTGAGTCGACACTCTACCTTACTCTATGATTTGCATCTTTTAAAGTTCATTGCGATCATCTTCTTTGATTATGATTTAGAATGTCAGAGTTGATTTGGCATAGAAATTAATTGATTGCTAAGGTACTCAATAGACGACTGTAAACCACTCATTTATCTAGACATTGATATGGGCGTTATATGATTGTTTTCCTATATTAATGCATTTGCCAACTTTGCATATGTTGCCAATGAAAATATTTTAATCTTTGTCTCGAATCTACAAATACTTCATCGTCTTGTTGATGACCAGTTGTGCATATATTCATTGATCAGTTTTAGATTTCGATTCACTAAAATGATCACTAAATATCGATATATCACTTAAATGATTGACTGTTAGTTAGTGACCGGTCTGATGCAAATAAGGAAAAATGATGAATGATGCTCCTGCCTTAAGCTGCAGATACTTTGTGTTAATTGCATTTGAATATATTGAGCAATTAACACAATAGTTCCTCGGCTTCCGGCAAATCACTGAAAAATAAAAGTATATTCACAACAGAAAATGAAAACAACGACGGACACTGAATCAAGCAAAAGTAGATTTGATTTTATCGATTGGAATATTATAGGCTGTATCAATTCACGGCTCGATTGCACCATCGTGGAATAAGTCTTATTCCTGGAATAAAACAAGGAATAACTTACTTGCATTGCACCAACGAGGAATAAGCCTTATTCCGAGATTAAAGTTAATCTCTGAATAAATTTATTCTTAGAATAATAATTTTCATTGCACCAATGGAGAATAGGGAATGAGTGGGACTAACTCGCTGATTTAGTCCGTTGTTTTTATTCCTGTGCAACAGCCGGTTTAAAAGGTGACGGAGGGCTTTGTTTGTTGGAAAAGATGACAACTGGCATTGCACGCTTCAATGATATCGCAATATTTAAAGAGGCAGGGTCTCAACGATTTTCTTATCGACGACGAAAGGCCGTATACCGGAAAAGACTGGATCCGTTCGGTGCTTACAGCGATGCTGAATTTCGACAGCGATATCGGTTCTCTAAAGAAGGGGCAAACCACATTTTGAGCCTTATCGAAGTTCAATTGCGGCCCTTATCCAGAAGAAACAGACCTGTTTCTGCCATCTATCAACTACTTATCACGTTGCGATTTTATGCAACCGGATCCTACCAGAAAACTGACGGCGATCTTTTCGGCGTGCATGAATCGACTGTAAATCGGATCGTACACAAAGTGAGGAAAGCAATCGCCTCTTTGTCTCGTTCAAAAATTATGTTCCCGGCAGCAGTCGATCAAGGCAGAAAAAAAGCATCACGCACTGAAAACCGCTAGTTATCATAGCAACGTTTGACAAATGACCCACAAATGACGCAGTCAATGACGTCATTGGCGCGTGTTTTTCAAGGGCGGCATAACTCGCTGGAATAGTTAAACCTGCAATCAGCTCCGTTGGTGCAATGACAGTTAGCTCCACGGAATAACTAGTCTGAGATTAGGATTTATTCCTGGAATAACTATTCCACGATGGTGCAATCGACTGAAAAGGTCTTCAAACGAAATTTATATTACAGAGCTATATAAAATAAACCAACGTTTCGCCTTTGGTTTGATCAGTTGTGTTAATTAAATTTCGAGTGCTGTACATTCGAATTTATAACTGGACGTTGCGAACAAGTATCAGTAATTCCACCGCACATGTGCGTCTGACATCGGCATTAACACATAACTAGTGTGGCGGCGTAATAAGTCTCCAATCATACGTTCAACAGTGTCTAATTTTATCCTAAACATTTTGTTGTTACTGACTAGTGTCAACTACAATCACTTTACTTCAGTTGGCTGACTAGTTGCGGTCTCACTCCCATCTGACATGAAATTGACACTTGCATTCTTCATTCAACGAGTGTCAGGATTAGAAATAAATATTTCCATTTTTCCGCCAAATAATCGCCTTGATTGATTATTTTCTATTTGACGGAAGCCGAAAACCGTGATATTGCGGTAAAAATGTCTACTTCAGCGAGACTTTTTGACCGTCACAGCCAGTCATCGTCAGGCGAATGCGACTCATGTCACAAATGCAGAACCCAAATAAAAAACACATTGTAGGAAACGATTCATTTAGATGAATCAACTGTTACATTTTGATGATTTGTAGGTAAATATCTTTGTTTGTAGGCATTCATAATGAAGAATTTTATGAAAGAGTATTTTAAAGCTTTATGTTTTTCACTTGCCATCTTTGTTCTGCTTGATGAGAGATTTTTTTGTTTCATCCTAGCACACGCACATGCTTTATTCTATGAATGAATACTGTACACAAAATAAGATGCAAGATGGTTATGTGGTTATTTTGTATATATAATATTATATATATATATATATTTATCTCCTGTCTCTGCACCACATCCCCTGTCTCTGCTCCAATTTTCAAGAAATTCATATATCTAAGTCCTGTCTCTGCACCATTCACCCTTGTCTCTGCTCCACAACATACTGTCTGTGCTCCAAACCCCATGTCTCTGCACCATATATCATGTCTCTGCACCACCAAAACGGATTCTGTTTGAAACAACGCCTGTCTCTGCTCCAGTACTCCATGTCTCTGCACCACATGTAAACGAATTCTGTTCAGACTCACGCAACTACTTAGCATTCCGATAACGCTACCTACAGGAAAACATTTACTATGGCAATATTACAGGGCTCGTATATGCCGACAGAAAAAAAGACGGAAAAATTCGAGTATACTCTCACACGCGTGTGTGTTCTAAAAATAGTGTTTTCAGCAGTTGTATAACTGATTTTAACTATAATGTAATAAGGCTTCTTTCTCAAGGTCGAATATTAACAATTATAAAGATTGACCGTTTTATTTATGAACGTTCATCCAATGTTGGAAAGGGAACAAAAATTCTGTTAAATGCACTGGAATACAGATGTTTGCTATAAACATGGGATGGACCTACATGAAGAAATAAGTTGATATTTCCCCATATTGATTTTACATGATGTTCCAAAAACATTTTGATTGATGGCTTCAAACAGATAACATACGTATATTAAATCATTATACCTTTTCAACTTCAAATTCGGAATAGTCAACTTCAAATTCGGAATAGTCAAAATCAAATTCGGAATAGTCAAAATCAAATTCGGAATAGTCAAAATCAAATTCGGAATAGTCAAAATCAAATTCGGAATAGTCAACATCAAATTCGGAATAGTCAATATCAATTTCGGAATAGTCAATTTCAAATTCGGATAAGAAAAATGATTTTTATAACTAATATTTTCCCATTGTTACAAACTTGTAATCTACATTTTCAGACATTAATATTGTCTAACTTGCATGGTTGTCTTTGATATGAGGTTAATAAGTGTTCACCAATAAACCTTCGTTCGATTTCAATGTCAGTCAGCATTAGAAATATAGACAATGATGACCCAATCCTCGTGAAATATTAATTTTGAACTACGTGCCTTCGGCCCTAGCTTTACTTAAAAATCTTGTCGATGAAAAAGACCACATCCATATGTATTTTTATGTACACATAATAAAAATTTTCACATCACTAACAACTTAAACAGAACAGTTTCAACAATAACAAACATCTGATAACATTATCAACAAGAACAAGAGTTATTACAGATCACCTGCGAAAAATACATGTCATGAAATAGAATTTGATCAGCAAAAACAAGAATTTCCAACTGAGTAAGTGTATTGGAAATACGATTGGTAAAAATAATCATGATAAAAACAATATTTCAGCAGAACGAATGTTCAATAGGTCTATACGTACGGTTCATTGAAATTACCAATGGAACCAATCTTTAGTAACAAGATTGATAAAAGTAACCATGATAAAAACAATATTTCAGCAGAACGGATGCTCAGTAGGTCTATGCATGCCATGTACAATTCATTGGAACTAATGATACTGACTGGATCAAAATAATGCAAATTCTTGAAAGAAAGATTATCCTATTTTTTGAAGAATGATCGGATATCAGTCTGTAGACGCATTTTTTTAGGTTCATTTTCAATGTTGTCAGTACTTTTAGTAGATACGTCTAGATCTACCGATGCAGAGTTGTCAATCACATCATCCCTACCAGTTCGTAGTTTGGGAATGGTGGGCAGGTCATGAAGAATCCGACGTTTCCGAAAAAGACCAGGGATGGAATCTCTTAACTTCTGACGTCTAGACTGAATTAAGCTTTTCCGTTTCTCCTCTTCCTCACTCTTCTTTTTCTTACCTGCTTCAGAAAGTCTACTTGAAGCTGCAGCTAACAATCTCAATGCCTTATGACGATTGCTACGCAATTTATACGCTGATGTCATGACTGTTACTAGATCAGAATCAATGGGTTTAACCTTAGGGTTTCCTTTAAGAGTTGTTTCTAAAGGACCGTACAGTTTAGCACGATAATGAGCTGTTAAAGACGCACTCAATTGTTCAACAGACAAAGATGGTCGGTATTCTGTGCTTGTCATGTTCATGATAGTGAACGCTCCTTCTATCTTCGGTCCATTGAAGCAGGTCAAAGCGTTCTTGGCGATTAAAGTCAGATTGGGATACGTATCTCTAAGTTCATGAAAATATTCATCGATTTGTAGCTTATCTTTATCAGGTAATGTACTTTCATCTGCACAGCAATACATGCGAATTTCAGATTTGGCCTTACTACTGTCAGCAGATAAATCAGTGATATTATCCTCAAGGATGCTCAGCTTTTCGACAGTACTATCTCGACAGCGATTATGTGGATCAAGTCCGCTCATACCTCGAATAATGGAATTTTCAAAAGGAAGTTTTTCTAATAAATACTTTGTGGTAGAAACTAGACCAGAGAGAGCTTGTTTTCCCAATGCAACTAACTTGCTTTTCGAAATATCCTGTGTATAGGACAAGCCGTCGAATACATTTTCAGGTTGTAAGTAAATGCGAGGATTTTGAATGGTTTCTATCGATAGGGAAAGCATTTTAGACGGTCGTATGAAGAAGGAACAAAATCTGGTAATGAGACGACGCATTTCTTTCAGTTGGAACATCAAACTGCATACACTTCACATAATCATTCAAAATTGTAAGCTGTCTGACTTCAAAATCTGCAATAAGAAGAGATTCGTCACGATTTGTGAAGAGAAAGTCCGTTATCTTCTTTCTTCTAGCTACCATTTTCTTTGCCTGTGTTGAATTAGATTTTTTCAAATATTTCGTTCGAATTTCACTACAAATTTCAGTCAATTCGCTTTTTCCCGCAGAAGTTATCTCACAGTTAGAAATGATGCTTTCAACTAAAGACGAAACACTTCTGTAATCATTTTCGTTGACAATAAAACAACTGTAAAAAATTGTTAAAGACGGAAGATCATCAAAAAACTGTTCAAGAATCGGTAATTCAGATAGCCATCGATTATCAATGCGCCTTTTTTGAGATTTGATACTTACATCTAAAATACTGCCAATCGCACGAAGATTTTCTCGCTGGCCGATTTCATCTAAATCTAAGGATAGCGAATCCAAAAAATTTTCTGTCTTACACTGGAAACCACTTGCAAGTTTCTTTGATGCGTTATGCACGGTATGTGGTGTATCACCCCCCGTATCTATCAACTGTGGAAATTTTTCTTTCATGCGTTTGAAAACTCTACTTTTAATTCCCCTCATAACGTTACAACTATCCATGTGAATGGTTACAATATTCGTACATGGTATGTTAAGGCTATTCAAAGTGTCGACAAGAATGTTCGTGATGCCTTCTGCATCAACTCGCTTCAGTTCTAATGAGCGAAGGTGCTGACAAACCACTCGACCATCATGCCAATAATGTACAAGAATACCAAGTACCCGTTGGTTGCTATGAGATGTACTTTCGTCGATTGTGAGACTGAAGGGATTGTTTCTCAAATGGCCGGCTAATTTTTCGTCCCAGAAATGCGCCAGACCATCCCGAAGTTTATAACCATCAGTGCAGTCGGAAATCTTGGTGGCATTCAATGCTGGTAAATCTTTTCCTAAAGATTTTGAAAGACCTAAAATCTTCGGAGCAAATATCAGCGGTTGCCTATTTTCGGCTAAGAAAGTGATAAGATATGCCTGGACCCTCACAATCCTATCGCTAAGCGAGATGTGTTGTCCTAACGATACTGAAGAAGAGCCCGGAAGAATAACCATATTCGCTACTGATACACTGATGTTCCCGTGCTTTTTGGTATCACTGTGCTTCTCAAATGCCCTTTTCCCATTTAGCCCATAGTTAATTGGTTTATCGCCGCATCGGACACAGACACAATAGCCAGGTTGTGAAGTTTTCCTGGCCCAAACACTAATTTTCTCGCCATTCACTTCATCTTCAAACCATCGCCATTGAAAGCGATTTTTTATTCCACTGTCATCAAAATAGTTCCCGAAAGATAATAATTTCCTCTGCAGAGGATCGAAACTGGATAACTTCGAAAATGCCTGAAAAGCAAAGACAAATAAATATTATTCTTGCGAAACAGTCTAATAATATAAATATCATTGTTGAAACTGATCTAAATATCATGATATAACCTTGCTTGATTTTTTTTAGATTTAATCGAACCAGTAGATGACCGAACTATTACAAGCCGAACCTTTTCGCTATTTGAACTGGATTGCAGTTAACATATTCTCCTGAAAATTTCCTCTTTACTGGGAGTGTTGTAAAGCATCCTCTTCAAACTAAAATTCATTACGTATAGCCTATATAGTCTGAGTAATGAGTATGAGTATGAGTAATTTTGATAATAAACTTAATGCTGCACTACTAATTTGATATGTTGGGCCACAACAAATGATATATATGTAGTCTGTAACAACCATGCTCCTATCCTAGCAAAGGAAAAGCAATGACAAACTGAATACGTTTGGATATTCTTTAAGCACGGCAAACATTTGAAATCCTGGAAAACACATCTTAAATTCTTTGAATGACTGACAATACTCTCTATCAATTTTCGTCATTCTACTGTCACAGTACGACTACTCCAAGTCGCCATACATTCTTACTTGCTCTTCATTCGTCAGTCATTACTTACTAACCCGTGACCGGGGACCCTTATCAGGGAAACCGGATCTAACATCTAAATATCTCCCAAATTTGTATTTGTACATGAATAACTCTAAGAAGTATCAAATTAACCAAGAATAGAGAATATATTGACAACACAATAAAGCATTCTTCTCACTTATACACTAAAACCAACAGTTCCATAAACAGGGTGGCAGCAACGTCAAAGTATGTGTTTAAGTTTGTACTCCATGTATATAGGCTATGGGCTGAAGCACGAGATTTTGATCATCGTACCAATAAATATATCATATTCAGAGGGTAATGCTCCCAAGGAGTGAAGCAATATTCCTGCTACCATGTTTCAAGCAACTAAAATGTTCATAGATTTCTTGTAAACATCTTTCGACATTAATACATTATTTTCATGTAAACACACCACCCTGTTTAATAAGTGAACAAACTAGGCAATCAAGTCTCGACCTGATTGTAAAAAGGTGCATCACAATAAAAAAATGTCTCGGAAAAGAATCAACGTAAGGATCAGTTGAATAACCCCTAATAAAAACATTTTCCTGAAATCGAATTAGCTTAAAATTTCCATGATCGAAGTAATAAGACGATACCAAATTTGATCGACACTGGCGAATTAGATCAATTCACGAGTCATCGTAGAATTATGTATATCACATGATTTCGGGACAGGATTAATTTTCCATCTCCAAAACGAAGAAGCGAGATCCAACTCCTTAACGATATTAACGTAGTTACCTGTTCGATGGAAAAAATAATTCATGCGAAACTCTGAAAAGGGATATTGTAAAATCGGTTGATCCATGATTTACAGAGGCCTTGCATCATGCATTTGTAATCAGCGGAAGCATTTATACAAAATATAATGTGATAGATCTGGAAACTATATCTCATACTCTCGTATTAAAAACATTGAACTTGAAATCTATTCGAAATAATGTCATCTATTTACGACTTGACAACCTCCCAACCTTACCCAGTTTCATATTAATAACTGTTAAATTTAAAAAACTGAATGGACTGAAAAAGGTGAATTTAAAAAAGACGGAAAAGACGGACGAGGTGTAAAAAAAGACGGAAAGGACGGAAATTTACGAGCCCTGCAATATTATCAAATTAAATCAAATCTTCTTTTTTATAAGTAACTATAAAATGATCGATGGAATGATAACTATCCACAAACTAAAGGAAACAAGTTTGCTGTAAGGCCGAATCAAAGAAGATCTGCATGGAACTTTTGCATTTTAATACTTGACACTTTTTCTAACATTCTAATCACAATAGCACAATAATATAATTTTAATTATGTGATGCTTTGCCTTCGATTTCAATGTTGTTGTACATAAATACCTCTAAACTGACATCATTTTGAATGAGATATGATATGGAAATTGTTAAAAATGTACGTTTAAATGCTGTCTTCTGAAAGTTTGTCTTCACTAAAAATAGGTCGGCCAATTTATAAAAGCATGCATTGGGAATCTACATTTTATATTGAGTTTAACAAATAACAAAGTTAATCTTTAAATATCGTCCATTCGTCAGATATCCGCGTTGAAACATTTTCTCCGCTTTCGAGGAGGAGTGTTCACTGCGAAGTTATAAGTCGGTAGCCGTCGGTAGCACCTGTTCCGGCACCACCTCTTGTGGTAGCATCTCCCGTTGTATTTACAACAAAAATACCATCATTTATTACAGACAATGCCTCCGTGAATATTAAAAACCTCTTTGCTGTTCCTGTACGTACAGATGCAGTGTAGCAGGGCTCAGGTAGTCAATGTTTGTATGCTTACTCCCGAAGCACTGGAGTGGAGCTTTACACTCCGATACAAATACACTGATTGAGGATGAATGTTGAATTTGAAACCTTTTTGGAATTGTAAATCCGCTGATTAACTTGCAATTACAAAACATCCCTCTAAGTTGAGTAAAACACATTTGAATTTTAAATAAAGGCCATAGTTACATAATTTATTCGGTCTTTCCGTAAACTAAAAATTAAAAACTTTCTTTAGCAATTCAGCTCTAACTTAACTATCACACTCATTACATTTATTTCATAAAGCATGACTGATTCACAGGCTTCCCGTTGGATATTGGGATTCCTATTGGGATTAGATAATGCATTGAAATTGCATGTAAATATGCTAGCACTACCAGGTCTTGTCCACGAAAGAAATGACATGCAAAAATTAAGAAAAATCTATGAGCATATGTTTCCTATTAGTCCATAATGGAAGGAATTTATTCTTTATTACTGAAAGGTGCTTCAATTGATAATTAATAGGTATGTTTTGGAAGCACGATGCTAAAATAATGCAATGACATCTACAGAACACTATATGCCTAATTTTTTCTTCAGGTCTACACCTTATTAGGAATAAGCCTAAATGAATTTGTGGTTTTGTTTTCCTCTTTCATTCCATCCTCGAAATCAAGTTTACATTCATTTGAAACTTGTGATTCAGATTATCGCACATCGTTATTTCTTTCTGATCTATTGACGTGAATGCATGCAATTGTGAAATTACCAGGACAATGAAAAAAATTCAGCAAAATTTGCAAAAGGAATAATAATTTAAAAATAAGGAGGAAATAAAGGATAAAGTGGAAAAATGAGAAATGAAGAATGATTTTCGGAAAAGCGGAAAATAATGAAAATAAAGAAACTCTTGGTACCACGTTCGGATTTAGAAATAGGTATTGAGGCCTCAGATTAAATCGAAAATTCTTGGAAATTTTTCTTAGAGAAAGATTAAGTGGGAGTGAGTGTAAACCTAATTTTAATTGAAGGCTTCAATAGAGCTGTGAGAACTGATTTTGCGTATCAGAATTGTTTTGTAAAAAACTTCGGCGTCCGGACCTTTACTCTCTTGGACAAGCCCAGCAGAGACCGTACCCCACATTATTCTGAAAAAACCAAGCAACTAACAATATTCCTCAACTGAAAGAGGCAGCAAAAAGAATTCTATCAATCCCTGGATCCAGTGCGGATTTAGACAATATTTAGTGAAACTGGAATAACAATTTTCCCTTAGCGTCGAAGCATATATTCCCAGACCTAGTATGAGCCCTGGTGTATCTCCAATATCAGTAATGAGTACAACATCCGTTGAAATCTCTGTTGATTTCGGGAAATGTAGACCGTACAATATCTGGGGAGGCAGTGAAAAGGGTTCTCGATTACGAGAACGAGTAGGCCAACTATGCATATGTGCAAGTACCTACTTCGCACAAGTTCTGTAGAGATTTTTGTAATCAATGATTTGTTTTAAGGATTTATTGATTGATTCATGCCACCAATGTCATCCTCAGTAAATAAAGAATTTATTATTATTAAGGTGCTTTAAGGTTTTTTATACAGACCGTTTCCTAAATCGTTGCACAGCACAAAAATTCCTGCGTGTTTTGTATAGACTATTCTCATCAAATTTAATCGCAAACTGATAACTAATTTCTAAATTGATTTACTTGGTCAGCCGAGACACTTGGTTTAGAAAACAGTGTGGTTTGCTTAAACAAATGAAAAAGAGAAGAAAATGTTTTTGTTTATTGTCAACTGGTGCAGACGAGACAAGTCCTCCTCTGATCTGATATTAAAAATCTTCTGATCTCAAGTGTGGGAAATGATGACTCAACCAATGACTGAGTATGGCAATGTTACAAATTTGAAGCCTGCCATTGAAAAGATGGGTACATATTCTCGGAGCTGATTAGACAAGCATCCTTTTAAATCCAAACTAGAAAAACTCCAGCATTAATGCAACAAAATATATTTTTAAAAGTTGTCTGTTGTTGACCGCAGAAAACATTGCTTCATCCAACAAATAGCGTAAAAATCAGGTAAAAGTGTAAGCTGAATGAAATTGTGCCAAATGTCGAAATTCGAAGAAATGAGAGCTGATCAATGGCGCGACTCAGTGGTGATAATCTTAATTTCCTATAGTGTGAAACTTCGTCTGTAGGCATCGGTGAAGACAAAGGCTTTTGCAATCATACACATGTCAACAGAGTCACGAGTGGTGCTTCCATTACTTTCGAGTAGGCCAAATTTGAGATAGTGCTAACATTCGTGTACTTTGAGAGAACGAACAGGTAACCTATACATTTGGTAACATATGAAAGAACTGGAGTGCAAATAGGAAACGCTTCTCTAGTTACAGAACAAATTCTACAAACGCTTGCTGATGATATACGTCCACTTGCTTGAGCTTTTCATAAATCGAAATGCGATGATACAGCAGCTGAGAAGATTATCACTACAATGTAATCTGGGAGTATAACATGCAGATCTATCATCAAATGAGCAAGCATGTAATTTCGTCTATTTTCCGTTATCACCCAAAGTTACATTTACTCGTAATTATATTCTATTAGACACGTGGCATGCAGCAATGACAATTACATGCAACAGCAAACAAACTATACTCACACGAAGTGAACAGTGAATTTAAGGAAAATTACAACAGCGAATTATGAAATAACTTAAGAAACATAAGTCTTCGAAGTATAGGCACATGGGTTGAAACAGTCAACTGTTTTCAATTCAACTGCCTTCATGAGAGTTCTTAGGAAATATGTTCTCTCTTACGAATTATCTAACGACAAGGTTTCACAGTCGTAAGCACTTTTGCGTGTCTGGTCCGTTTAATGGGTAGCCAAAAGTGAATAGCAGAAAGAAGATGAATCAACACTACCATGAAGGTCCAACATCGTACGGGCGTATGTATCAAATATTGTTTTACATACAAATCTCAAAACAGAAAAAATCCAATCTATTTGCATTTACAAAATAAAATAAAGTACAAAAGCTACGATGCATGGCTTGTGAGGACGTGTCCAGAGGACTTTCGTCGGTTAGGCAAATAAACACCGCACAAGTGTACACGTGCGATTCAACAATTGAATATGCATATATAATTGATGTATATATTGATATTCCTATATCTCCTATTTCATATGATGGGCTGCGACACATATCCTTAGTTAAATTTAGAACAAAATTAAAGGAACTTCTCAATTCTCTGAAATGTAGGTCTACACCGAGGGCTGCATGTAGGCTGGGTTATAGGCCCATATGTTTTTAGACAACCAATACAACCACTGTAGAAGTATCATTGACAACATTTTTGATGCTAGGATTCTTGCCTGGATTCGGTTGGGTTAAGATCCTAGTGGAAATTCCTCTTAGGATTGTGCTGGACTACCATGTCCACCGAGAACCATGCTGATTCAGTCTCTCGATCAAATAGTTGTGAAAGAATATAATGGCACACTTCATGGGAATTCATGTTTGGACCCTTTCATTGCCCTCACAACCAGAGACTGACCATTTCACCTCCAACTTTGCAAGACTGGTCACCATCATCTCAAGAAGTGGTTGTGACTGATTGTATTTTAGTGTCTTCTAATTCTATTCCTTCATTTGACACTGCAGCAGTAAATAGGTCGACTACATGGCAGAATGAGTTGAATTTTACATTGCCATTGGAAAAGGCATCCAACATGACGTGATGACATGTTCTGAACGCAGAAGGAAATACTGAGCATATTGGCTGGTTACAAACAACAAGCAAGGTCAGAATGAAAAATTGATAAAGTACAAGCATAGCCATAGCGTCCAAGATATTTACTCAATCAACGCAACCAACACCACAAACTAATGTCAATGATCACAAGGGATGCGCAATTCAGTCGCAATCCTCCTGCATGCCCTGCAACGGACACAGCAGGCTCTCAAAGTTGACCTAATTTCACGGATTTTGCGAAATTTGACCATCTCCTCTACTAATTTCAAGCATAGCCATAGCGTCCAAGATATTTACTCAATCAACGCAACCAACACCACAAACTAATGTCAATGATCACAAGGGATGCGCAATTCAGTCCCCATCCTCCTACATGCCCTGCAACGGACACAGCAGGCTCTCAAAGTTGACCTAATTTCACGGATTTTGCGAAATTTGACCATCTCCTCTACTAATTTCAAGCATAGCCATAGCGTCCAAGATATTTACTCAATCAACGCAACCAACACCACAAACTAATGTCAATGATCACAAGGGATGCGCAATTCAGTCCCCATCCTCCTACATGCCCTGCAACGGACACAGCAGGCTCTCAAAGTTGACCTAATTTCACGGATTTTATGAAATTTGACCATCTCCTCTACTAATTTCAAGCATAGCCATAGCGTCCAAGATATTTACTCAATCAACGCAACCAACACCACAAACTAATGTCAATGATCACAAGGGATGCGCAATTCAGTCCCCATCCTCCTGCATGCCCTGCAACGGACACAGCAGGCTCTCAAAGTTGACCTAATTTCACGGATTTTACGAAATTTGACCATCTCCTCTACTAATTTCAAGCATAGCCATAGCGTCCAAGATATTTACTCAATCAACGCAACCAACACCACAAACTAATGTCAATGATCACAAGGGATGCGCAATTCAGTCCCCATCCTCCTACATGCCCTGCAACGGACACAGCAGGCTCTCAAAGTTGACCTAATTTCACGGATTTTACGAAATTTGACCATCTCCTCTACTAATTTCAAGCATAGCCATAGCGTCCAAGATATTTACTCAATCAACGCAACCAACACCACAAACTAATGTCAATGATCACAAGGGATGCGCAATTCAGTCCCCATCCTCCTACATGCCCTGCAACGGACACAGCAGGCTCTCAAAGTTGACCTAATTTCACGGATTTTACGAAATTTGACCATCTCCTCTACTAATTTCAAGCATAGCCATAGCGTCCAAGATATTTACTCAATCAACGCAACCAACACCACAAACTAATGTCAATGATCACAAGGGATGCGCAATTCAGTCCCCATCCTCCTGCATGCCCTGCAACGGACACAGCAGGCTCTCAAAGTTGACCTAATTTCACGGATTTTGCGAAATTTGACCATCTCCTCTACTAATTTCAAGCATAGCCATAGCGTCCAAGATATTTACTCAATCAACGCAACCAACACCACAAACTAATGTCAATGATCACAAGGGATGCGCAATTCAGTCCCCATCCTCCTGCATGCCCTGCAACGGACACAGCAGGCTCTCAAAGTTGACCTAATTTCACGGATTTTACGAAATTTGACCATCTCCTCTACTAATTTCAAGCATAGCCATAGCGTCCAAGATATTTACTCAATCAACGCAACCAACACCACAAACTAATGTCAATGATCACAAGGGATGCGCAATTCAGTCGCAATCCTCCTGCATGCCCTGCAACGGACACAGCAGGCTCTCAAAGTTGACCTAATTTCACGGATTTTGCGAAATTTGACCATCTCCTCTACTAATTTCAAGCATAGCCATAGCGTCCAAGATATTTACTCAATCAACGCAACCAACACCACAAACTAATGTCAATGATCACAAGGGATGCGCAATTCAGTCCCCATCCTCCTACATGCCCTGCAACGGACACAGCAGGCTCTCAAAGTTGACCTAATTTCACGGATTTTGCGAAATTTGACCATCTCCTCTACTAATTTCAAGCATAGCCATAGCGTCCAAGATATTTACTCAATCAACGCAACCAACACCACAAACTAATGTCAATGATCACAAGGGATGCGCAATTCAGTCCCCATCCTCCTACATGCCCTGCAACGGACACAGCAGGCTCTCAAAGTTGACCTAATTTCACGGATTTTGCGAAATTTGACCATCTCCTCTACTAATTTCAAGCATAGCCATAGCGTCCAAGATATTTACTCAATCAACGCAACCAACACCACAAACTAATGTCAATGATCACAAGGGATGCGCAATTCAGTCCCCATCCTCCTACATGCCCTGCAACGGACACAGCAGGCTCTCAAAGTTGACCTAATTTCACGGATTTTATGAAATTTGACCATCTCCTCTACTAATTTCAAGCATAGCCATAGCGTCCAAGATATTTACTCAATCAACGCAACCAACACCACAAACTAATGTCAATGATCACAAGGGATGCGCAATTCAGTCCCCATCCTCCTACATGCCCTGCAACTGACACAGCAGGCTCTCAAAGTTGACCTAATTTCACGGATTTTACGAAATTTGACCATCTCCTCTACTAATTTCAAGCATAGCCATAGCGTCCAAGATATTTACTCAATCAACGCAACCAACACCACAAACTAATGTCAATGATCACAAGGGATGCGCAATTCAGTCCCCATCCTCCTACATGCCCTGCAACGGACACAGCAGGCTCTCAAAGTTGACCTAATTTCACGGATTTTACGAAATTTGACCATCTCCTCTACTAATTTCAAGCATAGCCATAGCGTCCAAGATATTTACTCAATCAACGCAACCAACACCACAAACTAATGTCAATGATCACAAGGGATGCGCAATTCAGTCCCCATCCTCCTACATGCCCTGCAACGGACACAGCAGGCTCTCAAAGTTGACCTAATTTCACGGATTTTGCGAAATTTGACCATCTCCTCTACTAATTTCAAGCATAGCCATAGCGTCCAAGATATTTACTCAATCAACGCAACCAACACCACAAACTAATGTCAATGATCACAAGGGATGCGCAATTCAGTCCCCATCCTCCTACATGCCCTGCAACGGACACAGCAGGCTCTCAAAGTTGACCTAATTTCACGGATTTTACGAAATTTGACCATCTCCTCTACTAATTTCAAGCATAGCCATAGCGTCCAAGATATTTACTCAATCAACGCAACCAACACCACAAACTAATGTCAATGATCACAAGGGATGCGCAATTCAGTCCCCATCCTCCTGCATGCCCTGCAACGGACACAGCAGGCTCTCAAAGTTGACCTAATTTCACGGATTTTGCGAAATTTGACCATCTCCTCTACTAATTTCAAGCATAGCCATAGCGTCCTAGATATTTACTCAATCAACGCAACCAACACCACAAACTAATGTCAATGATCACAAGGGATGCGCAATTCAGTCCCCATCCTCCTGCATGCCCTGCAACGGACACAGCAGGCTCTCAAAGTTGACCTAATTTCACGGATTTTACGAAATTTGACCATCTCCTCTACTAATTTCAAGCATAGCCATAGCGTCCAAGATATTTACTCAATCAACGCAACCAACACCACAAACTAATGTCAATGATCACAAGGGATGCGCAATTCAGTCCCCATCCTCCTGCATGCCCTGCAACGGACACAGCAGGCTCTCAAAGTTGACCTAATTTCACGGATTTTACGAAATTTGACCATCTCCTCTACTAATTTCAAGCATAGCCATAGCGTCCAAGATATTTACTCAATCAACGCAACCAACACCACAAACTAATGTCAATGATCACAAGGGATGCGCAATTCAGTCCCCATCCTCCTACATGCCCTGCAACGGACACACCAGGCTCTCAAAGTTGACCTAATTTCACGGATTTTACGAAATTTGACCATCTCCTCTACTAATTTCAAGCATAGCCATAGCGTCCAAGATATTTACTCAATCAACGCAACCAACACCACAAACTAATGTCAATGATCACAAGGGATGCGCAATTCAGTCCCCATCCTCCTACATGCCCTGCAACGGACACAGCAGGCTCTCAAAGTTGACCTAATTTCACGGATTTTACGAAATTTGACCATCTCCTCTACTAATTTCAAGCATAGCCATAGCGTCCAAGATATTTACTCAATCAACGCAACCAACACCACAAACTAATGTCAATGATCACAAGGGATGCGCAATTCAGTCCCCATCCTCCTACATGCCCTGCAACGGACACAGCAGGCTCTCAAAGTTGACCTAATTTCACGGATTTTACGAAATTTGACCATCTCCTCTACTAATTTCAAGCATAGCCATAGCGTCCAAGATATTTACTCAATCAACGCAACCAACACCACAAACTAATGTCAATGATCACAAGGGATGCGCAATTCAGTCCCCATCCTCCTGCATGCCCTGCAACGGACACAGCAGGCTCTCAAAGTTGACCTAATTTCACGGATTTTACGAAATTTGACCATCTCCTCTACTAATTTCAAGCATAGCCATAGCGTCCAAGATATTTACTCAATCAACGCAACCAACACCACAAACTAATGTCAATGATCACAAGGGATGCGCAATTCAGTCCCCATCCTCCTACATGCCCTGCAACGGACACAGCAGGCTCTCAAAGTTGACCTAATTTCACGGATTTTACGAAATTTGACCATCTCCTCTACTAATTTCAAGCATAGCCATAGCGTCCAAGATATTTACTCAATCAACGCAACCAACACCACAAACTAATGTCAATGATCACAAGGGATGCGCAATTCAGTCCCCATCCTCCTGCATGCCCTGCAACGGACACAGCAGGCTCTCAAAGTTGACCTAATTTCACGGATTTTGCGAAATTTGACCATCTCCTCTACTAATTTCAAGCATAGCCATAGCGTCCAAGATATTTACTCAATCAACGCAACCAACACCACAAACTAATGTCAATGATCACAAGGGATGCGCAATTCAGTCCCCATCCTCCTACATGCCCTGCAACGGACACAGCAGGCTCTCAAAGTTGACCTAATTTCACGGATTTTGCGAAATTTGACCATCTCCTCTACTAATTTCAAGCATAGCCATAGCGTCCAAGATATTTACTCAATCAACGCAACCAACACCACAAACTAATGTCAATGATCACAAGGGATGCGCAATTCAGTCCCCATCCTCCTGCATGCCCTGCAACGGACACAGCAGGCTCTCAAAGTTGACCTAATTTCACGGATTTTACGAAATTTGACCATCTCCTCTACTAATTTCAAGCATAGCCATAGCGTCCAAGATATTTACTCAATCAACGCAACCAACACCACAAACTAATGTCAATGATCACAAGGGATGCGCAATTCAGTCCCCATCCTCCTGCATGCCCTGCAACGGACACAGCAGGCTCTCAAAGTTGACCTAATTTCACGGATTTTACGAAATTTGACCATCTCCTCTACTAATTTCAAGCATAGCCATAGCGTCCAAGATATTTACTCAATCAACGCAACCAACACCACAAACTAATGTCAATGATCACAAGGGATGCGCAATTCAGTCCACATCCTCCTGCATGCCCTGCAACGGACACAGCAGGCTCTCAAAGTTGACCTAATTTCACGGATTTTACGAAATTTGATCATCTCCTCTACTAATTTCAAGCATAGCCATAGCGTCCAAGATTTTTACTCAATCAACGCAACCAACACCTCAAACTAATGTCAATGATCACAAGGGATGCGCGAAAACCTCCGCTTGTAGGGATGTCATCATGAACTGTGTTCCACAAGGTAACCTATCGGATAGTCATTTCCTAGTAAACCATTGTTTACGAAATGATTTCACAGTTGATGGATGTGGTTCATGGATATCCATGTTTACGAGAAGAGCGTTGTTATCAACAGCTAACCGTCGCAAGGCACACTTAGACAGAAAGAAGTCTCAGTACTTCATTTATCTCTGAGATGGCAGGAAGAATGTGAGGAGGGAGATAGCTCCTCAAAACGTCTATGCAATATCTTGCTCTTATTACAGTAGTCGCATTGAAAGTAATTTCAGAAAAATAGTAGTACACCTAAAGATTTGTAAAGAGGAGAATGAAACAAGGTGTCTCATCTTCCTGAAATACTTCAGGCTTGATAAGACTAAAGACTTAGAGGTAAAACCACATGCGAATTCAAAGTGGAAGCGACCATTTCAACTTGCTAGGAAATCAACTTTGAATAAAATTATGGATGAGGTGTCACATCCTAATGCAAATATACTCAAAATTTGTTTTAGGAGAGGAAGTTCCCCGTGATCGCCGACAAATTTATAACCAAAAGTGTAATAACAGGGAGCATATAGTAAAACCTACTGATGAGATAGGTGAGTGTCTATAGAAGTTAAGTCTACAGTGAAAGAGGTCTTGGAGAAGACAGATTTCTCCAAAGTATAATTTGTCATGACTATCCCATAAACATTTTGTTTAATGACCAACAAATGACCGACGTCAAGCGTTTTACAACCACAGAAGGTGGAACAGCCCTGTGCATAGATACAACGTTTGATGTCGGTGATTTCTATTTGACAACTACGACGTTTAAAGAAATACCTCTCTTGATGAACAAGGACCAAGGGATCCCAACATTCATTGGTCCTTCTATGATACATTATTCGAAAGACACGAACACTTACGCTCATCTTCTTTTTGAATTACGCAAAATGATTCGTGTTGATGAAGATATTTTATTCATTGGAAGTGACGATGACAAAGCCCTGAGCGCTGCCATTTCCCTATGTTTTGAGGGAACACGACATTTATTGTGCGCTAGACATATACAAGAAAATATTGAGCGTTACCTACAAAATAAAGGTCATCCGATGAATTTCAGAGCAGTTATCATCAATGACATATTTCATGAGAAGAAAGGTTTTACGTATGCCGATGATAGTGTTACACGATTGCTGCAATTGTATTATTGTATTCTGAGTGAGATACAAATGAAAAGAAATTAAATATTACCCACCCAAAGTCATTTTCTGATTGGTTTCGCCAATATCAAGGAAGTCGCTGTATCGATAGCAGTATGTCTCAATTAAGAGCTATGGGTATCGACAAATTATTTAGAAATAATACACAAGAGGCGAACCATTAAAGATTTCCTTGGCAAGAAATGCCACGTTTTGGAGTTTATAGATAAGTTCAAGGAGGTCATTATGTTACAACAAATCGAAAGAGTTCGAGCTACCAAGAATCTCAATGACTATACACTGCAGGAAGAATACAAGGCTTCGGCCGTCCCAATTAACACCACCCCCTGGTTTGCGAGATATGAACAGTCATCAGATGTTTCATGTTGTTGAATCAGGTTTTTGGGCATGGCACTTATTTGGCTCATTTGTGATCGAACTTCCTTCCACTGCTCTCTTTTGCACTTCCCCATTTGTTGCAGGTTAAGGTGTGACAGATCCAACGTATTCACGGCATACGGGCGTCAGGTAGTTCGAGGGTCCCGAACCCACTGGTAATGCTTTGGGAGGCAGGCCCGGTCAACTGCTCGAAAAAAGGCGGTACAGTTCCACTGCCACGGACATGCGTGGGTAGCTTTACTGAGGGGTTTAGCCCGTGTAGCTGTATCCGGTTCCTCTGTGGCCTACCTGACTTGTACCCATTGTTACGGCAAAGGGGTTCTCATTTGGGTTTCTTCAAGCTTTTGCGACATGAACTGTGCCTATAAGTGTCTTTTTTGCGTATTATTTGTTGCAGCTTTGTTGCTATTATTTACGTTTTTTCTGATGCCTTCCAAAGTTTCTTGTATCACTTTGTTGTACAGTATAATTTTCGTTTATTTGATTGATATTCTATGAGAAATTATGAAAATGAGAAAGACACACAAGAAACGTAGTCAAGCCGTCAAGCTCAAAACCCCTCTCAGGATCAGCTTCAGCAACGTAAGAGGACTGAGGTCCAATTACGACGACATCAACATCTTCCTGCAAGGTAAGTCACCAGATCTTCTAGCCCTGTCGGAAACCAGGTTAGATCCCAGTGTGTCATCAAGCGACGTTACTCCTGATGGATACATATTTCACCGGATGGATAAAGCACCTTGTCATGGTCTTGGAGTCTATGCCAAGACAAGCCTTCCCTTGAGAAGGCTTCGTAGCTCAGAGGATCCAAGGCATGAGTATCTTGCCTTCATTGCGACGCTGCAGAAGACCACACTTCTTCTATTTTTCCTATACCGCTCTCCATCAACTAATGCGGATATTTTCAATGTTTTTTCTGACAAGATCGATTCTCTTCTACAAGAGTATCCCAGCGCTGAAGTTGCCGTTTTTGGTGACTTCAACGTGCACAATGTTGACTGGCTTGTGCACTCACGCACCACCGATCTTTCCGGTCAGGCAGCCCAGGATTTCGCTGTCTCTCACAACCTTAGTCAAATTGTCACTTGTCCTACCAGATTGCCTGACCGAGCTGGGGATACTGGATATCTCCTTGACCTGTTTCTCACCTCAAATCCAACTTGTTTTTCACACAAGGTTACTTCTCCCCTCGGCACGTCTGATCACTGTGTTATCACAGTTTCTGGCAACAAATTTGCTCCACACCGTCTGCACCCTTCCATAGAACAGTTCATCAATTCTCCAAAGCAGACTGGTGTGGCTTCCGCACTTTTCTTAGTCAAGTTCAAGCTGAGAATTTGATTCTGAGCGAGAACGTCCACAAGTCGGCGCAAGAACTGACAGAGTGGCTTCAGATAGGGATGTTGGCCTACATTCCTCACCGTACTTTCCAAATGAAGCCCCACTCACAACCTTGGTTTACACCAGAATGTGCAGCTGCAACTTGCCAGCGTGACCACTTTTTCCATAAGTATAAGCGTGACAGTAGCGCTGGCAATCTTGAATTGTACAAAACCGCACGTAGACATTGCAAGGAAACCATACATCAGGCCAAAAGCCGTTACGCTTTGTATGTACGGAAATCCATTGCTACCCAAAAGCTTGGCTCTAAGGACTTCTGGAGGATTTACAACAGTGTCACCAATAGGAAGAAATCCTCCATCCAAGCACTCCGTCATGCCGAAGTCAGTACTTCTATGGCGACAACCTCAGCAGACAAAGCCGAGCTTCTTTGCAAAGAGTTTGCGAAGAATTCGTCATTAGACGATGGAGGTAGAATTCCACCTCCAATTCCCACGCGCACTGATGAGACAGTTAGTCCTCCTTCAGTCACAGTCCGAAACGTCAAAAAGATCATCGCCGGTCTCGATAGCTCTAAGTCTAGTGGACCAGATGGCATCCCGGTTTCGGTCTTCAAGCATCTCTCACCTGAGCTTTCTCCACTTTTATCTAAACTGTTCAGTAGATGTGTATCCACCGGTGAGTTTCCCTCTTGTTGGAAAGTAGCTTCCGTGGTTCCAGTTCCAAAGAAAGGTTCTGACTCATCTCTTCCATCTAGTTACCGTCCTATCAGCCTGCTTCCAATTGCTGGCAAGATTTTTGAAGCAGTGATTAACCAACACATTGTTAACTTCCTTGAAACTCAGAACCTTCTATCAGAAGAACAGTATGGCTTCAGGCACTCTCGATCAACTGCAGATCTTCTTTCATATGTCACTGAACATGTGAGTCGTGTCCTTGACAGACAAGGTGAGACGAGATCAGTTGCCTTGGATATTTCCAAGGCATTCGATAAAGTCTGGCATCAGGGACTCCTTATGAAGCTCAAGTCCTATGGAGTTGCTAATCAACTCCACAAACTTCTTGCTTCTTTTCTTAGTGACCGGCAGATATCTGTCGTCTTAGATGGCCAAAAGTCTTCCACCAAGTTTGTCAATGCAGGAGTTCCTCAAGGGTCAATTTTGGGACCCACTCTTTTTCTGCTGTACATCAACGACCTCCCAGACTGCCTAGTGAGTAAATTGGTGATGTATGCAGACGACACAACACTCTTCAATTCCAATGAGCGACTCGCTAAGAACACTCAGCAACGTCAGCAGCTATGCGACGTTCTTAATGAAGACTTACGCAGGGTCTCAGAATGGGGCGCCAATTGGCTTGTTTCCTTCAATCCTTCAAAAACTCAGAGTATTCTGCACTCACGACTTAAAGGAGATGATGATCATAGCATTAAGATGTCAGATAATAGGATCAGAGAACAAGATTCTATCTCCTTCCTTGGATTGGCGGTTACGAAGGACTTGTCATGGAAACCGTACATCCAATCCATTAGCAAGCAGGCAGCTCAACGCATTGGTAGTCTCTATCGTGCCAGCAGCTATCTTCCACCACAGACTGTCTGCTATCTTTACAAGTCCACTATTCGTCCTCTGATGGAGTATTGTTGTCATCTGTGGGCAGGCGCCCCACAAACGCATCTTAACCTCCTTGAACGGGTTGAGAAACGTGTCAAGAATCTCATGGGTGAAAAACTTGCTAGCAAGTTGCAGCCGCTCTCCGTCAGACGGGATGTTGCTTCACTCAGTCTCTTCTACAGGTACTATTTCGGTAGAAGCAGCTCTGCAGTAAATGAGTGCGTACCCAAACCTAAGATCTTCTCCAGAAGCACACGCAGAGCTAATGCACTCACATGCTATCATGTGAGCTTAGAACGCGCACGTACTGTGAGTCGCTCGAAAAGCTTTTTTGTTCGCACGGCACAGCTTTGGAATCAGCTTCCCCAGACCACTTTCCCTGACCAATACAATCTTGATACTTTCAAGAGGCGTGCAAACATGTTTCTGATGGGGACAGTTTAATCAGATTAGAAATCTGTTTTTTTTTAATTTTATTTATTTAAAATAATACAATTTTTACTTTTCATTGAGTAACCCCTAGCTTCGTTCATGGCTCATAGCTGTGCTAGGGGTCAAAATCCAGTAAAAAAAAATGACATAAAAGATCCTTCTAGTTTAGAAACTCATCTAAAGTGTGATCCCATCGTAAATGGGAATGATTCCGATGATATATATTCCAAGTATAGGAATGTATATTATCGTGCAACAAGAAATGCATAACAAAAAGTTTCCCTTACTTTGATTAAAGCTTAATTCAAATAACAGCAGTACAGAGAGCATCATTGAATTCCATCGTTCGAGTGGGTATGGGCTGGGAATGGCTGTTGAGGCCATCCCCACAGCTCCCATAGCACTTCTATGGGGATTCTGAAGATTCTTGACATTCACTAGAAGCAATCAGAACTGACATCATATCACACAATCAACTTGAAATGGCTATGCTTGAAATTAGTAGAGGAGATGGTCAAATTTCGTAAAATCCGTGAAATTAGGTCAACTTTGAGAGCCTGCTGTGTCCGTTGCAGGGCATGCAGGAGGATGGGGACTGAATTGCGCATCCCTTGTGATCATTGACATTAGTTTGTGGTGTTGGTTGCGTTGATTGAGTAAATATCTTGGACGCTATGGCTATGCTTGAAATTAGTAGAGGAGATGGTCAAATTTCGTAAAATCCGTGAAATTAGGTCAACTTTGAGAGCCTGCTGTGTCCGTTGCAGGGCATGCAGGAGGATGGGGACTGAATTGCGCATCCCTTGTGATCATTGACATTAGTTTGTGGTGTTGGTTGCGTTGATTGAGTAAATATCTTGGACGCTATGGCTATGCTTGAAATTAGTAGAGGAGATGGTCAAATTTCGTAAAATCCGTGAAATTAGGTCAACTTTGAGAGCCTGCTGTGTCCGTTGCAGGGCATGTATGAGGATGGGGACTGAATTGCGCATCCCTTGTGATCATTGACATTAGTTTGTGGTGTTGGTTGCGTTGATTGAGTAAATATCTTGGACGCTATGGCTATGCTTGAAATTAGTAGAGGAGATGGTCAAATTTCGTAAAATCCGTGAAATTAGGTCAACTTTGAGAGCCTGCTGTGTCCGTTGCAGGGCATGCAGGAGGATGGGGTCTGAATTGCGCATCCCTTGTGATCATTGACATTAGTTTGTGGTGTTGGTTGCGTTGATTGAGTAAATATCTTGGACGCTATGGCTATGCTTGAAATTAGTAGAGGAGATGGTCAAATTTCGTAAAATCCGTGAAATTAGGTCAACTTTGAGAGCCTGCTGTGTCCGTTGCAGGGCATGCAGGAGGATGTGGACTGAATTTCGCATCCCTTGTGATCATTGACATTAGTTTGTGGTGTTGGTTGCGTTGATTGAGTAAATATCTTGGACGCTATGGCTATGCTTGAAATTAGTAGAGGAGATGGTCAAATTTCGTAAAATCCGTGAAATTAGGTCAACTTTGAGAGCCTGCTGTGTCCGTTGCAGGGCATGTAGGAGGATGGGGACTGAATTGCGCATCCCTTGTGATCATTGACATTAGTTTGTGGTGTTGGTTGCGTTGATTGAGTAAATATCTTGGACGCTATGGCTATGCTTGAAATTAGTAGAGGAGATGGTCAAATTTCGTAAAATCCGTGAAATTAGGTCAACTTTGAGAGCCTGCTGTGTCCGTTGCAGGGCATGTAGGAGGATGGGGACTGAATTGCGCATCCCTTGTGATCATTGACATTAGTTTGTGGTGTTGGTTGCGTTGATTGAGTAAATATCTTGGACGCTATGGCTATGCTTGAAATTAGTAGAGGAGATGGTCAAATTTCGTAAAATCCGTGAAATTAGGTCAACTTTGAGAGCCTGCTGTGTCCGTTGCAGGGCATGCAGGAGGATGGGGACTGAATTGCGCATCCCTTGTGATCATTGACATTAGTTTGTGGTGTTGGTTGCGTTGATTGAGTAAATATCTTGGACGCTATGGCTATGCTTGAAATTAGTAGAGGAGATGGTCAAATTTCGTAAAATCCGTGAAATTAGGTCAACTTTGAGAGCCTGCTGTGTCAGTTGCAGGGCATGTAGGAGGATGGGGACTGAATTGCGCATCCCTTGTGATCATTGACATTAGTTTGTGGTGTTGGTTGCGTTGATTGAGTAAATATCTTGGACGCTATGGCTATGCTTGAAATTAGTAGAGGAGATGGTCAAATTTAGTAAAATCCGTGAAATTAGGT